>CAMZMU010000057.1:29582847-29781095 GCA_947311845.1 Poa pratensis | reverse complement strand
CGAAAACAGCCAACCATCGTGATGCAGGACGTGCTGCGGTCTGTTCGCGGCTATGCGACCCGGGTTGCCAACATGGTTGACATCCGCAAGTTCTACAAGGAACACCCGGACCCGCATGTTGCCGTTGCTGATCCCTCCTTGGCAGATCCTGAAGCTTCCCGCGGCGAAGAAGGCGAAGCCGGAACCGACAAGCGCAGCCCCAAGGATGGCGGAGCCAGCCCCAAGAATGCCGGCGTTAGCCCCCAGGATCTCTCCACCAGCTCTACGAAGGCGGCAATCCCTTAGACTTCCTCCTGCAAAGGCAGCACAAAACACTGCGTTAATCTGTTAACGCATAAAACTTTATTTTGGGTTGTAAATATTTATGGGCCAACTTTTATGCTACACTTGGCGGTAGGCTTACTTAAGTGGCCCGCCTTAATATGTATCTCGCCTGCATGTTTAGCTTTTTCATATGTTGGCGGAACCTCATCTTAGTTACTTTAGCTGAGCCAACCAGGTGCAATACCAACTAATTTAGACTCAGAGACCAAAGCCAGCATGTTGGTGCCAACGACATACTACTAGGCGACCCACATACAAACAGACAGATAAGCATATTAGGCGGTGCAAAGATTGTTTGCGTTTTTTAGCCGGCAGACGGCAAATGTCAAAAAAGTTTGGACCTTAGCACGGAGCAAAACTTATTTTATTTGGTAACTTTTATGACAACAGATATATGATTGCGAGAAAAGACAAAAGATGGCATGATCCCAAAACTGAATGAGCAAACCACAGACTTTTATTTCATAATCATATAGTACTTATTACAATGTGGAAATTGCTAAGTGTAAAAAGGACGTAGCTGCTCAATGTTCCAGGGTCGCTTGGTTTCTTCGTACTTGTCGTCAACCTTCCTTTTGCGCTTGCGACCTCGCTTCTTCTTGTATCCGTCACGTGCATCGACCAAGTAATAAGAACCATTGAGCAACACCTTACTGACCACAAAAGGTCCTTCCCAAGGCGGGGATAACTTATGCAAGCCCTTTCTATCTTGGATTAGGCGGAGAACCAGGTCACCCACTCTAAAACTTCTTTGCCTCACCCTTCTGCTGTGATAACGCCTCAAACTTTGCTGATAGATGGCGGATCGCGCAAGGGCAACATCTCGTTCTTCATCAAGTAGGTCAAGGCCATCCTGTCTTGCATCTTCTGCGTCCTCCTGGACGTAGGCTTGGATTCTGGGAGAATCGTACATCATGTCGGTTGGCAACACTGCTTCTGCGCCATAGACTAAGAAGAAAGGAGTAAACTTGGTTGATCTGTTTGGAGTTGTGCGTAAACTCCAAAGGACAGACTGCAATTCATCCACCCAAGCCCCAGCCGCTCTGTGCAATGGTACTTCGAGACGTGGTTTGATTCCTTGTAGGACTAAACCATTTGTACGCTCTACTTGACCGTTTGCTTGCGGATGCGCGACGGAGGCTAGATCTAGGCGGATACCATGCTTATAACAGTATTCCTCGACTTCGCCTTGCGACAAGTTAGTGCCATTGTCGGTGATAATGCTATGAGGCACCCCGAACCGAGAGATTATTCCCCACAGAAAGTTTGCGGCTGTGGCGCCGTCTAGCTTTTTGATAGGCTTAGCTTCAACCCATTTGGTAAACTTGTCTACAGCCACAAGTAAATGTGTGTAGCCACCAGGCGCCGTTTTAAACGGACCAACCATGTCCAAGCCCCAGACTGCGAAAGGCCACGTGATGGGTATTGTTTTAAGCTCTTGAGCCGGCATATGTGATTGTCTGGCATAAAGTTGGCAGCCCCTGCACCTTTTAACAATGTCTTCTGCATCTTGCTTGGCTGTCAACCAATAGAAACCTTGTCGGAAGGCTTTTGAAACAAGGGCGCGTGAAGAAGCATGATGTCCACATACGCCGGCATGTATCTCATCCAACAATTCTCTGCCTTCTTCGGGCGAAATGCAGCGTTGGTAAACACCAGTGGTGCTACGCTTGTACAATTCACCTTTGATTATTGTAAATGCCTTGGCTCTTCTTATTATTTGCCTTTTCAAAACCTCATCATCCGGTAACTCCTGATTGATCAGGAAGTCCAAATATGGCGTCGTCCAATCCGGCTTTACCAAGTAGACGGCATAGCTAGCACTATCAACTGGTTCTGCCGACTCTGGGTCAAGGAGGTCTGCTCCTTTAATTGACGGCTTGTGTAGGTGTTCCAGGAAAACATCTTTTGGTACCTTTTTGCGTTCAGACCCATTCTGGCAAGTGTATCTGCCGCCTCATTTTGAGTTCTTGGGATATGGCGGACCTCGTAGCCTAGAAAACACTTGGCGAATTCGTCAACGGTAGCTCGATATGCCGCCATTGTTTCGCTCTTTGTGTCCCAAGTACCACGTATCTGTTGCGCCACCAAATCTGAATCTCCGTACAGAGGACACGTTGGACGCCAAGTTCCTTGGCAATGTGTAAACCATGAAGGAGAGCTTCGTACTCAGCAACATTATTAGTTGCCTTGAAGTGTATTTGTAACACATAACTAAGCTTGTCTCCTTGAGGGTTTCTTAAAACAATGCCAGCCCCCGAGCCCTGGAGCATTTTTGATCCATCAAAGTGCATGATCCAGTATGCATCTTCAGGGAGAGGTACTTCGTCCATGGCCTCCGTCCAATCAGCTACGAAATCTGCTAAGGCTTGAGACTTAATGGCCGTTCTGGGCTTATACGAGATGTCGAAGGCGGCAAGTTCAATGCCCCATTTGGCAACGCGGCCTGTTGCATCTGTATTATTGATGATATCCCCCAGAGGTGCCTTGCTCACCACGGTTATTGAATGTTCCTGGAAGTAGTGCCTTAACTTCCTGGCGGCGTAAAAAACACCGTAGACCAATTTCTGGTAATGCGGATAACGCTGTTTTGAGGCGGAAAATACTTCACTGATGAAGTAAACCGGACGTTGTTCCGGCAAGTCTGAAATTTCCGTCTTGCGTTCCACAACCAGTACCACACTAACAACTAAGTTAGTTGCGGCAATATAGAGCAGCATTGGTTCCTGCGAACGAGGAGCTGCCAAAATTGGAGCAGACGTTAACGCGTCCTTGAGTTGCTGCAAGGCGGCGTCTGCTTCGTCTGTCCACTCGAAGTTGTCGGATTTCTTCAGAAGCCGGTAGAGAGGCAGCGCCTTCTCACCAAGACGGCTAATGAAACGACTGACGGCAGCCGCCGATCCGGCAAGTCGCTGCACGTCCTTCAGGTCCTTGGGCCTGGATATGTTGAGGATCGCTTTGATTTTTTCTGGATTCACCTCTATCCCTCGTTCGGAAACGATAAAGCCAAGCAATTTGCCGGCAGGAACCCCGAAGACGCATTTTTTCGGGTTGAGTTTCATCCTGTATACCCGGAGGCTATCAAAGGTTTCTCTCAAATCATCAAGCAAATCTGCCTTCTTTCTTGACATGACGGCAATGTCGTCAACATAGACGTGAACATTGCGGCCAATTTGCTCGTGAAGGCATCTTTGCATACACCGCTGATACGTTGCGCCGGCATTTTTTAGACCGAAGGGCATCGTGATGTAGCAGAAGGTCCCATAGGGTGTAGTGAACGCTGTTTTGATTTGGTCGGATTCTCGCATTTTGATTTGGTGGTACCCGGAGTACGCATCCAAAAAGCACAGCAGCTCGGAGCCGGCTGTGGAGTCTATGACCTGATCTATACGAGGCAAAGCAAAGTGGTCCTTAGGACAGCACTTGTTCAAACCGGTATAATCAATGCACATTCTCATTTCCTTATTAGGTTTTGGAACCATTACAGGATTTGCCAACCAATCAGTGTGTACTACCTCCCTAATGAACTTGGCTTCTTGCAACTTGATGATCTCCTTGCCTATTGCTGTCCGCTTCTTCTCACCGTAGCGTCTTATTCCTTGCTTCACTGGTTTGGCTCCTTCGTAGACGTTAAGAGATGCTCGGCAAGTTCCCTCGGGACACCTGGCATGTCGGCTGACGACCATGCAAAGATGTCCTGATTCTCACGGAGGAACCTGACGAGCGCGCTTTCCTATTTGTCGTCCAAGCCAGCCCCTATGGTGACTTGCTTGGAGCTGTCACCTGGGACCAGATCCGCCTTCTTTGTGTCTTCGGACGCCTTGAAAGTGTTCTTTTGCTCAGCGGTCTTTACATGCTCCGGCAACTGTGATGTATCGAGCTCTTTCTTCAACATGGCTAACTCCTCTGCGTGGAGGACTGCCTCAGCGAAGGCGGCATTGCCACGCTCACACTCCTTTGCTTTCTTGAAGTTGCCACTGATGGTAATTGTACCATTGGGTCCCGGCATCTTCAGCTTGCTGTATATGTAACACGGGCGAGCCATGAATTTGGCGAAAGCTGGCCGTCCAAAAATGGCGTGGTAGGCACTTTTGAAGGGGACTACTTCGAACCTGAGATACTCCGAGCGGTAGTTTGTCTCAGGCCCAAAAGTAACCTCCAATCTGATGCTTCCCATTGACTTGCCTTGCTTTCCCGGAACAATGCCATGAAACTTGACTTTGCTATAGTCAAGCTGGCTTTCCGACAAGTTCATGCGCTTCAGAGTGTCCGCGTAGATGATGTTGAGGCTACTGCCGCCATCCATCAACACCTTGGTGAGCCTGAAGTTATCGACAATAGGGTCGACGACAAGGGCGTATTTGCCGGGGTGAGGAACGTGATCTGGATGATCATCTCTATCCCAGGTTATTGGCTCCTCTGACCAGTCTAGATACTGGGGAACGTCTGGTACTGTGGCGTTTAGCTCGCGCATCTCCGCCTTTTCTTCTTTTGCCGAAGGAGTGCCCAGGAAGCACACCAATTGGCCATGTACCTTGGGATATTTCCTTTCTTTACGCATCAGCTTGGGTTCCTCATCCTCTGACATGGACATAGCCCCATCATCGTCTTCCTTCTTTGTCTTCTCAGCCTTTTTGCTCTTTTTTGATTTCCAGCCAACCTCGGGGTCTTTCTTGAAGTCCTCCATGAACCGGCATTCCCCTAATGTGTGGTTGACTTTGCCTAAGGACGCGTGGATTGGGCAAGGCAAGGCTTTCGCCTGATCATACGTCAGGCGCTGCTTGCTGGAGCCGCCATCTTTACCCTTTCCTTTCCACTTGCGGTTGCTGCCTTTGCCTTCGAAGGCGGCGGCGACCTCGTTTGATGGTCCGGCTTTGTCATCCTGGGGAGCCTTGCGTTTGTGACTTGCTCGCCTGTTTGGCGCCATATCATGTGCGCCATCTCCATCGCGTGCATCGTCATCCGCCTGTGCGTACATGGCTGCTACTTCGAGCATGACTCCGAGATCCTTGACTTGCATGCGTACGAGCTTATGTCTGAGACTTGAGCCCTTCAGGAGGCCCGTGGTGAAGGCATGGATTGCTTGATTGTCGTCTACGTTCTCGCAGCTTGCCTTTGTTTGAATCCACCTTGCCAAGAAGCTTGTAGCTGTTTCATCTGGCTTTTGCACGCAACGAACCAAATCTGTGTATGTATTGGGTCGCTTGTACGTGCCTTGGAAGTGCTGCGTGAACACCTTTTCCATGTCATGCCAGCTATGAATGCTTTTCTCCGGCAAGTTTTCGATCCAGCTTCGGGCTGTCCCCTCCAACATGAGGGGAAGGAAGCGTGCGCGACGAGGCCATTGCCTCCAGCAATTTCAACTGCCAGCGCGTAGTCCGACAACCATGAGTTTGGCTTGTCCGCTCCATTGTACCTTTGATGAGTTTTTGACACTGACGTCATGTCTCTGGGTACTTGAACGTTGCGGATGGCTGGGCCAAAGCACTCAGGTCCTAGATAGGCATCTTGCTTTCCAGCCTTGATGTCATTGAGACGATGTCTCGCGTCTTGCGGACTGAGCTGTTTGCCAGATCTATCAGCATGTGGCTCGTCCTGCGCTGCCCGGCTGTGCCTAGGCTCATTGTTGTGTCCCCGGCTTCCGCCTTCGTGCCTGGGCACTGGTGGTGGGGACTGTGTGCGGTCCCTGCTTCTTCTTGGCGGCGGGGCATCGTCGCGGTTGCCGCCACCCTTGGCGGCTGCTTGCTGCCCCTGCTTCCGCCTTCATCCCGCCTAGGCGGAGGAGGTGAGGCCTTGCGCCTGTTGCCGGTCCTGGATGCCTCATCACGCTGCCTTTTTGGAGGTGGTGATTTGCGTGGGTCTTTCTCCTTGTCCTTCCCTTTTCCGTGGCTACTGGAACCGGACGGATCTTCTGGGTTGCCACCGGCCGCAGCTTTGCAAGCGTTGGATTTTGATTCCAACTTTCCTCCCCTTGCGTCCGCCATGTCGGCGCGAGAATCAGCACGGGCCTGCTGCTCTAGAGCTTTGCGAGCAAGGATCGATGCGTAGTAGATCTTCTCGTCCTTGTCATAGTCATCATTGTTGAGGATGTCCAAGGCGGCCGCAGTGTTGAGGACAGGTGTTGCGAGGATGACGTCCCCGTTCTTGTCCTTACGCTGCGGCGCTGTAGCCCACTCGAAACCAAGCTTTTGGGCAGGGGATTTGAAGGTGTCATGATCCCTGCCTTTCCTACCTCTCTTCTCCGCCACTTGTCCTGCCGGCTTGGGCAATGGGGTGGTGGTGAAAAGATTACGCTTGGGGTCGCACTTGGCAGTTATCTTGGCGTTTTCCTCCTTGGCTTCGTCGAGGAGGCTCTGGACCTCTGCTTGCTTGCTTTTGAGGTACTCAGTTTGCTCCACCAAGGTGTTCCGAAGTTTCTCCAAATCAGCCGGATTGGTTTTGTCGTTTACCGGCGTGTGAAGAACTTCCGCCAGAGCCGCCATGCTTCCTATCTTGCTGGGCTCGCCCTTCTCCAGGATTTTCTTCTTTGGAGCCCCAGGAGGCTCTGGAAACTGTGGATCGGTTGCCGGGGTCCCCAGGTTGGCGGCGTCAGTTGCCGCCTTCTCTGAAGCTGCGCCGGTGACATCCGCCACAAAGATCTGCTGCATGTTGACGGAAGAGCCCGTAGCCGCCTCAGATGGCGGAGGATCAGGTGTAATAAAACACTTCTTGACCCGTTGCTCAAACATGCTGGCAGAATCTTCTTCGGAATCAGAGTCTACGTTGACGTGAACGGTAGATCTGGATCCGGCATCCGACATCACATCATCCTGGAGTGCAGGAAGAATAGATTCGGGATCTTGACTGTTGGGCTGGGAGTCTGATCCCAGTCCCGTCATGCCGACAAAGTGTAGATCTGAATCTGCGGACTCCTCAGAGGAGGCAAACTCAGATCCGTCTTGATTGTAGGGCGGGTGGGATGGCGAATAAATTCGCGGCAACCCATACGCCTCAGAAGTGTAGCCGATGAACACATCGACGCCGCCAAACGGCACAACTCCGCATCCGACAATGTAGTCGTCTGCGGGGATGTAGGACTCGTCGCAGCTGATGTAGTGACTGTCGCCGTAGCGAACAGCGCGACCGACGGCGATTGTTTCGCCGATGCCGCCAAGAGTTCCCGCCTGGAACGTGACGCCTGACGCCTTAGGCCCCACGGTGGGCGCCAACTGTCGTCGTATCGGCATTTGGATAGGAGACGGGGTCCTGCTAGCCGAGGGTGAACGTAGGGCAAGAAGGTGGACGTCGTCAAGGTCGGGATTGTACACGGCGGTTTACCCAGCTTCAGGCACCACGGCGGTGGCGGTGCCCTACGTGCTGCTATAACTCACTATAAGGCAATATCGCCGTGAACAGGTTACAATGAGTTGGTTGTCTATCAAAGAGTTGCCCTAAAGGCGTCCCGAGGTCCAGCTTATATAGGCGGCTGGACCTAGGGTTACAAGGTGAATACGTATCCAGCAAGTATACGGAGTCCTAAACCTAGCCGGCAAGTATGCCGCCTTCCGTCTTGGTCTTGGTGGCTTCATGGGCTTCAGTCTTGGGCCTCCTCCTTGCCGGCATCCGCCTTCCTTGGTCGTCAGCTATCTGGGCCGCCCGGTAGGCAAAGCCTTCACCACCACTGCGGGCCACCCTGGACTAGCCGGATTGATCCATGCTGGTGATACCCCTAGTAGGTATATCCCCAACACCCTTTCATACAAATTTGTAAAACAATTGTAGCATGTTCCTTCTTCACAACAATTTTTGTTTGATTGGTGCAAATCTTTGGAAGCTTTGTAGCAAAATATTTCCCCTTTTGATGCAAATATGTAGAATAATTATAGCTAATTTCTTCTTCACAACAATTTTTTTGGATGGGTGCAAATCTTTGGAAGATTTGTAGCACAATATTTCCCCTTTTGATACAAATATGTAGATCAATCATAGCAAATTTTCGTTTGATATGAAGCAAATATTTTTCTCCTTATGATGCAAATCTACATAAGGGTGGTAGAAAAATTTCTCTAAGCTTTTCAAGTTGTCCGTGGTGGCTCCACCGCCGCCGCTGCAAGCCCGTAGAGCTGTCGCCGGGTTCTACCAAAGGTTTCGAGCGGCGGGGGTGTGGTGTCGTCTTCCCCGGCGACAGGTGGGCTTCGAGCGGCCGGGACATCTTCTCCGGTGACAAACGGTGCTCACAGAGGAGCAGCAGGGGTGCGGTGTCGTCTTCTCCGGCGACGGTCGGGCTTCGAGCGGCCGGCGACATCTTCTCCGGCGACCGGCGGCGCTCACGGTGGAGCGGCCCCCTACTCTTTGGGTGAAAACTCGGTTCCCTGCTTGGGCAGCGACGGTGTTGCGATGTCGCTTCCGTCCCTGGAGGCGCTGCTTGGGACAACAGTGGTGGTGCACGAGCGTTCTGGTGGCTGTTGTAAGTTGGTGACAGTGCCACGTTTTGTGGTGATGGTGCGTCCAGCTTGGGACCGCCGGTGGTGTGTTTCTCTCTCTGCCCGGCCTTCGCGTGGTCTAGGTCCCATTGATGGTGGATGCTCCTGAGTTGTGTCGTGGGTTCGATATGCACCCCTCGTCTACTTGTGCCTCTCATGGTGGCTCTTGCCGTTCCCTTTTCTAGTCATCATTTTCTTGTATTTTCTTTGTCTTCTATTCCCTTGTATCCCCTTGTATTTTCTTTGTCTTCTATTTCCTTGTATCCCCTTATAATTCTCCATCTGTTGTAAGAACATGACCCGACAGACTACTTTTGAATGAATGCAACAAGCGGCCGGGATTCCCTCCCCCCGTCAATTTCGAAAAAAGGTATGAAGTGCGTCCATTTGAAGTTTGGTAAACATGGAGATGGACCCAGACACCTTTATGATCTGCAAAGACTTATACTATCTACACGTAAGCAACATTAAGAAAAAATATTTGGCACCTCTACATTGACATTGACATTTACATGTCAATCTGTGTACAAATGAGTGTTGCAAGGTTAGTACGTTCAAATTAAAATAGTATCTCAGGGCCTCTGGGTATTATGGAAAATTCATGCCAAAACAATTTTCATGGCTGCTCCAACCAAACGACTTCCAACTTTCTTATGCCGTGTATCACACGTTCGCTGGAAATCTCAGGAGGAAGGTATGATGCAGCGTAGCGGCAATTTTCTCTTGATACAAAACCAAGGTTTATCGAACCAGTAGGACTTGGAGAAGGCTTCGGCTTGCTGCTGATGCATGTAAAATGCATACATGAACTTTGCATGTTATTACTAGATATTCCTACATATCTGCAACTTATATGATGTTATATTCATGTTTTATAATGATTTCGGGGATTTTCTAAACAATCCCCCCTCTTTTGGTTCTAACTCTGTTTTCCAGAAAACGTCTTTTTTAGTGTTTCGGACTTTCCGGGAGCTTCGGGACTCCAAAAAGGGCAAGGCCAAAGAGCACGGTTCAGAATTTTCGAGACGAACGCAATGGGCTAAAAATGAAGACCAGAAGCCCAACCAGCTTGAAACTAGAGGGCCCCACGCGTCAGATTCCCTGGCCGTGAGGACCCCTCTTTTCCCCCTCGTGGCTCCGATGCCGTCCGTTTTCGTCTCCGTGGCTTCTTCTTGACCTAAAACCGGCTATAAAAATAGTCCCCCGGGGAGTTTCGGGAGGAGGCGGCGGAGAAACACAAAACCACGAAACAGAGAGTCAGAAGCTGCCGCCGGAGAAGATCGGAGGGGGGAAACGCCGCCGGAATCACCTCCGGAGGGCTCCACCCCCCTCCGGCGTGTTCATCATCAACATCTACAGCAAGATCATCTCCATCTCTCCACTGTAAACTCTTGGCAAACATGATATATGATGCAATATACTATTCCCTTGATCTATTGTGTCTCCCCATCTATGTTTGAGAAGTGATTTGTTCATGGCAATAGTGAAATAGTTCGTTGATTGGTTGCATACAAGTTTTGTTATCTTTTATGATTGTCTTTATGTACAATATATGAGTGCACACATATGTTGGGGAATGCATGTAAGGTGATCACCGGTAATGTAATGGAGTGAGGGAGACTTGGGAGGACATGTAAACCTGAGACCGAGTCATGAAGTTACTTTATTGGGGGATATATATAGGGGACCTTAGAACTTAAGGCTATGGTGGGACTTTTATGTCTTAATAATTCTTGTGTGCTCATTTACTTGGCCATGAGATCCATCATAAGGGGTTTTAGTTCATTTACTTGGCTACACCTATTTATGGCTCCTTCCTAGAAGAAACAATTAAGACTGAAACATGTGCTTCACTAATTGTGACAACCACACGAATGAAATAACAATTGCTAGAACATTTGCTCCCTTGAGATATTTGCTACTTGAGATATTTGCTACTTGCTACTTTGAGAAACTTGCTCTAAGAAACTTGCGTTTGAAACTTGATTGAGAAACTTGTTACTAGATAAACCCATTCCACATCACTTGCTTTCATTAGTTAGTTCCTTTCATATTTAAACTTATTGCTTTGCACAAACGGCCATATAAGAGGGTTATAGGGCTTTAGAGAATAGATAGTTTACCTTCAGCTCCTCGTGGGTTCGACACTCAAATACTTATCGAATTGTGCTACAGTGATTCCTTGCTCTTGGGGATTATCAAGCACTTTTCTGGCGCCGTTGCCGGGGAGCGTTGTGCTAAGCTTTTATTCTTGTTTGCATTGCATACTAACATATAAATCTAAAACATTATTATAAAATGGAAAACAACCAAACAATTATAGAACTGTATAATATCTATCTTGAGTTAGGACATGAAGTGTTTGAGGAGAAAATTAAATTTTATTTGCATAACAATCATGTTTGTGGTAGTACTAATTCGTTGAACACCTTTATTGCTAATGCTAAGGAAAACCTTAAGCTTGGGGAAGTTTGTTTTGATGAATATGATATTTTTAGTCCCCCAAGTTTGGAAGAGAAAATTTATTTTGATGATACTATGTCTCCCATTTATGATGATTACAATGATGTATATGATATTTTCAGTCCACCTACTATTGAGGATGAAAGTGATTTAATTGAGTTTGATGATCCATTATGCTCATTAGATGATAAGTCTTTATGTGGTGATTCTATTCAAAACTATGTGGTTATGTTTAACTTTAATGCTTGCAACTATTATGAGAGAGGAAGAGATAAGAATCCCCTTTATGTTTCTATGTTATTTAAAATGCAAGCTATTGATTATTATATGCATTGGTTACCTCAAATTTGTTGTTATTTATTCATATATAAAATTCCAATGCATAGGAAGAGAGTTAGACTTAAAAGTAAATTGTTTAATATTCTGTGGTGTGTTCCTTATGCTTTAATTTCCTATTCGGTTTGAGCACACCTTTATATCTTTACAACATGTAAAATATCTTTACCTACTGTTTTGTGACAATTAGTTTAAGATTTTCATTTTATATAAAATTTGGGAAAGTAAATGAGAAGGATGAGTAATGGAGAAGTTGGGGTCGACCTTGAACATGTGTTGTTCATGCCAATGGAACCGTTGCAAAGTCTCTATCATTAAAACTTTTCCCAAAGCTAAAACCAAATAAAAAGAGTGTTTATGTTGTATATATTTGCTTCTCCTTTTGCCTTTTTGCTAAATCAAAAACAACAAAAATATTTTCCTTCTTCTTTGATTGTTTCTCTTGATTCTTGCTTGGTTCTTTTTGTTTCTTTTTGATTTTTATCTTCAGCTTAAGTTTTGGGTTTTTGAGTCAAGGTGCTTGTTTACTACCGTAACATCACCTTTGTATCTTATTTTTCATCTTAATGGCAAGAATAACCTCTTTTGAGAGGTAGGATTAAACAATAGTGATTTGCTGTCCAGAAAACAGATGCCTGAGCTTCACTGCGAAAAATGTATAAAATCACAGAAGAGGAATTTTGACCTGATATTTTACGACAGCAATATTCAGTTATTAATACACATTTCATTAGTTCAAAGTTTTCTGATTTGAGCAACGTAAGTGCCTCTGAAAATTCACTCTTTACGGGCTGTCCATTTTTGACAGATTCTGTCTTTATTTTGCATTACTCTCATTACTTGTGTTTTGTGTGGTTCTATTGATCAAAGAGCAATACACAACCATAGTAATATTAGCTAATGTGTAGAATCAACTCATGATATGTCTTTGCTGTACCTATGAGGATTTCATTTATGGAGACACTAACCCCTCTAATCAAGTTTTAAGATGAGTTTTGTGTGAAGAGAACTTTCAAGTGGAAGAGTTGAGGGTGATGAATAAAGATCACGAGGGACAAACACTCAAGCTTGGGGATGTTACCCCTAGGCTCACCCTACATATATCAAATAAGTACAAGAATTTAAGCTTGGGGATGCCAAGCCACCTCACTCCAACCATCTTGATACCAAGTAAGTAAGCCTAGCTATATGGCTATAAAGAAAGCGCTTTACGGGAGGCAACCCGGTTGTTTTTACTTTTGATTTTCTTTGTGTCCTCTTGCTGTAACAAGAGACTTAGTTTTTAGTTTAGTTTCTGGAATTCTTAATAAAGTGCCAAGTTTTACCTATTTTGGCTTGAAAAAGTTGCTTTTTGCATTCGGAGATTTTATTCCAGCACGAATCTGTGCACGGTATGATTTTTAATTCCTATTCTGTAACTCCGAATGAGCTGAAATTTGAACTGTGGTTGCAACTTTTCATCCTCTGTGAGCGTGAATTTTTCAGATTTTTTCGACATATTTAAGTAGGGTAGAAAAATACGTTTTGCTGCTGCTTTTTCTGGACGGATTCTGTCCCATTTTGTTTGATGCATTCTTTGAACTTTTAACTTGAATCTTTTTTATCCAATTGAGTTTATAAGTAGGCATACAACATTATACACTTTCTGGACATTCATATGAATTTTTGTTTAAGGATTTTATGCAGCAAGCAATTCATTTGTCTATCACTACTAATGTCACCCCACAGAAAAGAAATGGGAGAAACGGTGTTTTGAAGTTTTTTCACAGGGATTAGAGGAGATGCACCAAGAGCTATCCAAGGATGGTGAAGACCATAAGCTTGGGGATGTGAAGACAACCCCACTGGACCAACACACTCTCGGTTTGCACACGTCTAACTTCTGTTTTTCGATCAATGCACCCTATCACATAAACTTGGAGCGTCTTTTATTTGCTTTTTATTTTGATTTTTGTTTGTCTTGAGACCACCACTATCATTTATATATGAGAAAGCTACTGGAAATTTGGGTTGAATTAAGTTGGATGCTATTAAAAAGATTGGGAAAGGGATGTTTGAGTTGATTCAAAAAGATACATATAGTTGCATGATTCATGTGCTTTTTAATGAGTATTAATTTGCAAGTGTTTTATCAAGAGCTATCTTTTATTCATGTTTTGATGCTGAATGTCACTTTACTTTGTTTAACATGGATTGGTTAGTTCTATGGACACTTATGCATGCATTTAGACGGTCAACTTTCTCCCTTTTGCTAGCCCAAAAAATTCCAACAAGTAAAAACTTGTTTTCCAACACCTTCAACCAAAGTTTTTCCAGTGAGTCCACCATATCTACCTGTTAGCTTTATGCTATTCCAAGTATGTTTATCATGTTATATTGTATTATCTTTGCTTCCAAATTAAAATGCTTATGTTATTGATTGTTATGGGAAAAGTTGGTTAAAAAGCTCTCACGAACTTGATGCACACTTTACTTTCATTGCACTTAATAAACATGAACCATTGTGATTAAAATTATGAAGTTGTGTGCTTGACAAGAGTCTTGGTTGGGAGTTAGCTCATATGTGCTGTCACATGGCAAGCTTTCAACAGTGCTCTTAATTATATTTAGTTGATATCATGTACTTTTGTTTATGGATGCCTAACATTGTGTGAAATAAAAGTGGAAACTTGGTAAGTTTGAGGAGTAAGTATAAATGGCTAGAGAGACTCACCGGGCGGCTAACCCAAGCCATGCATCATTCATGGTGGAAATTTACTTACATATCACGGTGGACCTTCAGTGAGGCACTTCACAATAAAAAGCTATAACAATAGTAAATAAAAGAGTGCTGAGATTGTCCATTTTGTTTGTTTGTCTTGTCATTTTGACATGGGCTTGTTCCATGTCCTGGGACAAGAGGTACCCCGGGAGCAACTCTTAATGATGCTATTATTACTTGCAATGACTTTAACTTGAACTTGCTTTGTGACCCGAGTTGAGTAGCCAGTTGGAGAGGTACTTGTATTCAAGGGGCATGAGGCATTCAACCCATACTTTGTCAAGCACATTACTCATATTTGCTTTCACTTTAAACTTTAACCATTCAAGATGCTATGATAGGGGTAATGAGAGCTCCACACCAATGGATACCACATTGCAAACATTAACTTAAGTAGAAGCATTTGGAAGCTAGATGAAACTTATTCATGTTTTACCTCTACTTATTTATCTATCTTTCCAAAGTGTCCACCTTTTATATTCAGATTTACAAGAGTACTCTATGACCATTATAGGATGTTTTTACTTTTCATTATGCATACATTTGGTCCATAGTACTTTCTTCTATGTTACACTTTGTGAATTATCATTGAACATCCTTTCATTGAATATTTGATATCACTTCATAATCTATCTTGTATATTGCTACTCCTTTGAGAATGAATCATTTGACTTTATGTAGCAATAGTAATCATCTTTGATATCCATTGATAGTATTAAAATGCAAAGTCCATGTTAGTTTTATCACCTTCATACTCGAGGACGAGTATAGGTTAAGCTTGGGGATGTTGATGCATGTAAAATGCATACATGAACTTTGCATGTTATTACTAGATATTCCTACATATTTGCAACTTATATGATGTTATATTCATGTTTTATAATGATTTCGGGGATTTTCTAAACAATCCCCCTCTTTTGGTTCTAACTCTGTTTTCCAGAAAACGTCTTTTTTAGTGTTTCGGACTTTCCGGGAGCTTCGGGACTCCAAAAAGGGCAAGGCCAAAGAGCACGGTTCAGAATTTTCGAGACGAACGCAATGGGCTGAAAATGAAGACCAGAAGCCCAACCAGCTGGAAACTAGAGGGCCCCACGCGGTCAGATTCCCTGGCCGCGTGAGGACCCCTCTTTTCCCCCTCGTGGCTCCGATGCCGTCCGTTTTCGTCTCCGTGGCTTCGTCTTGACCTAAAACCGGCTATAAAAATAGTCCCCCGGGGAGTTTGGGAGGAGGCGGCAGAGAAACACAAAACCACGAAACAGAGAGTCAGAAGGCTGCCGCCGGAGAAGATCGGCGGGGGGAAACGCCGCCGGAATCACCTCCGGAGGGCTCCACCCCCCTCCGGCGTGTTCATCATCAACATCTACAGCAAGATCATCTCCATCTCTCCACTGTAAACTCTTGGCAAACATGATATATGATGCAATATACTATTCCCTTGATCTATTGTGTCTCCCCATCTATGTTTGAGAAGTGATTTGTTCATGGCAATAGTGAAATAGTTCGTTGATTGGTTGCATACAAGTTTTGTTATCTTTTATGATTGTCTTTATGTACAATATATGAGTGCACACATATGTTGGGGAATGCATGTAAGGTGATCACCGGTAATGTAATGGAGTGAGGGAGACTTGGGAGGACATGTAAACCTGAGACCGAGTCATGAAGTTACTTTATTGGGGATATATATAGGGGACCTTAGAACTTAAGGCTATGGTGGGACTTTTATGTCTTAATAATTCTTGTGTGCTCATTTACTTGGCCATGAGATCCTGGCTACACCTATTTATGGCTCCTTCCTAGAAGAAACAATTAAGACTGAAACATGTGCTTCACTAATTGTGACAACCACACGAATGAAATAACAATTGCTAGAACATTTGCTCCCTTGAGATATTTGCTACTTGCTACTTTGAGAAACTTGCTCTAAGAAACTTGCGTTTGAAACTTGATTGAGAAACTTGTTACTAGATAAACCCATTCCACATCACTTGCTTTCATTAGTTAGTTGCTTTCATATTTAAACTTATTGCTTTGCACAAATGGCCATATAAGAGGGTTATAGGGCTTTAGAGAATAGATAGTTTACCTTCAGCTCCTCGTGGGTTCGACACTCAAATACTTATCGAATTGTGCTACAGTGATTCCTTGCTCTTGGGGATTATCAGCTGCCAACGGCAATTGCGTCGAAAGAGCTGTTGACCTGAACCTGCGCACACACGAACAAACTACTTTGCCCCAACGAAATAGAGAAGTTGTCAATCTCTCCGGCTTGCTGAACACAAAGGATTAAATATATGTGTGTAAATAATAAAAGAGCAAAAATGACCAGCGAGCAAATGACTAGAAAAAGCTATGAAAACGGTTGTAAACAATATAGGAAAATACGACCAGGGTCCACAGTTCACTAGTGGCATCTCTCCAAAGATAAACATGTTGGGTAAACAAATTACAGCGAGTCAATTGACAAACATAGGCGCAACAAATGCTATCATGACACAAAGTTCACCGTTTCATCTAATATGGCACTAGTACAGAAAAGCTATTCTGTGGCGCACCATTTTTCTATTCTGTGGCGCATGGGTGGTGCGCCACAGAATAGTCGCCACTAAATAAGCTATTCTGTGGCGCACCACCAGGTGCGCCACAGAATAGTGGCTATTCTGTGGCGCACCCAGCCTGGTGCGCCACAGAATAACTATTCTGTGGCGCACCCCACTCACCATGCGCCACAGAATAGGGTGCGCCACAGAATTACTGTGCCGTATTGTACCCGTATATTACCAGAATACAAATACCAGTATAATACCAGAATACATGTATATTTCATATTTACACAGATATATACAAACACATTACTAATATATGTCTCATCACAAGTTGATACAAAAGTGCCGAAGTTTTACACAAGTGTTGAGATATATACAAAAGTTAATCGATCGTTGCACACGTTACAAATGAAGTGTTCACCGCCTACACTAGGATCGAATAGATTACATCTCGGCGTTGACGGTGAGCAAAAGCGGGAGCACGACGATCTCATGTAGCGAGCGGTGCGAGCGGCGCCGGGAATGGTTTGCCGTCTTTCTTCGTCATCCACGCCCTGTTGTCCTTCTGCAACTTTAGGCGTTCTTCGATTTCTCTCTGATGCAACCCTGTAGATGGAGATAGATATAAGTGGATAAAATAGAGTATGTATGTGTGCATGTGTAAGGTTTTCTTTTATAATACATCCTATCTACCTCGTCGGGAGCAATGGAAGGTCCCCCCTGTTGTGATAACATTTCCGACGATGACTTCCGATAACTTGGTCTTGATGCATTGGAAATCTTTTCTAAGATCCATATCGGACTTGCGTCTGTCATATTCGACCCATGTTTGTAAAGCAGATGGCAAACCACATTGCGCTCCATCTCGGATAATCATGTTAATATGACGGAGGGCGTAGAAGGCATCCATCTCGCTGCCCGACTGCTCCTTGAGGCAAGAGAACTCGGTGATATGCTTGAACCGGCGCAACTTATTATCAATTAATTGTGGTTGCGCGGTGCTTTCGAAGACGCCTCCCTTTTGGTGGTAGCCGTGAAGAGCTTGATTGAGGACAGCAATTATGTTGGCATACCTTTTCGTAGTACTACTACCTGAGTCAAAATAAGTGGCATGGTAATGGCTCGGGTGTAGGATGATGAGGACGCAGTACTTGTCCCTGCTCAACACAATTTAAATGAGATGATGATCAGAAACATGCATGCATTGAACTCGGAAAGGCACAAGATACGGCGGCGAGCGGATGTGTACTTACTCGGGAAAGAAAGGCACAAGAAGGCAATTCTTTTGCTGGTTTTGCAACATGAACCTCTCGAGGTACTCAACTGCGCTGGTCCGTGTCACAGATCCTTGCACCAGCTGGCTGTCACGCATGTAGTAGGGATCCGCTACCGCGACATGCGAGAGATTATCTCTGTGGATAGTCATGGCCTCATTGAGCGCGTATAGGCGGACCAAGTTATAGTTGAGCCGCTGCTGGTTAAATAGATTGAACACGTCCTCGTATGCTACTAAGAACAGATCCGCGGGGTGTTCACCGACGACCACCAACCCGCCTTCTTCCTTTGGCACTTGGACAGTGAACGCCGGGTAATTTGGATCCCTGTCTTTTAGAAGAAAGCCCTCTAGCATAGAGATAGAATCGCTCAAAGAGATCATTGATGGAGTTGCGAGGTGGGTCATCTCCGGAGGCACTATCGGTTTTCCAGCTTCATGAACCATGTGCGCCGATTTGTCCGGAGGGGGTGGTATGGTGTCTTCACGACCCTGGATAATCATAGGAGTTGGCTGGCTCGCAGAGGCGCCCTTTGATCCCTTTGGCATCTTAGGTGGCTGGCTCGCAGAGGCGCCCTTTGGCATCTTCTTGAGGGGCCTCCTGGGCTTATTGCTCCATGGCTGCCCACGAAGCCCCTCTGCAACCGATTTTGCAATCGTGCCAGGGGAGAAAACGCCGGTAGCCGGTTTGTCTTGAGCTGCAACGCCGGCTGCTGGAGGTGTCTTTGAGATAAACCCTGGAAGTCCAGGCGCTGCGTGACTGCATTGAGACGAGCAGGTTGATCGGCGTGGGCACGGAAGGGTGGTTCGAGATCCACAGGACGCATGAATCCGTCGGCGTCTTCGGCGCCAGTGTTGAGGAAGCCATCGACGTCGATATCATCATCGTCGTCGTCGTCGTTGCCACCAATACGTTGAGGTGCAGAGGCGTTGCCTACCAACAGTTGCTTCTGGCGGTTGGTGGTGGTGGCGACGGCTGCAGGCTTCTTCGGGGGACGGATCGGAGCGTCCCGCCGGAACTTTGAGGTGGCGCCGGTGTTGCGTCTTGGGCCCTCATCAATAATACCCCCCCCCCAAGACGAATCTGGGTCTTCGGCCATAGCGAGACCCATTCGGGGCACTTTCCAAGGACCACGTGTTCATCGGCTCCTTGAGGTTGAACGGGGGGGTCCATGTTGTGATACACTTTCGGCACCGTGACTACCTTGACCTTCATAAAACCCTTGTCCACTGGAGCGTGGTGCATTAGTTCGCTGCCTGTTTTTAGGATAAGGCCCGTAGCAACTTCCTTCAACTCGTCGCCTACCCCATGCAGGAGCATGCAAGGCGTTTCCTATAATGAAATTAAGCAACATATGCATTTGTGTGATTAATACAGTCATCGATCGAAGCAGACATAGTTATACAGAAGGACATAGTTATACAGAAGACGACGCAGACTAATTAATTAGTAACCTTGGTGACAACGTCCAGCTCGGCTTCCGTCGAGACACGGGCGCCGGTGCCAGCGGCGGTGGCCGGAGTTTTCTTCTCGCGTCCCGGTGCGGTAGGCAGCGCCGGTGTGACCAAAGGGGCCATGGGCGGCGGGGTCACGATGATGTCGCTCGGCGACCGGTTCATGGTGGAGTTGCTGCCGGAGAAGCTGGGCACGTGTATCGGCCCCTGTTGACCTCCCGCCATCCAGGCAGCGAACCCCTCCACTATCTGCGGGGGCATGATCTGGTGGATGCCTTCTCGGACTAGCTTTTGCACCTCCTGCTTGTCCACGGTGTTCTTCTTCAGCTCCTCCAGCTCCGCCTTCAGCCGCTCAACCTCGGCTCTATCCTCGTTCTTGGACGTCCTCTTCCTCTTTTTCTTCTCGCCGGCGCCGTCCGAGCTGTAGTACTCCGTGAACTTCACGCTCGTACCATAGCCTGACACACGGCCAGCTGATGTCGGCGGCGCCAACTTGTCCCTTCCCTTTGCAACGTTCATCGCCCGGTTGAAAGTAGTGTCCCACACTTCCCTCTCACCCTGGGACGACGACTGGCCAGCCTCAGCCTCAGCCTTCAACTCGTCCTCCTGCACACAAAGGTGAACACACTTAGAAATTTGAGATCAACGCAATGGACTTTGAGATATCTGTGGTATTTAAATTCACTTACCAGATTTTGCTGGAATTGCTTCACATCGTCGTGATCGGTAACGAACTCCCCAGTTTCCCAGTTGAGATAGTAGCGGGACCGGACAAAGTTCCTGGTCTGCTCGTCTGTGAATTTATCCCATGGGTTGTCCAGCCCACGTTTTCTTATTTCTGCGTCCTCCTTGTCCCAAGTGGGTTGTTTGGATTTGTAACCGCCGCTTCCCAAACGGTGGTTACCTAAGTTCCTCTTCCGCATTTCCTTCCCCCACTCGGTCCATCTTGTACACACCTCAGAATTTAAAAAGTCCTTAAATACCTCGAACTCTTCTAAGGTGATGTGAGGCTCGCGTGTACTAATCTCCTCCCAGCTCTTCTTATTATGAATCTTCGCCTTCACCCGGCATTTCCAGCTGCTCAAGGCGGTGCTCATCTTCGTGGTGGCGTAATTATCCACATTTTTGGGTTTAGGGTTCGGGAAGGTGTATCGTTTGTGAACCCTCCTGAGCAGGTGTTCGAGCAAAGCCGCATTCTCTTCGCTTCTAATGTCAGACGTGTTGATCGACACGCCTTCTCGGAGGATGCACCCTAGTTGCATGCTGTACCCTCGTGCAACGTGCTTAGGCTCCAACGGCATGCCACTTGGACTGACCTCCGTGATCACGTCCGTGACATTGTCCACCGACTGCACTTTACGCGGTTTAGTCCTTGCCCTCCGCTTCTTCTTCTTCTTAGCGGTCGGGTTGCTGTCGCCGGGTTCCGTGTGGTCGCCGCCATCGGTGCGGTCATCGCCAGTGGTCGTGTGGTCGCCACCATCTCCTGAGGTGTCATCCTCACCACCTTCTTCGTGGTACTCGGGGTCGGGATCCCGGACCAACCGTTGATGCTCCTCAGCCTCGTCGCCACTAGTGACCGCGGCTTCGTCCCTCATATCGTCGGGCCAAAAGTCCATGTTCTGTACTCTTGCTTGCTCTTCGATGCTCATGCGCTTAGAAGCGTCGCCCGACATGTTTGAACTGCATTAAAAAGAGGCAAAACGTTAGTATGACAAATATAAGAGAAAAAAAATCACCTAACTAAGTACTAAGATACCCCGGCCCATGCATTAGTCGCAATACCCCATATGTCCTATTTTTAGCAAAGTCATGCCAAATTTCACGAAAAAATTCGGCATGACCTTTGCTAAAAAAGGGACATATGGAGTACCCGAAATTGCCGGAACGGAAGTTAATCGACGTTCCGGCAATCTCAAGGGCCTCACGGGGTACCTGCAAACATTTCACAAATAATATCCACATCTGTGCACGGCATCTCCGGCCGGCATCTCCACGACACGATGGTCGGAGCACAACAACCACGACACGATGGTCGTGGACACATATCCTCATGCACATACATCACCACATCCACATCCACATCGAGGGAGAGAGGAACTACCTCGGGTAGGGAAGGGAGGCTCGGGTCCGAGATCGGCGTGGTGGAGGTGCTCCTCGTGGCGCTGCAATAAATTAACAAAACCATGATTTAGCATCTACCACACACACTTAGCAATTTTTTTACAAGAAAAGCATTAGCAACCATAGTGGCAGTAGCATAAATCACTTCTTCTAGTTTCTTACAAACAAGCATCAACACAAACAAAGTTTTTTAAAATGGAGACAAGAAAAACATTCACCACTGCCGCAGTATAGATAGGAATGGAGACAAAAATGAATAACTCAATTTAGAGAACTCAAAAATCTGAGTTTCTGAACCGGAAAATGCATCAGGCTCAACATGTGTATCTTGAAAGCATGTATGACTTGAAAAGTGATTTTTTTTCCAGCAAAGGCATATGTATATGTATCACACCAGTCTTAATGAACTGAGCATGGTTCTCATTGACCAGCAAAGGCATGGTGACCAGCAAAGAATCGTGCATACAAATAGAAAACTGAACTTTGCTACATACAAGTACAACTGCACCATTGCTAAGACAAATTCTGATGCACCACTACACAGGTTCTCATTGACCAGAGCCTCAAATAGATTGATACTTGGACTAGGAATTTATGCAAACACCTTCCGTGCAGGTTTTGGGAGGGGAAGGAGGAGGAAAAGAGGGGAAGCTCACATTGGCAGGGAAGGGGAGGGAGGGGAGGTCGCCGGCGTCTGCGTGACCAGGAGGCGACGCCGTTGGACTCGGACGAGGGCACGACGGCCGGCGGCGGACGAGGCCGAGAGCGACACACGAGGACGCGCGAGGCTGAGCGCCACCAGTGGAGAGGGCGGGGGCGGGGCACAGGGGAGGTCGCCGGCGACGAGGGGGGGCGCGGAGGGGTTGGCGGCCAGTTGGGGCGGCGGCCAGAGGTGGTGCGGCGAGGGGTGCCGGCGGCGAGGACGGCAAGGCGCGCGCGCGGGACTTAGCGGTTTTCGTCGACGATGGATGCGAGTGAGCGCGCCCCGTAGGAGGGCCCACATGTAAGTGTGGGCAAAATATTTCTGTGGCGCACCCATGACGCGGTGCGCCACAGAATTCTGATATTCTGTGGCGCACCCTTTACTCGGTGCGCCACAGAATTATTTAACAGTCCAGTTTAAAAATCAGATGCGTTGTTTGACATAACAACACCAGCATATCCCAGTGGTTAGTGAGCAAACAGATTACTCTGGCTAGCCAGGTTCAAATCCTGCTGACCCAATTTTTTTTCTTTAAAATAAATAAATTTGGTATTCTTTTTTGGTTAAATTTAAAGAAAGAACACACAAAAATTTATGATATTCTTTAAAATAAATAAATTTGGTATTCTTTTTTGGTTAAATTTAAAGAAAGAACACACAAAAATTTATGATACACATATCATAAATTATCTTTTTCATGATATACATATACTTGTCTCTCACACACACAAATTATCAAATTCATGATATATGCTTGCATTGTCTCACACACACACGCGCAAATTAAATACACCAAAAAATAAATTATTATTCTTTTTTGGTTAAATTTAAAGAAAGAACACACAAAAATTATCTAATTCATGATATACATATACTTTGTCTCTCACACACAAAAATTATCAAATTCATAAGTTATTCTGTGGCGCACCTAGCCCGTGCGCTACAGAATACGCGTATTCTGTGGCGCATGCACCCTGCTGCGCCACAGAACAAGCTTATTCTGTGGCGCATGGGCATGGCTGCGCCACAGAATAAAGCCCAAAGTGACTGACCCTTGCGTGGGTGTGGGGCCCGCGCATATTCTGTGGCGCATGGGCATAGCTGCGCCACAGAATAAGGTTGAGCTGTGGCGCACCAATAAGTAATGCGCCACAGAATAACCTTATTCTGTGGCGCATCTTTATAGGTGCGCCACAGAAGTCTGTGGCGCACGGCTAGAAGGTGCGCCACAGAATAAGCTTCCATAGAATTGGCTTTTCCTACTAGTGTGGGCATTACGTCAAAATACATAGACCGTTATCCAACTGCATCTATGACTAATAATCCACCCCGGGATCACTATCCAGCATGTCACCCGGAAGTATTAAGTTGCAAGCAACAGATAATTGCAATAAGCATGGTACGTAATGTAAGCAATGGTTACAACATATAGCAATAAACACCATTGTTTTACCCCTAATAGCAACAACACATCTCAAGTCTTAATCGTTTCTGTCAACTCAAACTCAGACAAGAGAGGCATGGACGCACTATCTAGCATAAATACCATCTCTAAAGATACTAGCAATTACTTCGGCCAAAGCATCCACAAACATCGAAGAGCATGCAAGATCATAGATAAAACACATGATAAATAAACTGAACAATAATGTCATGACTCCATAATTCATCGGATCCCCGCAAATACAACATGTAGCATTACAAATAGATGATCTTGATCATGTTAGGCAGCTCACAAGATCTAAACAATGGAGTACAAGAGAAAGAGACAACCATCTAGCTACTGCCATGGACCCGTAGTCAAGTGGTGGACTACTCACGCATCACTCCGGAGGCAGGCATGGTGGTGTAGATGCCTCCGGTGAGGACCTCCCCCTCCGGCGGGGTGCCGGGAAAAGCTTCGTAATCCTCCCGATCTAGGGTTGGCGACGGCGGCGGCCTCGGTTGTTTTCTGAAAAATATGATCGGGTTCCGAGGGTTTTCGGGAGGAATAGAATTTATAGGCGAAATGGCGACTCGAGAAGGCTCCAGAAGAGCCCAGGTGGGCCCTAGCCACGGTCAACCCTTTGACCGCGCCTGGGGTTGTCTGGGGCCTGTGGGGCCCTGCAGGTTTCCTCCTGGTGCAGTCTTCGTTTCTTCGTAAAAATAAATCATGTAAATAGGTTAGTTTCATAAAATATGCCAAAATGATATAAAACATTATAAAAACATGTGGCAATGATATATAACAAGCATGGAACAATCAAAAATTATAGATACGCTTAAGATGTATCACTTTCTCATAGTTTTCACCTTAGGGCAGCTTTCTCACGGTGGATAGTCCGAACTGTGTTTTGAAAATCCACAACTCAACCAAACACACCCGTAAGCGTGAAGAGAATGCACGCTTGCGACGCCGCCACGAAACTAGAACCGGCTAGCGGAGCACGGTAGCCCGATGATGTGGGGTGCGGTCGATGTTGGCGTGGTATGCCTCATGTCCATTGTAAAAAAAAAGAGGTCAGAGGGAGCTCAGCTCGGAGATAAAAACCTCGACTCAACATGGGCTCTTTGGTTTGAAAGAAAGATTTCCAGAATGAAGGAATTTAGAAAACATGATAATATATATGATGTCTTGACAAGTTGAATTGTACATAAACCGAACATGCAAACTTGTACAATATAGATGTTGTTTGGTTGCGTTGTACGGAAAACACAGAACCTTTCCGAAGAATTATGTGTATATCATAATTGACGTAGAAAAAGTGAAAGTTACAAGAACTTCGACATAAAGGAATGTTCCCTATAAAAATTGCATGCAAAGTGGACCATAAAAAAAAATACATATGGTTTCAAATGGTAAAAATCAAGCAAGCTCATTTAAAACGTCTAAAAAATATATGACCCTTAAAATTCTTATGCACCGAAGAGACAATATATGTGCATAAAGAGAACATCTACACTTTTTATATGGAAAATACATCTGAACATGAGGTGGATATACATCGATAGAATGGAAAATACATCTGAACATGAGGTGGATATACATCGATAGAATGGATTGCAGGTTACCGCGTTGTTTCTGTCTCGGTATGGTCTTTAGCTTGCCCGCACCCTCAAAAGTCCTACGTGGCCAGGCTCTGGCTTCACCACAGCCTAAAAGGAAGCTGCGGAGGTCCCGCCGATCGAGACATGCCACTCTACACTTTTAGTTTAAAACCCTAGTACAACATCAAATCGGCGGGCGACGTAGCGTAGCACCACTAGTCTGGCCAAAATCTTTGCTTCCGATCACACGGGTGAACGTCGCCATCCCTACTATATCCTACTATATAAAAGTAGTAAGGATTCAGCTTCAATTCGACCCTCCACGTCACCTGAATACTTCTGGCCGTCCGATCACGCGAGGCAACGTCCCAGATCTCTTTAAGAATCGTGCGTTACTGTAGCAGCGGGATTTCTACCAATCACAGCCCGCGCACGATTTTTGGCGCAGCCAACTTTACGAAAAAGAACCCGCAACTTTTAGAAACTAACCCGCAGTCCAACTTTTAACACTACGAAGGACCTATTTGCAATTACAGAAAAGCACATGGACTTCTGTGCAAAAACATCCACAGACTCCCCCTCCTCCTTCCTCTCTCGCGCGCGATGCCGGAAGCCGCCGCTCCACTCCTCTTCCTCCAGATCGAAGCACACAGGAGCCTCCGCCGCATCCTCTTCTTCCACCTCGCCCAGGAACGCGTGCTGGGCTGCTCCAGAGACGCCGCAATCGACGCGGCCGTGCTCCGCGACCGCCGCCGCGTCCGCACGCCGCCAGCGTCGCTCCGGCGACCAAGTAGCGGCGACGCCACCACTTTCGGATAGATCGCGTCCGCGCGCTTCCAACACTCCCAACCGCGTGTCCTAATTTGCGCTAGGTCGCCGCCGGCGACCTCGCCGTCGCCGCCGCCTCCACTGCTGACGTCACCTCGACGTGGCGGTGGGCCCCGTTAGTCAGGGTCTTATTCTTTTCCCACGAAAAAAAAAACCTGACATGTGGGTCCAATAGACTTAAACAATTTGCAGAAAAATAAATAACACTACAAAATCAATAGTTTAAAATCTATCCACCAGAAAAATATAAAAAATATATTAAAATGATCAGAAAAATAGATTCTAATTATTTATAGCACAATACAAACATTTCTGAACATTTTTAAATTAAGCCCAATTCACTTAAACAATTTACATAAAATGAATAATAGTATAAAATCCGTAGTTCAAAATCTACCTACTAGAAAAAAAGCAAAATATATCAAAACGATCAGAAAAATAAATTCTAAGTATTTATAGCATAATACAACCATTTTTTAACATTTTTTAAAACGGTAAATATTTAGAGAAAATCGCAATGCACTTCTTCCGATTAAATGGAGTTGAAATAAAAAAATACTTTTATACTGTATTTCCTCTAATTATGTAGCTCAATTAACTATTTAAGACAAAATACAAACATATTACATCATTTCAAGATGGTTCACATTTAGAGATAATACAAGTAAACTCTCTCTAAATATGCATTCAAATTTAATAAATGCTCAAATTAGTTAATATTCTGATATAATCATAATGTATTTTCTCTGAATATGAAGTTAAATATAATATGTATGGTAAAACAGAAAACATATTTTATCATTTCAATTTAGTTAGCATATTAGAGGTAATATAACTAATTCTCTCTAATAAAAAAAACTTGGTTAGCTGGATATTTGTAGCAAATACGAATTCCATTTCCTCTAATTATATACTTAATCCTATATAACTAAATAGGTCATCCCCACTAACTTATTTTCCTGGCCATGCAGCCTAGCCACGTCATCTGATTTTTTTTTACCCATCTATACTTATTATAAAGCAAAACCCCACTAAGTGCATTAATTATTTTTCTATCTCAACATGCAAGCTATCCACATCACTCATTCTCTTAGCCAACCATATGTCCATGTCATCCCACTAACATGAATTAAAGCCCATATTTTTTGCATGCAACATATCCACATCATATACTTTTCATCTATCCAATTATCCACGTCACCAATTTTTAACCATCAAATATAAAAAAATCATGTCAATTAAATTTAGCCTTTCGACAATGTGATCAACTGAACCTTCCATATTTCTATAAACAACTTCACATTTTATGTTTCTTATATGCCTTTGTTTACACAATAATTGTTTACAGAGATTTCTGCCGCAACGCGCGGGTATCTTTCTAGTCCTCATTAAAAGAGCCCTTTATTCCTTGCACAATGAGTGCAGTTCCTGCGGCGTACGTGCAGCCCACCCGCCCCGCAACCTGCACAGTGCAGCCCATCAGCTTCCTAGTTTGATCTTGTCTAGACACCAGAAGCAGGGATCATTTGTTTGTCCCCGTGGCAAGTATATGCAGGACAAAGTTCTAACCCTCGTTTAATTTACAGTCTTCGAATTAAAGTTCCCATTTGTACTGGTGGCGCTCTTTTTTTTTTCAATAGTGCAAGTAAGTAGTCGCTGAAACATTAGAGCCCGCATTCCCATATCGATCGGCCAACTTTGCATTCTAACTATACTAATGTTAGTGCATAAGTGCTATGCTTTAGTGTCATTTACAATGGAACACGGGAGAGTACCTATAGCCGTCTAGAAACTAAAGATTTTCTTTCGAGAGGTCAAAATATTTAAGATTCGGTGGAAGGCCAATTGGTGACTGAGAGATAGAAGATAAACCTCACGTAAGATACAACACCTCATCGAACTAATATAGGTCATGCCATCGGCGGAAGAGCTGAGACCCTCTCCTTCCGCTTGCCGCTCTGGCGGCAGGAGGGAAGGGGAACTCGTTTTTTTGCATGGTAATTAGGGTTAGGAAGTTTTTGGCATGGTGCGCCGTTGGGGTGGTGGGAGCGGCGCCCGGGCAAATAAATCTGCCTCAACTCTGCTCCCACACCGGTGTTGTCCTTCTTGGCGGCGTATCGGAGTTGGTGGCACTGTGTGCTTGCCGATCTTTCAGATCGGCGGTTGTAGCGTTCATGGATGGTGTCAGCGAGGCGGCGACTTCATCAGATGGGTTTTTCCTCCTGCTATGTCCCCGTTGCTGCGGCGTTGTCTCCGGCGCCATGGTGGAGCAAAGAGGATTCGTCCAGGAGTACGTGCAGACGGTGGTCTGCACTGGTGACAGCTGGAAGATGGTGCACCTTGTGGAGGGTTCGTGGTTGGAGGCTGACGGTTCTGGTTCCCTACTCCAACGTCGTCGTGCGTGGGTACCAGTGCTGAAGTTCGATGGCGTGTCCGGGGTCGTGCTGCCCCGGGCTGATTCTTTCAACGGCAATGGTTTGTCCTATGGCAAACTAATTTGGAGGTCCGAAAAGCTGATGATCAGCGATGGAGCCGCGTTGAGCTCGGGTGAAGAGGTGATCTGTCTATTTTTTTTCTTTGGTGGCTGCTACGGTGGTGCCGAAGAAGATGGATAGGCGTTGGTTTGTCATATAGGTTTATCCTATCTTTCCAGATCTGTAAGATCGGTGTATACGTACTTTGTATCTCGTCTTGTATTTATCAATGAGAATCGTATTACCATGCAAAAAAAAATTATATTGTGGACTGTCTACCGACTCCAACATGGACCTAAAATATTGAAAACATATTTTGATACAAGCACCATTACAACATTAACATATATTGTCAGAAATTCACATTGGCTCTCGAGCTCACATGCTCATGTTATGTTAAACAAAATTATAAAAATAGTAAAACATATCAAAAAATTCTGAAACAAATTGGAGACAAACATATATACAAGGTCCACTTCATATGCTATTGTCGAATTCATGGACCTTTGGGAGGTGATGAGAACCAAATCAGTGGACGAATAGGTGCGCGATTCAGTCACATGGCTGCTTAGTGCCAACGACATCTACTCTGCTCGATCAACTTATCAAGTTTTCTTGTTCGGGAGAGAGCTAGGCCCCACTGCGGAAGAACTCTGGTCGTCCAAAGCGCCGCTGGCGCTCAAATTCCTTATGTGGTTCGTGATGAAGAAATGGTTGTGAACCGCGGACAGGCTGAGCCAAATGGGTTTGTAACATCCTCATGTCTATCCCCTCTGCTGCCAGGAGCCGGAGACAGCTGATCATCTCACGCTGCAGTGTTCATTCTAGCGCCAGGTTTGGTTTCTGGTTCTGACCACATGTGGGTTGCAGCAGTTCACCCCTGATATCGATTCCACATGTGCGCCGTGGTGGCCAGGGATCAGTGGAGCAGCACCGAATCGTAGCAGGAAGGATGTCAACGCCTTCATCGTGCTGGCGGTGAGATTTCTATGGCTGGAGCGCAGTAGCCGCATCTTCGACAAAATGGCCACCATGGCACACGAGGTTTGTCGTAAAATCGAGTGGGAACTGTGAAGCAAGGCGAAGTTATGTGGGTCTTTGAGAGTAGTTCCCTAGCGTGTTGGAGTCGTGTGGAGGTGAGGCAGTTCGCTTGTGATCTGCTTCCAATCTGTAAAACCCTGCTGTAAAAACACTCTTTCTACCTTAATATAGAAAACGCGCATGGCCTATGCGTGTTCGGGAGAAAATAAGCTTGGTACAATGTTGCATCAGTTCATCCGTTCATTTGTACATAGCTTCTTTCGATGTGAGGTACTTGATCGATAAATTCTAGTTGAGCTCATTGGAGCATGTGCCAGCTTAAAATAAATAAATCTATGTTATTACAAAAACATGAAAAAAATCAGTCATGTAAAGTTTTGAGCAAAAACATGCATTATTGCCCAGTAAAATAAATAAATTCTTGGCACATCAGGTTGCTATTCTTCCCACTCATTCTAGTGCTTTGCTTAGACCATCGTTTATTTACTATCATATATATGCACATGAATGGACTATTTTGAAACTTCAAAACAGATTTTTTAAACAGAGTGCTGCAATCTAGTTCCGAAGCACAAAACCCAGCCTTAATGTCAACACGCTTGTCCTTTTTATCTATGATTTCATATATCTGGCTGTTATACTTGACATAGTCTATCCGTGGCCGTGGGTTGCTGAACTGGTCAAGTCTGATTGTAATCAAAATTATTCTTGGTTGATCTAAAAAAAGGTTATGAAATACTACAAACTGAAGTTTTTTTTAAAATAAAATCGGTATGCACACGGAAAGCATATGGACGTGTTCGTGGTTGTAAGACATATTGAGGTTCCTGATGTGTAATGCATCTATTACATAATCTAGATCGGGTAAAACACGAAGAATACTTCTCCGAGGAAAAAAAAATCTCCTATGTGTAAATTCCTGTTCCGCTCCTGGGTACAAGAAATTGAACCCACGGATCGAGATGTTTCATGTCACCCTATCGGCCACCAAGAGGTAACTCACTTGCAATAAATTTGAACTGAGATTATATGAATAGCAGCAAGCACCGAAAATTTTGATCTTCTCCTAGCGTCTCTGAATACAGTTTGAAAAAATATGTGTAGTTGCGTACTGATATTTTTTATCCTCTTCTGTAACCCATCCCTTTGCATGTGATTTATACGTTCTATCGTGGCGGGGATGGTAGTTACATCAGATACGTTTTCCTTTGCATAACTGTTCTATGGAGTTGAATCGAAACATGTCTATTTATACAGTACGCCTGTACACAAAAGTGGAAAAACTCGCTTATGCTATATGTCTATTTATAACCACAACAAAAAAGGGAAGAAAGAAAACAGTAAGCTGCAAAGGATAACGTACTATAGGACGAAATATGAAGCAAACATACAAATTAAAGCTCGAGCAGAATCATAATGCATGCCACTTTTAGCTGCCTCGTAATGGACCTTAAGCTCCTTTAAGGATGTACTAAACATGGAGGGTTGGAGGCTGCAAATTTAGTCTGTAGTCTGTGTGGTCCGCTGCGAACGCATAACAGATGAACAGAACAACAGAAGCATGCATGCATATGCACCAAGAGGAAAGAGCTAATTAGGCTAATTAGGAAAGAACAGAACAGCAGAAGCATGCATGCATGCACATGCACCATCCGACCTAATACATCCTTAGAGGCAACCTACATAATTAGCACTGCCATACTAGTAACTGGAGTAACTAGCAAAGCTAATAAGATCCGTGGGCGTGAGTGATTTCCTCGCCTTGGAGAGTGCAGACGGAGAAGCACGCGCTTGCAGACTCCTCATCAAAGACGCAGGGAGGCAAAGGAGGCAGATCGTGAGCACTGCTCATCTGTCCCGGGCCGAGATCGAGCTCTTCCACCTGCTGAAGAGTTCCAGCGTGGTAGCAGCTCATCACCTCCTGCAGGGCTTGCATGCCTGGAAGTTGCATCGCCGCCCCCACACCATCCGCGCCACGAACGACGGCGGAGCCGGCGAACTCATGCCCACCATCGCAGCCCTCCTCGTGCTGCACGAGCGCGGCCTGGTGCAGGCTGACCTGCGTCTTGAGAAACTTGACGTAGTGGATGGCCTGCTCCAGCATGGACACGGTGTCCATCTTGCTGCCGCCGGGCACGAGGCTGCGGAGCACGCGGAAGCGGTCGCTGATCCGGTGCCGGCGCTCCCGAGCCGCCACGCTCTGGGGGTCCGTCGAGAGCTTCGCGCCGGGGCGGCGCCGCCCGGCACCGCCCCTCATCCTGCTCTCCGAGAGCGCGGCGGCCGGGTGGTGGATGAGATAGGGTGGCTGCGGGTGGATGGGGAAGCCGCAGCCGCGAGGGTCATGCATGTTTTCGTAGTGATATGGATCCATGGCGGCTAGGTGTGGAAAGGGAACCACTGTGTGCTGCTTGCTGGTTTCAACCCTAGACTGAGGTAGCTATCTGTTGGGGTGGAGCCGTGAAGGTGATGCTGTATTTATACTGCCTATAGGATCGGATGGCCGACTGGGAAAGGCACTTCAGCTTGGCTGATAGTTGTCTGATTCCTTCAGTGTATGTGATCCAAGCGGATTTAGTAGTATCGGATTAATTTCCATATTTCTAGGTAGCAATCAGGTGCCTAGGACAGGACAAGGAAGAACATGCCATCTTCATTACAGGAAAAAAACGAACTCACATAATTGCACACGTGGGCACTTAGGGCATGTACAATGGTTGGGAAAAAGTTTGCATTTTAGCCCCAGAGATGACAATAAAAACGTGATATCTATGACAATTATGGTTAAGAAGAAATTAAATACTACTATACAAGAAGGCATACTCCTTTTTTCCATGCACCCTCTCAAAGTTAGCAATTATCCTAGGCGTTGTTGATAAGAGAAAGCTAATATCATCCAATTGTACATCATGGTTTTACTGAGCTTGAGAAATCTGTCCAATTGTACACATTTGTACCTATTAATGTGTCCCACTTCTTCTGAGATTGGGAAATCTGTCGGAAATGGAGTCTCTTATCTGACCTCCATGAATCTTCATGAGACATCCTCAATCCCGCCATGGTTGTGTGGCGCCTTCTTCTTGAAAAACGGATTTTCTCCAACTCATATGTCGATCCCTAAAGAAAAGAGAGAAAAATCCAGAATTCAACAACGAAAATAGTCCACGTAAAATAACAATAAATATGATCACGCTTCAGTTTCTTCAAATCCGATCATGCATACAAAGTTTTGACGTTTCCGCTCGTTTCCTTTCCGGTAATTATTCGGTAGAAAATATATTCCGTGCATAGTATGGCGGTCTATTCACTTATACGATAAAAAAAATATGATGATGTAGGCAATCACGACGTACATTGATCCCAAACGTTAGGTTTAAATATATTTCATGCATGGAAGGAGTACGTATGCCGTACACCAAAGCATAGCCCTCGTAAGCTACTTTATGGCCACGGACACAGTGAGCGATCAAAAGCCATCTATGGCTTGGTTGAGAAGAGACGGCCTACCTAGGGTTCTCTACCGTACTACATCCTTTTGAGTGCGAGTGTCTTTGTGAAATACATGATCACATGATTGGTACCTGTGTCACATCCGCATTGTACACATGACCACCGGGGAGGTAACACATCCCCGGATATGGAGGCAAAGAGACAGCATAGAATAATAAGAATCATTTATTCGTGTAGCTTCCGTACTACCTGTAACTTGAATACCTGCAACCAATGAAGATTTTTATGCTTGCAAGTTACATCAATCATTTTCCGTAGATACGCTCATTTAGATCATTATCGCGCACCATCCCTGTAGTAAGTTTCTAGGCCAATTTTTTTGTCTGTAACGTATTATGTGTGCTTGGGGGTTTGACGCTACGCTATGCAGTTGTCTTCTCCAAAGTGGGTGCAACTCAGTTTGCTACAATGTAGGTTCATGTCTTCTTTAAACACTACTCCATGCTAGCCCACATGTTTTTTCTATGTTTCTAAAGTTTATTTTTACCTTATGATTGGATTTTTCTTGGCATTTTTTAGCAATATAAATTAACGGTTGATGGCTACGACGTCGAAAAACCAAGCCACCAATCTTTATTTCCATCAACCATAGGAGCAACAACCTTGTTGATGAGGTTGTGTACACTATTACACGAGGAGGATACAAATATGAACAATTGGACGAAAGTATAAGGGACCTGGCAAAAGGCAGTTGCATGCCTGTTTAGCAAACAATTGACGGTTTCAAAAAAGTGCAACAATACACAAACTATACAATTACCCTAAAAATTGTAATAAAAATATATAAAGGTTTAACTCAACCACAAGATGTGTAATTTATCTTGTGGTCTTCAGTTGAGGTTAGGAATGTGAGGTTGTCGGTCCAAACCCCCATAGTGCGTGTGTTTGCTTGGAATTTTCCAATTTACACAACCATGCACGGATCTACATGTAGAACTAATGGACTAAGTTCTAAGTTCCAACATGTCACGAAATGAATGATCGGGAAATGACTCGGATGACCAAAAATAACTTATAAAATTGCTCTACGCACTAGAATTAAGCTTTTTTTGAAACTATACTAGAATTAAGCTTTTGTCCTACTAAGCTGGCACAAGTCTCAACTAGAACCCTTGCCACACCCTACAGACCGGTTTCTCCTCACTTCTGCCTCCCGCTATCGCTCCGGAAGCGTGGAAGGGGAGGCGATTCTCGTATGCTGTTCGTTGAGTACTAGGGTCTCTTTAGTTAGTTTTTGGCGTCGTGGCGACTTCGATCTAACAACAATGATGGTGGTGTCTCGAATAAAAATCCTTCAGCTCCAATCCTGTCTCGATCGCAATTGGTCTCGTATCGTCGAGGAGCTTGGGAAAATCTTGTCCAGCTTACGGCAATGTGTCACGTGACTTGGGGAAACATCGACGTAGAACATGTTTCCTTCCTTCAAAACAAAATCCGATCAGTGGCATGATCTTCGAGCAAATTTGAGCGATGGTTGAATCAAGTTCCATGGCAGCTTCCAACCGTGCGCATGCATGCAAGTACAGTTTCTTGGAAATAGAAGCCTGGGTGACATGCAAGTGCTACGGCCGGGTACACGTACGTGCGTATATAGTTCTATTCTATTTCTGCAGCCAGGGAGGGAACAGTAGCCAGCCGCTCTATGAATGAATATATATTCCGGCCGCATATCTTTTGCTCAGCCGCTCTCCGGGTTCTCGAGATCTAGCAAGCATCGCCAGCTACAACTCGTAGCTAGTAGCTAGGTTCTCTCGTGCCTTGCCCGTGTCAGCTTAAACAAAAGCATAGATAGCTATAGGCAGATCGAGTGACAAGAGCCGTACAGTGCATGCACAGATTCACTGCATGCATGAGTAATCTTCATCGAATGGCTTTCGGAATTGCACATCCTACATTCCTACTACTAGTCGGTTGATGATCTTGATTTCGTTTTGGGAATGGGGAATTTCCCAGTTGGAGTAGGAAGATGATGTTGATTTCATTTTGGGAATGGCGGATTTCCCAGATAGGAACGCCGGCCCCTAAGGACGGCCGTACCGAACCGCTGCTGGCCATTGTACTTGACAATAAATAGATGGTGAACGGTCAGTAGTAGTACGTCGAGGCAGCGAGACACCCGGGTGCACGTACGCACGGGCCGCGCCGTGCATGTCAGAGTGGATCGCCATGTGAGATCTTTGGAGGTGCTAGCTAGGGTTGCGTGCGTGCGTGCGTGTGCGTGGGGAAGACGAAGATGGATGGGATGGGATGGGATGGGATGGGATGTGGCCGGCTGAATCGCTGACGGTTCTGCAGTGGCGCCATGCATGGGACAGCGATCTGGCCCCCTACCTGCTCCCGTTTCAGAAATCTGGGGGCTCATGATCGAGCTCGTGATTGGAAGGCACGAAAGAGACGATGGAGGTGGCCCCCGTCGGCGTATGTGCCCGTCGCGTCACCACGCCGGCCACTAGCTACCACCGCCCCCCTGGCCGGAGCTGGAGCTGGAGCTGGAGTCGTCTGGTTTCGTATTCCTCCTCGGCTGCATGCCTGCGCACGCACAGTGCCGTGCCGACTGTGGCGCGCCAGTGCGTTCGTGCGCGCGGCTGCTGCCGGCCGGTCACAGTACGTCGTTTCGCTCGGGCGTGCAGTCGCGTACACGGCTGCTTCCCCCACGATATTGCACAAACGTCACCAACAGAGCGCGCGCGATCTACGGGACGCGGTTTTTGTAAGGTCTGTGCTAGTGCCTAGTGCACCGACCGCACGCACGCACGATTAGCCTGGGGCGAAGACGCCAAGTATGCGAATAGTCGCATTGGCTCCCGGGCGACAGGGAGGACGTTTTTTGAATTTTTCAGAAAACGTTTTTGAAAAGAAATAATGGATGTAGCCAACCACACGCACTACGATCCTGAAAAATTTCGATCCGATATACATTGTATTTTTGGCTCAACAAAAAAGACAAATCGAACAAGATAATAAAAATTTGGTCCGATCATGCCCTATATCTGTTTTTTTTCCCTTCTTGCTGAGCCTAGAATACATTGTACTTCACATTGAGATTTTTAACAGTCGTAGGCATAACCCATTCTGCATGGTAGGCCCACTTGACGGAAAAACAACCTGAACTTCTGTTTCGAAGATTTTGGTTTGGGTAGAGAAAATTGTGAGGTTTTGGTCATAACGCAAGCAGGTATACAGGATCCATTTCACATTTTTCTTCGGATCCATTATTTTATTGCAAGTTTCTTTTGATGATCTCAAAGAGAATAGTTTGAAGTTTAGTTCCAAATTAATGGTTGTTTAATGACAAATTGTTTCCGAATGCTCATCCGAATACGAATGTTAGTTTTGTCATGCAAATGGGAGTTATGTTAACATAGGCTGTTGATACTATATTCCAGAGAGCAGAGGCGTATGGTTATAGAATAGCATGGTGAAATAAGCAGAGGCAGCATAACTCGTAGAGATTTGTCTAGATTTTGGACAAATCAAAGACATCTATTTCCAGACGGAGAAAAAATTACTAGTAGCAGCCAATTAGGCCTCAACAGTCAAAAATTACTCAGATGGACAAAAAATATTATAGCTGTACAATATGGGCAGACAAAAACAACATACTACTGTTGCGGCCAATCGTTGTCATAGTAGTACACAATGCATTCCAACAGTTCACAACGGCCAATGACGGTAAATCAGTCCCAAATCATTATTTTATTTGGTTGTTTGCTCTTCAATTAGGGTTTTCCAACCTCGATATATATACCAGCTTAGGCCTGATTTATCAAAAAGGGTTTCTCCAACCAGCACCTTCTAAAACTCTGTGTCACGCCCATGAAAACCTTGCACAGCTGGATGCACGCATGAATAAACGAGCACGCATTTCAAACTTCCACGCATTACTCCCTCCATTCCATCAATAAACGAGCACGCATTTCAAACTTCCACGCATTTCAAACTTCTTTCAAATACTAATTAGACGGCACATATAACCCACACACTACGGGAAACCCACGATACGCCGACGGCCAGAAGCCGTCGGCGTAGACACGTTTGCCGTCGGCGTAGGCAAATAACCGTCGGCGTATATATAACCGTCGGCGTAGACAAATAACCGTCGGCGTATATATAACCGTCGGCGTAGCCGCTGTGGGACCCACAGAAACGGAAGCCGTTCTAGTGTGCCACGTGGAGCGAGCTGGGCGTCTGGGACGTGCGATACGCCGACGGCAAAGCCGTCGGCGTATTCGTGACAATTTGGTCCATTTTAGGCGACGTGGCAGCACCCTGTGCGCCTGGGAAGTGATCTAATGCCGTCGGCGTATCCTTGACCATAATTTCCAATTTTAGCTGCTTGTTGCTGCTGGTTTCTGGCGCATTTTAAATACAATTAAAATTGCACAAATTATAAAACATCACAGAAACATCAAATAAAACACCACATACATATCCAAATGACACAAACATGATTCAAATTCATCCAAGCATTCATACAAACTCCAAACAAGTTCGAATTCACACACGCTACACCCGAACACATCCTACACCTCCCGAGAGCCCGAGGCCGATGATTCCTTGCCTTGGCTCATCTTGGTCAATCACCTGCATTGAGAAAGGATAAACTTTTAAGCATGTTGAAAAATGTAGTAAATAAGAATAAAGACGTAATGCAATTAAGAAGAAGCATGTTGAAAAGTAAATAGTACGCAAAAGGACATAAAAGACCCTCACCCCTAATCATCACTCTCATAGTTAAGTCCTGGGTTGTCATCATCACTATCAACATCACTATCAACATCACTATCACGAGTGTTGTATATTGGAACCTCCTCGCACGGTGGAGGCTCATCATCGTCATCACTATCACTCTGTAACTTGTTGAGCATATCTATATCCTTTAGATTCACCACTACGTCACCACCTGTTTGTGCATTGTCCTCGCGGTCCTCAAGACCTTGTATGCCAAAGTCCCCAAAGGTTTGTTCCTCTTGATAGAAAATCCCCTCGTATGTTTTAGGGTCAATGTTGTTGTAATCGTCTTCGGAGGGCATGGGTAGCTTACCACGTGGCGATACATGGAACACGACTTCCCAACCAATGAGTCCCTCTTTCTTGCATGGGTAGGGCAAATAATAAACTTGAAAGGCTTGGTGAGCCACAACAAAGACATCGGATCCATTGTAGGTGGTTGAAGGCTTAACTTCAACTAACCCAATGGAAGGGGTACTTTTGGTTCCATGCTCAGGGTCGAACCAGTGGCATTTGAACACAACAAGCTTGAGTGATATGTTCGTGTTATTGAACGTCAGCTCATATACGTTCTGTAACCTTCCGTAGTAATCATAATTACCGGCTCCTTTGGTGAAGACCCCGGTATTTATAGTCTTTGCATTAGGCCGACTGTTCTGGTGATGCTCTGTATGGAAGCGGTACCCATTCACATCATACTTCTCATACTTCTCGACTCTACGGTTACAACCTTGGGAGACACATCTCAACTCATCTGACATCACAACGTTGGCATCAGCTCCCTACAAGTACAAATTGTTTTGTGCATTAGTAAGAGGGATAATACACGAATTGCAAGGTAGAAGGGACAGGTTTGAAATTACCTTTTCCCTGAACCAAACCGTGAATTTTTTCTTTCCGGGGGCAGGCTCTTTCAAAAGAGTGTCCAACGCGGCTTCATTGGGTCCATCTGATGTTCCCGACCACATTTCATCCGTGAATTGACTAAAAGGAGAAAATACGTATTAGAACGAAATCATGATAGTAGTTGCAAAGTAATTTGTTCCCCATTTTACCTAAGGAAACTGCCCTCTTCTCCCTGCTCGTCGTGGGTCACTTCCTTCATGTTCATAAGCACATAGAGCATTATGCACTCCAGCTCATCATTGGTCAAGTTATACCTTGTTGGGCCACCGCTCTTGCCACCGGGACACTGGAAGAGGACGAGCTTGGGGTCTCGCTTGGGCTCGTCGACATTGTACCGAGAGGCCTGGTTATGCATAGTGGGAACATCATCGGGGTAGTACGTTAGCCTGGCGTCTGCCATCTCCTGAAGGATAGTTGCCTCGGCTATGGATGACTCAATCTTATTTTTGTTTCCACATTTGGTTCGAATATACTTAAACTCTCTCTCAATACAAAACTGCCAACGAAACTGCACCGGTCCACCCAAGAGTACCTCATTCGCAAGATGCACAACAAGATGTGCCATCGGAGTAAAGAAGCCTGGCGGAAATATCGTCTCTAAGTTGCACAGCAACTCCGGCACTAGTTCATGCAGCTTCTGAATAATCAGGGGACATACTTGCTTAGCACAGAGCGTGCGGAAGAAATGGCTCAACTCCGCGAGCACTCGCCAGACACGGTCGGGGAGATACCCTCGAACCATCACCGGTAGCAGCCGCTCAATCCATATATGATAGTCGTGACTCTTGAGCCCGGTGACTTTTGCCGATTGTATATTGACTCCCTTACTTATATTCGAACAATAGCCATCAGGGAACATCACGACGAATTTGAGCCAATGGAATGCCTCAGACCTTTGCATACTATTAAGGCAGAAGTCAGCATGCGGCTTGAACCAGTTCTTTTGACGGCCTTCAGGAGGCTTCATGTGCATTCTCTCCCTATCACAGAGCTTCTTAACATCAACTCTAGCCTTAACATTATCCTTCGACTTCGGGGTAATGTTCAGGATTGTGTGAAAGAGGGACTCTCCAACATTCTTTTCGGTGTGCATCACATCGATGCTATGGGGAAGTTCGAGGTCCTTGTAATATTCGAGTTGCGTCAAGCCTGCCACGTGAGTCCAGTTGTGCGACACACCATATCCCACATATCGTGGGCCTTTTCTCCCAGCAGGCACGAGAGCACTTAGCTCGGCGTCAACAGCTGCACCATCGAAAGTTGGTATCGCTTTTTCTTCACGCTCAACTCTGCCCTTCTTGAAGTTCTTTTTGTCTTCTCTAAACGGATGCCCTCTTTTGAGGAACTTTCGATGTGTGTCAAACGCGGAATACTTCCGTCCCGCCGTTAGCCACATGAACTCAAGTCGGTTCCTGCACACTGGGCATGGCCACTTACCAGCTGTACACCATCCGCAGAATAGGGCGTACCCGGGCATGTCATGCATGGAATTGTGATACCAAACTTTCATCAAGAAGTTTGTCTTCGATGCACGATCATATGTCAACGTCCCGTGGTGCCAAGAGTGGTTCAGATCATCCACAATTGGCTGCATGTACATACTTAAATTCTTCCCCGGATATTCAGGACCTGGAATGATCAGCGAGAGGAACATGGTCTTCTTTTGCATTAGGGCTCCAGGAGGGAGATTGAGCGGAATAACAAACACGGGCCAGCAGCTGTACGCGGTAGTCGACAAACCATATGGATTGAATCCATCGGTTGCTATCGCGATTCTCACGTTTCGAGCATCTGCTGCCTCATCGGGGTGGTTCGCATCAAAGTTCTTCCATGCCGTACCATCAGATGGATGTCCCATCAATTCCCGGTCGTGCTCATCCTTGTATCTCTTCCCCGTTTTGTGCCATTGCATCTGTGTGGCAGACTCTTTGTTCATGTAAAGCCGCTTGATTCTTTGTATGAATGGGAGGTAACGAAGAATCTTAATGGCGACATTTGACTGCGTCTTCGTACCATCGGTCCTTTTACCACATGATACCTAGAGGCCTTACACAAGATACAGTACTTGTCATTGGCAAACTGTTTCCAAAACAAAAGGCATCCTTTTGGACAACAATCTATCTTCTGATAATCCATGCTGAGATCTCGCAGGATTTTCTTCGTTTCGTACATGCTTTGAGGCAGACAATGCCCTTCAGGCAACAGGTTACCAGTTGTTTGCAGATGCGCTTCAAAGCATGAACGGGTGCTGCCATACTGGAGCTTGTTGGCTAGTGCTTGCGAGATGGCATCGAGCTGAGAAACTTTTGCACCCTCGTACAGAGGCCTCTGAGACGAGGCCATCATATGAAAGAAGGCCTTCGCGGTTGGCTCTGGGTCCTCCGGTTCACGCGGTTCCTCCGGTTCTGGAGGTTCCTCCGGTTCCTCCTGTGATGGTGGCGAATCTGGCATGTCGCCAGCACGGAGATCATCTAGCCAGTTTCTAATCCCATCATCTTCATTGCCATTGATCCGCTGCCGCATCACCCTGCCACTCTCGCGCTCGTACTCATCAAAGTTGACTGTCGTCACGAAGTTCGGCATATACCCACGAGAGAAGAGGTGTTTAATCATATCATCCTTTCCCTGACGTGTACGAAACTTGCAACGAGGGCAAGGGCACTGTCCACGAGCGCCTGACTCTGAACCCTTACGCGCTAACTCCTTCACTAACAAATGCGTCTTCCATACCCACTCATCTGTTTTGTCAACCAAACTAGTTCGGCCACTGTACATCCACCCATTATCTGCCATCCTCTGCTGCTTTACTGTGAGCCAAATAATAATAACATGAAATTAAATGCATCATATTTTTATTTTCTTGCATGCAATGTCACCATTTTATTACGGCCAAATTTTATCTTTTACAACATGCAAGGGTTCACATACACTTCTAATAGGTAGGGGCCTATCCCGCCCGAGTACGTGTAGATCGAGTCGTGTCCCATGTTCTACCCCGACCCGAGACGGAATTTCGGCAGCACCTCCCCGCTGTTCTTCAGAATACACGTCTCGAGCTTGTCAAGCCGAGAGGGTGTGCATCCGAAGAACAACAGGGAGGTGCTGCCGAAATTCCGTCTCAGGAAGGGGTAGAACGTGGAACACGACCCGATCTACACGTACTCGGACTGTCCAACAGGACAACCCGGAAGTGTTACGGTTATAAATATGCAAAGATGGACAATCCTGCATATTTATAAATTTGTAACCCTTCCGGATGGGATCTGACTCGGGTTACGCGACTGACTTGGTGATCTAGACCAAAATAAACCTATGCAGCAAGAGAGGCGAAAGATTTATACCCTCGAAGCGTGATCGGTGGCCGGAGAAGGTCGAGGACGTGCTCCGGAAGAGGGCGACAAAACAAAGGGCACCGAGGCGGCCCCTCCTCAGCTGGAGAAGCCGCGACGACGCGGGGCCGACGGTGCTGGCTGGCGGGAAGCTACGTCATCTAAAAAGTACAAACAATCGAAATATATAAGCAAATATCCTCCATTTTACCTAATAATTAAATATAAAACAGAATAAACCATAGAACGATGTAACCATATTAGCTAAACATAACACATATAGACAAGTAGCACAATAATACATAGGTAGCATGCATGATAAGTCTAGCAGTACAACAGGTAGCAAGATAAGTCTAGTAGTACGACAGTAGGATGATAGACATCCTAAACTCGACTCGCGCCGGTGTCAGTGACGTCGTCCAAGCGGTCCCACAAGAGGACAGGCTGCTGCTAGAGTCCTCGCCCTGCTGCTGCGTGCCGGAGGGGCCGGCCTCGCCCTGCCCGCGCTGCTGCCGGCTCTCGCTGAAGACCTGGTACTGGACCGCCATCACCTGGGGATCAAGGAGGAGATCCTTGACCAAGGGGTCATCCTCCTCGCGCTGGTGGCGCGCCCTGAGCAGCCTCTCTGCCTGTCGGTGCTCCCTCTCCTCGGCCTCGTCGCGATCCTCATGCCATCTGGCGCTAACAAATGCGCCACGCGCCGCTCATCCTCAAAGTTGAGGATCGCTCTCGCCCCAAAGTGCTGGACCGCCGCGCAGTCGTAGGCGCGGGCCGCCTGCCACGGGCACCTGAAAGTACCAAGCTGGATCTTCCTGTGATCCACTGTGATCTGAGCTGCCCAAGTCGGGATCTTCGTGTGTCTCCGATGAACACCGCGAAACTTTCGCTCCGGCTCCGACATGATACTTAGTTAAGCAAAAGCATTTGATACACGGGTTAGTCAAGGAAGCATAGATAAAAAAAAAGCAGGCCTACGTGAGACAACATCGATTGTACAACATATATTGCATACACCAAAATTTGCTCACTGTTTTAATAAACCTAAAACTTAATCAACTACACATATACACAGTGAGGAAGAATAAACCTAAAATTTACTATCAATCTACTAATTGTAAACCTAACAAACACTTAAAATCTACTAATTCTAATACTAAAACTACCATTTTACAACTAACAGTGGCACTAACCCTAAAACTAACACACACAAACTAACACACACTAACTCTAAAACTATTAATTTGCAAAACAAATGAACAAACCTTGGAGGAGCTTCGGTGGTGTGGAGATGCGGTGGAGGAGCGGCCGGAGAGGAGGCACTGTGGGCGACGGAGGAGCTGCGGGGAGGAGGCGGCCGGGGCGCGGGGAGGAGGCGGGCTGCGCAGGGGAGGAGGCGGGCTGTGTGGGCGGGCGGACGGCGCGGGAGGAGGCGGCCGGGGCGCGGGAAGGAGGCAGGCGGTGTGGGCAGGCGACGCCGGGGAGGAGACGGCCGGGGAACGGGGAGGAGGCGGCCGGGGCGCGGGGAGGAGGCGGGCTGCGCAGGGGAGGAGGCGGGCTGTGTGGGCGGGCGGACGGCGCGGGGAGGAGGCGGCCGGGGCGCGGGAAGGAGGCAGGCGGTGTGGGCAGGCGACGCCGGGGAGGAGACGGCCGGGGAACGGGGAGGAGGCGGCCGGGGCGCGGAGAGGAGGCGGCGGCGGATCGAGGAGGAGGCGGGCGGTGTGGGCTGGGTTGTGTGGTTGGGGACGAGCGTGCGGCCGCGCGGTTTTGGTTAAGTGGATAAGCATACGCCGACGGCAATGCCGTCGGCGTATGTGTTCTGAATTTCTTCCTTTTTTATAAACAAATAAAATATTATTTATTTCTCCATATAATATTTATTTATTTATTTCTCCATATAATATTTAATGTAGTTATAATTTATATATATATTGGACCTATAATTGCCCTCCCAATTTCAGTATCCCACCCCCGTAAAATAACGGTCTTGTGCCGCAGGAGGAAGCTGAGAATGAACAGAAGCGTCTTGAGAAGCAAGCTTCTTTGATGCAGCGCTTTTTCAAAAGTAAGGACAGTGAAAAACATGATAAATCTGGAGAGGATAACTCAGGTGCTTGCTCTGTCGCCCGAAAGGGGAGTTTTCACCTCTAAGTGCAGGAACTCACTAGAGAGAAAGTGAAGCCGGTGAAGCCGGTCACACCTACGAGTAGGATATTGCACATTTACAACACACAACACACTTGTATACATACGGTATGGCACAACCTAGGTTTGGGTGGGGTTCCGACGCTCCGGGGCCCCGCTTCGGCGAAACCCTGAATCCGCTGGAAAAACCCTAACGTTTCCGTCTACCCCCATAGACGTGCGTCGAAAGGGGGTAGCCCGGTGGACTTTTTTGCTTGGTTGCGTTAGGTTATGCCATAGGAACATCATAAACCAAAGTCTACCCCAAATCGACACAAGATTCCATCCGGTTCGCCCGAAAGGGGAGTTTTCACCTCTAAGTGCAGGAACTCACTAGAGAGAAAGTGAAGCCGGTGAAGCCGGTCACACCTACGAGTAGGATATTGCACATTTACAACACACAACACACTTGTATACATACGGTATGGCACAACCTAGGTTTGGGTGGGGTTCCGACGCTCCGGGGCCCCGCTTCGGCGAAACCCTGAATCCGCTGGAAAAACCCTAACGTTTCCGTCTACCCCCATAGACGTGCGTCGAAAGGGGTAGCCCGGTGGACTTTTTTGCTTGGTTGCGTTAGGTTATGCCATAGGAACATCATAAACCAAAGTCTACCCCAAATCGACACAAGATTCCATCCGGTTCGCCCGAAAGGGGAGTTTTCACCTCTAAGTGCAGGAACTCACTAGAGAGAAAGTGAAGCCGGTGAAGCCGGTCACACCTACGAGTAGGATATTGCACATTTACAACACACAACACACTTGTATACATACGGTATGGCACAACCTAGGTTTGGGTGGGGTTCCGACGCTCCGGGGCCCCGCTTCGGCGAAACCCTGAATCCGCTGGAAAAACCCTAACGTTTCCGTCTACCCCCATAGACGTGCGTCGAAAGGGGTAGCCCGGTGGACTTTTTTGCTTGGTTGCGTTAGGTTATGCCATAGGAACATCATAAACCAAAGTCTACCCCAAATCGACACAAGATTCCATCCGGTTCGCCCGAAAGGGGAGTTTTCACCTCTAAGTGCAGGAACTCACTAGAGAAAGTGAAGCCGGTGAAGCCGGTCACACCTACGAGTAGGATATTGCACATTTACAACACACAACACACTTGTATACATACGGTATGGCACAACCTAGGTTTGGGTGGGGTTCCGACGCTCCGGGGCCCCGCTTCGGCGAAACCCTGAATCCGCTGGAAAAACCCTAACGTTTCCGTCTACCCCCATAGACGTGCATCGAAAGGGGGTAGCCCGGTGGACTTTTTTGCTTGGTTGCGTTAGGTTATGCCATAGGAACATCATAAACCAAAGTCTACCCCAAATCGACACAAGATTCCATCCGGTTCGCCCGAAAGGGGAGTTTTCACCTCTAAGTGCAGGAACTCACTAGAGAGAAAGTGAAGCCGGTGAAGCCGGTCACACCTACGAGTAGGATATTGCACATTTACAACACACAACACACTTGTATACATACGGTATGGCACAACCTAGGTTTGGGTGGGGTTCCGACGCTCCGGGGCCCCGCTTCGGCGAAACTCTGAATCCGCTGGAAAAACCCTAACGTTTCCGTCTACCCCCATAGACGTGCGTCGAAAGGGGTTAGCCCAGTGGACTTTTTTGCTTGGTTGCGTTAGGTTAGGCCATAGGAAGGTATTTTACATGTGTTGTTTTTATTTATTTTACATGTATATGTTGTAAGGTTGGGTTACGGGAAACTCGAACCGTTATTTTACGGGGGTGGGATACTGAAATTAGGAGGGCAATTATAGGTCCAATATATATATAAATTATAACTACATTAAATATTATATGGAGAAATAAATAAATAAATATTATATGGAGAAATAAATAAATTTTATACAAATTGGAAGTACACGTGTACGCCGACGGCCTTGCCGTCGGCGTATCGACGCAGCTGGACGTTTTTGTTCTTTCCGTCACGGCGTCCTTTTGTACGCCGACGGCACGTTTTATGCCGACGGCTGCCGTCGGCCTTACCTGGGTACGCCGACGGCGCTTCGTACGCCGACGGCTGTTTCGACGGATGCCCTAGCTCGTGCTGTACGCCGACGGCCCCGACATTTAGCCGTCGGCGTAGTGTGGCTTTCCCGTAGTGACACTTGGTTGGTCTAGTTTGCGGTGACCTTATTCATTGGAATGGAGGGAGTAAATAGCATAGTGCGGATACAAGCTAGTGACAGTTTTTACACATCAAACTTCTGTTGGGTTTCATGTCCATAGGACTATCCTTTCCTCGGGGTGGGACCGGATACGTTTAAAAACCATGGGCAGAGTTGCTAGTGACAGTTATTTATGTGAAGAATATTTCTCTTTAGTAAATTTTTGCAAACACATGGAGCAGGACCATAGCATTTCGAGGTTCCTCATTTAAATATGCTCACTTCCTTACATTTGCAGGTTTACTACAGAGAAATTTGCAGGTTTACTACATAGAAACATCCATTTCATTACTCAGGATTCGGATATTAATTAGATCTTGACAAGAAGAAAATCACCAGACTGCATTCTACAGTTCAACTAACATCAATGTACTGCCACATTATGATTGTTATCTGCTAATGTCCCTTTAAAATTTCATGATTAAATCAAAGCTGAAGAGAGATATTGACTGTGATCGTCTCTTCAAGCAGCGTCTGATTTATCATGACATCACTAGGTACATACTTCCATTTATGCTGGTTTTAGGGACCAGCAAATCTTCTAAGCTAATCGAATGCCAAACTTTTCTATCATTCACGCATATGATGTTGTTGCTAGGACAAGGAAACACGCACATCCACCTTCTTATTGATGAAACTTAAGAAATAAAGATTTAGCTAGTGCATGCATCTGAACAAGGATTATCACACTCCAATCCAGTTAGCTTCCCTTGACAGTTCCGTCTTTCAAAATTTAGCTAGTGCATGCAACTGAATAAGGATTTAAGTACCACGGGCTAGTAACTGATGTGTGTTGTTTCATATTTGTTTTTGGTTTATTCTTATTCTAAATTGTTTTGCTGCTAAGTTGGAGAACAATCTACATTAGCGTTGGGCTCTCCTCAACTTCGTGATACCTGATGTATTTAACTCTTGCTGACAACTTTGATAATTGTTTTCAAATTTTTGGTTCTGACCCTTGCCAAGCAGGGAAATAAGGTCAGAATAGAAATTTGTAAACACTCAAATGGTATCAGCATAATTAAATAGATCAAGTAGGATGAAGTAGAGTAGAGACAAAGCTCATGTGAGATTATCCTGCCAGGCCGCAGCAAAACACTTAGAATAAGATTGAACCAAAAATAAATATAAAACAACAAATATCTGTTACTACATTCTCAGGAAGAAAAAAAAAGGAAAAACAAAGTAAAGATGCATTAAACGAGAGACCTCAGGGTTGTGGATGTGACAGCATGGCTTGGTAAAGCCAATCAGTCCCGAAAGATGGTTGTTTTTTCGTATAGGTTATCATCACAGGTCTTGGCTCACCCCACCAGATAAACAATTCCATGAAAAATGAGTAATGGAGACAAAAAATTCAAAAAAAAACCTCAAAATATGTTCAATTTCGCCTCAGAATTGCAGAATGACAACATAGCTGCACCACAGCTTATCAGTCCCGAAAGATGGTATGAATAGTTTTCCTCACAGGACAATTATGAACAAATAGAAATGTAACAGTCTTTCAACAATGCAGAACAATTTCAAGAATGAAACAAAAAACTTCAACTTGGTAAAAATTAAGAGACTGGAACTCATAATTGCCGATGTGACAGCATGGCACACAGAATGCACCAATCAGTCCCGAAAGATGGTGTGTTTTGTTCGTGTTTTTCATCATTGTCCAGCCAATTAAAGAGAAAAACCAAAACATAATAAATACCATAATAATAAAAAAGTAAACAATAACAGATGACTTTAAAACAATAGATGTTCAATTTGGCCTCAGAATTGCAGAAAGACAGCATGGACGCATAGCGACCAATCAGTCCCGAAAGATGGTATGAATAGTAAGTTTTCATCACCGGACAAGAATGAACATTGCAAACAAACTTGAAATGCAGAAACAATAAAATATGGAACTGAGAGACAAGGAAATAAAAAGGACAATCATTAGCAAGTTAAAATATGAACTCAGACATCTAAGGATTAGCAGCATTAGCTCTCAAGCCGGCGAAAGCTAAAATAGCTCTCAAGCCTGGCGAAAGCTCTTATGAACAAGCCTTAAATTTATCATCACCGTGCACATAACCACTCGCTAAATACAAATAGAACAGAAGCAAAAAAAAATTTGAAGCAAACTTTGCATTAGACATCCAAGGAAGGATCTAGCGGCATTAGCTCTCAAGCCTGGCTGGGCGAAAGTTCTTAGGCGGCAACTGCGAATGTTTTGAGAAACAAGCCTTGATTTGTTCATCATTTGCAACAAAATCAAACTGAAAACACTATGTAAGATAGTCAAATTGAATACAATGATAGAAATATCAACTGGGTAAAATAAAAAGGCTCAGACATCCAAGGAAGGAATTAGCAGCATTTTGCGTACATTTCATTTTGCCTTTTACTGCTTTCCCCTGATTCATAATGAAGGATTATCTTTGTAGCTAAATCCATTAGGCTGTAGCTGGCCTTACTTCTGCCAGTAAATTTTTCAAATTTGATAAAGTAATCTATTAAAGCATCATGATAAAAAACGAGTCTAAATCACTGACATCTGTCATTGAGAAATAATTAGGCCCCGGTACTACGCTTTAAAGTTTCTCAAGGAAAATTAGAAACTATTTGGTTCCGCAATATTGAATAATTCAGCAAGAAAAAATGAATAATTATGCAGTGCAATGGAGTGTTATCTATCAGTGATGCAATGTAATGCAACTGCAGCAAGAAATTTAATTATGTGTTGTCCTTTTGCTTCCGCAAACTCGGACTGAAACTGGACTGTATTTTAATTGAATGGGTAAAAAATCTACGGGTCACGATTCAGTTTTAAAAATTCTTAGCCCTCCTACAGTAAGTTGAGTAAGTGAAATTTGACAGTAAGTTGACTAGAATAAAATTTGACAGTAACTTGACTGAAATGGAAACTTAACCAAACTGGACTTTAGACAATATGGTTGGTAACATCGGCCAAAATGGCATCAAAATAACAATCAGTACTTCAGTTGCATAACACTCAAACTGGCACCTAGCTTGTTCATTACAATAAATTCAAATAGAATATTAAATAAAATAGCAACTCAATCTTCAGGATCAGTTCTTGGCCTTTTGCTGCCTCTTGCCTGCTGCATTAACATCCTGGCCTCTCTTCCTCTTTGCTGAACTTGATTGAGCTGGCTCAGCCTATTCATAACCTAGTTTATATCTTTTGAACTGCAGATCAGGTAATCAATTAATTGAAGAGGCAGTGAAAGATTGATCACGAGCTGCAACTGAAGGACTGGATTCTGCTCTTACCAGAAACAAGTTCAGTACAGCAGGAACCAGGAGAGGCCCCAAATGTTGTTCGACTCCCATCAGGTATCACCGTATCAGTGCAAGCATGCTCTTCATCCATTGCACACCAAAACAGTTGCGTGCCATCATCCTATTGTGATGAGCAGATAGGGTACCTGGCTCAGTTCATGGATTCTTGGTCCGTTTAAAATTTTAACAACTGCTGCTGCTTCTGTTGTCTACGCTTGCCTTATTGTAGACTACTATATACCCTTTTGCTGGGAATCGACACTGATGCAAGTGCAGTAGCATTAGCCACACCTCACATGAGTAAACATCTTGTTGTTGATATCTCAATAGCATAGAGAAATTCACATGGAAAAATTGCTTCGAAGCATTACATGGATAGAGTTTGATATGTTCAAAGTTATTGGTCGTCCATGCTCATGGACGCAAGCTGGTCGGTCTCCACGTCGTCGACGGCCATTGCGTCCGGCGCGGTAGCAGGGGTGGTGGACAATGACATGCTGCTGACTGGGGATATGATAAGAGAGAATTCCTTGTATGACACTAACTGAAAGTTGAGTTCCTTATTTGACACTAGGAAATTTTTTCTTCCCTATATGACACCTTGTGCAATTTTTTTTGCCTCACATGACACTACCGTCGGTTCCGTTACATGGTTCCGTCAAATTATTTCATGGTTGACCAGAGTACCCTCCCGTGACCAAGCTACTCCCGATCGAACAAGTTAAAAAAATAAATCCCAATGGGACCAGTAACCCACGCCACACTCCCGTCCCTTCCCTCCCCGATTCCCCATCGAACCCTACCAGCGGCGTGGCCGACTGGTTCCCTAGCGACGGCGGCGCTGGCCTGCTGGCTCGTAGCGGCGGCGGAGGCTCACGTGGCATGGAGCAAGGGGTGGTTTCAGGGGCGGACGGCGGCGGCCATGGCGGGGCGGACGACGACCATGGCGGGCCGGACCGCCGGAGGGCGGCGGCCATGGCGGGGCCGACGGCGGCGACCCAGGTACGGCGGAGGACGGCCATGGGAGAGCTCCGGACGACGACCATCAGAGCGCTGCTACCGCCGAGCGAGCCGCCCGCCTCCTCACGCGCTGCACGGATGCCGCCGGAGAGGTCCCGCTGAGCTGGGAGCTGGGGCTGACGGGGGGTACGGATTTACCGGCGGCGCCGACGCGGCCATGGTGCGGCGCGTGCTGCGACGAGTCCTCCGTGCGATTCTGCTCCGGTGAGGCAAGCTCAGCGTCGACACGCGCCTGAGATTGAGGATAGCGGCGGGTTCAGCGAGCTGGGAGCTGGGATCCGTGCCACCGCAGCTCAAATCGCGGGTGCAAGACCGATTGCAAGCTGCTCCCGAATGAGCTGAGCAACTTCTGGCGATCGCGAGCGAGCTGGGATCGATCGATCGCGACGGCCCGTCTGGGATCGAGGAAGGAAACAGAGGATGCGAGCTGCTGGGATGCAGGCTATGTTTGAAGGGAAACTAGGGGTAAAAGTGTCTTTTCATGTTCCCATTTAACACCGTTAGTGCACAAAATGAACTAAAGTATCATATAAGGCAAAAAAATTACACAGAGTGTCATACAGGGAAGTGAAAATTTCCCAGGGCCAAATAAGGACCCAACTTTCAGTTGGTGTCATAGAAGGAATTCTCTCATATGATAAAGGTTGTAACTTGTGAACTAGGGAAAGGAGTTGATTTTTTTGCGGTGGAAAGGAGTTATGGATCGGTTTGGGCTTCAATATGCTGCCCCCTCCGGGCCTTTTGCTCCAAGTGTAGGCCCACTTCTCTGTTTCAGCCCAGCTCGTGGCCAATCTCTACGCACACATCTCTGTACAGAACTCGATACCCATCGATCCCCTTTCTCAACGGAAACCACTCTGCTCGCCGCCAGCGCCGTCGCCTGCCGCCATGCTCGGCTGCGGAGCTGCGTCCTCACCCACCTCCTCTCGTCACCCTCCGCCACCTATCCCATTGCCATATCCCTTCTCCACCGACTGCTCTCGGCGGCCGCGGCCGGCCCAAGCCCCGCGTTCGCCGTCGAGCAGTACCTCGTCGATACCTGCGGCCTCACCCGGCCCCAAGCCCTCAAGGCATCCGTGAAGCTCTCCCACCTCAAGTCCCCCCAATCCCGACGCAGTGCTCGCATTCCTCGCCGACCTCGGCCTCTCCAGCGCTGACGTCGCCGCCGCCATCGCAGTGGACCCCAAGTTGCTCTGCGCCAGTGTAGAGAGGACCCTGACCCCCGTCGTCGCCGGGCTCACCGCCCAAGGCCTCTCGCGTGCCGAGGTCGCGCGCCTCTTCCAGCTCGGCCGCTACATCTTCCGTTGTCGATCCGTCCTCTCCAAACTACCGTACTACCTATCGCTCGTCGGCTCCCTCTGTATTGTTGTTTGTAGGAGTCCATCTGTGCTGAATAGGTCTATGGACAGGCTGCTGCTCTTGTCCGAGTTCTTCATCTCTGAGGTGGGGTTGGAACCGGCGTACATTGCTCATCATTCGGTAATGCTCACTCTTAGCCTGGAGAGCCGGCTCAGGCCCCGGTACTACGCTTTAAAGTTTCTCAAGGAAAATGGATTGCTCAAGCGCGACGCAAACTACAGTACAATTTACAGGCTGACCGAGAAGGTATTCATGGAGTGGTACATATGCCCTCACAAGGAAGCTGCTCCACACCTCACTGAAGACTATGTCGCCGCTTGCAAAGGGGAAGCACCCACTAGATTCAAATTTGCTTGAACCAAAGTGTAACTATTTTATGGTGCAACAAAGTGTCCACTCCATGCTTGCTTAATGTTGTTGCCCAAGTAGACACTGGTTATCCTCTACTGTGTGTATGTTACATGCTGGTTTGGTCATTCCTAAGTGCTAATGCCTGATGAAACTGATAATTTGGTTCCTGCCACGTGTTGTTGTTGACATTCAGTAGAGTGGAAATCATCGCCTGCAATATGTCAAAATAAGAAATCCATGAATATATTTGTGTTTCTCACTTTCGTTGAAGATCATGGAGATAACATGTGTGGTTGGACCAACTTTCCATCAAAACCAGGATGCATTATCGGTATTGTCTGCTTTCATACCAAATTTTATTTTTCTGTTCCGTTTTCATTCCATCTTCTTTTTTGCTCCATCATATGTCAATGCTAAATTAGAGTTCAATCTTTAATTATTACCACTTTTTCGTCAAAACCAGGATGCATAGAACAGAAAGATGTGCATCAATCCGTTAAAATATCGGTAAGGTCTGCTTTCATACCAAATTTAATTTTTATCATTCTTTTATATTTTTTGCTCCATCATATGTCCATACTAAGTGGCAGTTCAATCTTTTAATAAGTAGATTATTCTTTTGCGTATATTTATTTTGCCTTTTAGTTTCTCTCCCCTGATTCTTAATGAAGGATTATCTTTCTTCCTAAATCCATTAGGCTATAGCTGGCCTTAATTCTGCCTGTAATTTTGTTAAATTTGATAAATTAACATACTAAAGCATCATGATCAACAAACGAGTCTAAATCACTGCCATATGGCATTAATCGTGAGAACTAAGTCAATGGAGATGGAATGGGTCAATTTTATCATATCTCTGCCATTCACTGCTTACATATGTTATATTTTATCTATTAAACAAACCTACAAGTATATTTTGGCAACAAAACTGTCGAGAAACTGTATGCTCAAAAATTAATTTGGTTAAGTTCAAGGATATCTGCCTTAAGTTAAATCGAAGTTGTTGAATACTTCGATGTTATGAAATAGGCAGCATAAGTTTTTTCCGTACCATGTTTTATACTTGCAATTTGTTAATTAGATTTTGTTCTGCTGTTATCTCATGCTCTAGCTTTTAAAACTTCATTATTACATCTTTTTGCTGGCAAATCTTCAATAGGCTCTGGGTCATAATGGATAGAAGGAACAATCTTGGCCATTTTTTATATGCTCCAGTTCAGAGATGCACCTAGAATATCCAGTCTTTTTGGTAACTTGCATTTGTTTGATTATCTGTATCTAATATGGAATTCGAACCTGAAGATTCAATACCATTGCATTTTTGGTTATTTTTATTTGAATAGGACAGTTCTTCTGTTATAGCATTCTACATTGGCCTCTTGGATTTATAAGCAACTTGCTCTATATGCCATTATTTGATCGATTTGCAAAATTGAATGTAGAGTGAACATTGCTCTATGCTAATATTTCGGCAATTATTCTGTGAACGACAGTCCCATTTATCATTTTGTAACAGTGGTATGTTGTTTGCTCAGGTGTACACTCAGTCTCATCCAGCGGCAGTTAAGTCATCTTTGTGGTGACCCAGCCCAGCTAGCCATCTACATTGTTTGTCACCATCTCTTTCGCTTACAAAATAGACTTGATGGAAACTATCCATGTGCCTCCAGGTGCTTCGCCTTGCAAAATCTGGTTAACTTCTATGAATGCTGTTTAACAAACACCGTCGTGTCAATAAAGGATTGCTGATTGCATTGGCCTGAGATGTAATCTGCTTAAGTGCCAGAGTGCAATCTGCTGTCGTTGGATGTAGCCTCTGGTTTGGTATTACTCGAAACAGGGTTAGGCTTGCCCTTCAAAAATAAAAAACCAGAGTCAAATACAATGGACATCACAGTAAGGACCCTACCTAGAATGAGGAGTTTTGGCTCCCGGGCACCAGTGCTCCTGGTGCCCCAAAAAAAATTTTCAAAATTTTTTTGTTACACATAAAAATCTGAAAAAAAATCAAGCATGTAGATTTGAATGTTCATTACCATAGGAAAAATCAGAAAAAAAAATGTTAATATTTGCAGGCTGTGTGAAAATAACAAATATCAGCAGTCAACAAAGCAAATTCAAAAATGTGCAAACATGCCCAGATTTCTTATTTTTGCACAGGTCAAATTATTTCGAATTATTTTTTGCCAATTTATGAGTTAATCACACATGTAGACTACTACATGTGTGATTTTTTTTGTGATTTTTTGGCAAAGGAATAAAGTTTAAAAAAAAAATTGGGCACCAGGAGCACTGGTGCCCGAGAGCTACTAGGGATTTCCGCCCTACCACTGAATAATATTAGTTCATGTATATGTGAGTTAGTGAGTATATGAATAATCAACCATTTTTTGCCTGTTTGAACAAGGGGATAGCTGCAGCTATTTCAGTTGGAAGCAAGGTACTGTGTTGTTGGATTGGTCAGATATAGAATTTCTTCCAGTACTGTATCTGTTGGACTGGTTTACTGTCGTAACAAATCAATTTTGCCCAAACTAAAGGAACCTGTACATACAGTTTGTATCGTTTAGTTCTTGCCGCTGAGGCCCTTGGTGGTGTCTTTGTGTTGGTGAAGATGACTGCCATACGTTCCTCGGATGTAAGATGGTTTTGGTTTGTCGATGCTGGACCTACCTCAATCTAGAAGATGTCCGTTTTATATCGCTTGAAGTGCAGATCAGGGAAGGAAATAATTGTAGAGGCTGCGGAAGCTTGATCGTGAGCCGCAATTGAAGATCCGGATTTTACTTCAGGTCTGGTGGACCAAATGTAAGGGACCCTTCTATACTCGGCATGGGCCTGGGCTTGGACGATGCTGGAGCAGGCGACATGGGCTTGGGCCCTCCTATCAGCGACGACAGGAACTACAAGTACCGTGCATACCGCAACGAGAAGACCATCCAAGTTGGATCACGACGAAATGGCTCTCTCCCTGTCCTCTGTTTCTCTGCTTCCCCGTCCTTGCTCCTCTGTTCTTTCCCAAATCCTTTGCTAAAATCCTTGTATCCGGATCACTGTGTTGTTAATCCACTCGAACACTAGAGCAACCCTTACACCTGGTATCAGAGCCAAGCCCACCACCGCTTCCCCCAAATTTTTCTCCACCGATTTCTCTATCACCATTCACCACCGCCATGGATCCAACCAATGAGGAGATCCTTCGTTTTATGCAGGAGTGGCTCGACATCAACGACCGCAAGCTTGCCGCAAGGTACGACAGGACGATCCAAGCTATCGACTCCTGCCTAACCACGGGCGGGGCGACGCCCTCTTCCTCGACCTCCGCCGAGAGCGACGTCTGCGGCGTCGCCGAGGTGCCCACGCCAGTGTCCCGCAACCCTATCTCTGAGGTTCCCATGCCAGCGTCCTCCGGCTCCGATGCCAAGCTCGTCACCATCCACATTGATGGCCCCGTAGCTCCGACCCGGACCACGCGCTTGACGAGAGACCCAAGCCGCGACACCACCGACTCGAGGTCTGCACCCGCCCCAACGACGGCGCCCACAGTGCTTATGGCCACCGTCGACATCGTTCCCGTGCTTGCTGCACCTGCAGCAACCGACAGCACCCTCGACGGTCAAGCCATCAGTGGCGTTCCATCGACGCCCGCCAACTGTTCGATGGTTTGCCTGGCCCGAGATCCAGTGGCAGCGCCCTTACTGGTTGCGTCCTCGATACTGGCTCCGCCCGAGTGCGTCCTCGACACCAACACCACCCTTGTTGCAGCGGTGCCCCTGGCCACAATGGGTGAGTTCCCAGCAGTTCTCGCGCCTACAGCTTTCACGCCCATGTCTCAGATGCAGCAACTATATATTGGCAGCAAGATTCTCATGCCAACTTCTGGTCAGCTCATTGCAAGTAAGGTCCCTCGTCCTATGCCCTGGCCTTCTTTCATGGGAGTTCATGTTGATGGAGTTGGGTCACAACCCTGGCCATGGCCATCGTTTGGGGAGATTGGCTGTGAGTTTCCAAGTAATTCCGTCGAGAAGACTGTCGGGCTATGCATTTCTGATAGTTCCAATGCAAAAGAACCTGATCATTATTTTTATAGCTGTCAACCGAGGGAATCACCCATTCTGAATTCAGTGAGGTGGTCAGTTAGCTCACATAATCATCCCAATGGAGATGACACACGGCCCCTGCCATGGCCGTCGTTCATGGAGGATTATGACTGCAAAGCTCCAAGCGTGACCATCATGAAGCCGTCTCAGTGGTGCAGTTCTAACAGTTCCCGTTCAGAAAGTTGGACAGCTCTTGAGTTCCAAATCCTAGAATTCTATTGTGATGAATGGCTACTCCAGCTAAGGAATTCTGGACAGCAAGATGTCTCATATAATCAGTTATCTGGTGCAAATCGTTATGCTTCCTTTCCTGGGTATTTTCTCACTGGTGGTCAGATTCAAGTTAGTGATGCATGTTCAATTTGGCAAACATTTCTAAGTGCTTCTTCAGCCAGTTTACTTCTGGCGAAATTCCTGGTACAAGCACATGAGCTAGCTGGTATACTACTGTATGTCTCGATGTGGGTTGAAGTAAAAGTAATTAGCAGGTTTCATGAGATTGAGAGCTGGTGGAACTATATGCTGCATGGTTCGATTTCTTGGAGATTAGAAATGGCGATGGGATGGGAGACCACAGTGCTTGCATGTTTTGAGAATGGGCAGGATAATTTACATCTGCCCATGCTGACTTGGGTGTCCGAACAAGAGGCCTTAAGCAGTGGTTTCCAACACCAGCGTTACATGCCTATTTGTCTGGTTCAACTTCAAGGATTCTTCTTCTGTGATGCTCAGACCATAAGGTCCATCAACGGTGCTCCTCCCATGAGTATTGTTCTTGATGATTGGTACCTTCACAGCCACATTATGTTGGCAGCTGTGCTACTGCTGTATTCCATCAAGCATCCATTGTTGGGCGATAAATGGAGATTACAGTTTCTAGATGTGAGGACAGTGTACGCAGTTTTTCTTGCTGTTGTTTTGGACTTTGGTTCCAGTTCGAGGACAACAAGGGGTGCCTTACAGGTTATAAGTTCAGAGTTGTTGGTGTTTATTGGTCTACCAAAGAAAATCTCTAGTTCAAGTGATAGTACATCCCATGAGAGTCATAAGCTGGTGCTTTACAACAGTGGTTCCTATATGGTGCAGCAGTACACTGATCTGAGTTATTTTGGTATACAAGCTGGACTTCACTCTGGCAAGAGCATTAGCAGAGCACCGATGCAAGGAATAGCACGTGGAAATAAGGGAAGCTACAGGTTTAATGCAATAGTGCTGAGTTACATGGGCTTTCCAACATTATTTGCACCAATTCATGCAGAATGCACTACAACTTCTATATGGGATGCGTCCTACTCAAAGAAAATTGAATTATGCATTCTGGCTAGAGAACTATTGCTCCTTCAAGAGGATATACACAGCTCGATTCATTTAGAGAACATGCCATATGCAGGTCATGCCCTATTAGCCCATGGCTTTGTTCTGATGCAAATGCAGATTGAGTGGCCACCTAGTGTTCATGTAAAAATCATCACAAATGAGTTGTCATGTGAAGATAATGAGAGCCGCTGCTTCTTAGGCTGGTACAATGGAGGACCTGCAATGCTCCTGTTCCTCGCATTTGCTAGACAACTTGTTTTTCAAGGAGGGAGGTCTGCAATAATCTTCATTATCCGCTACCTCGCCTATGACAACTACGTTGACAACCTTGACTATCTGGACTTTGATGGCCTCAAGGTACTACAAGTTCCAAAGAACCCCAGTGTATCTAATGTGGCACTTTATGCTGCATTTCCAGAGGTTCAACTTCACATTCCTTGGGACCCTGGCCGACTCGGAGCTTCTGTTCTACGACTACGGCTTGGGGTCAAGCCGTGTTTCAAGGAGGGAGGGGTGTCAGGGACCCTTCTATACTCGGCATGGGCCTGGGCTTGGACGATGCTGGAGCAGGCGACATGGGCTTGGGCCCTCCCATCGGCGACGACAGGAACTACAAGTACCGTGCATACCGCAACGAGAAGACCATCCAAGTTGGATCACGACGAAACGGCTCTCTCCCTGTCCTCTGTTTCTCTGCTTCCCCGTCCTTGCTCCTCTGTTCTTCCCCAAATCCTTTGCTGAAATCCTTGTATCCGGATCACTGTGTTGTTAATCCACTCGAACACTAGAGCAACCCTTACACCAAAAGAGACAAGTTCAATGCAGAAGGAACTGGAACAAAATGCATTCACACTATGTCGATCGATCGTCCGGTGGATGGACAAAGGTTCGTTGCAGTTGCAGCGTTCAACGGTCGATTAGACAACATAATTGCAGTGCTATATGTCAGTAGCTGTAAATTTTCTTTGACCGCGCAGAGATTCCAGGCTCTCGATGGATCGATCGATCGTCGTCAGGGATGAAGAACAACGGCCGGCCGGCCGGTTTGCAGCCCGAAAAGCAAGCGGCTAGCTGTCGGGGCGATCGGCTCCGGCGGCGGCGGATGCATGGGTTGACCCGTCGCTAGTTCCCTACTTGATCGATCCCCTGGTCGCTAGCTAGACGGTCGATATGAACAAAAATTAAGGTCATCATTGACTAACTAAATGCACCAGTATGTAGTATGTACAAGAACAGGCTTTTTTTCTAAAAAATGATCATCGCGTTACTCATTTTCCATAGCATCCACCAAATCGCTGCCACCCCATAACGTGTCATTTTTGCCCCCATTAAACCACACCAAATGCAAGACCCTCCAAATAGAACTAGGGCGGGATGACCACTTCACAGATTCACGAATGACAAACTTATATAGCAACGGGGCATAGAAAGAAATAGTAGGTGATCAACTGATTCAACTTGATCACACAAACTACGCATACCATCATTAGAGTCTTCCCTCACTAAAATAAAAATCCCTTGTTGGTAACCCGTCGTGAAGTACCTGCCGTACAAAAATGCAACAATGAACAATAAATTCCTCCTCCTACCTCCTTGAGACCGGCTTTCCTCCTCTTCAACCATGGCATGCCAAGTTGGTTAATGTGAAGCCATGTGGCCCTTCCCTAGTCAAAATAAAATTCTATGTATGTCTCCCCAAGATGCTAGGGGGACCAAGCATCCCGACCTCGAGCGTTTGGTCGTGCGCTCCGCCTTCATTTACCCTAGTACCACTGGACAAACACCTTGCGCCGTTGGCATGGTTTCCTCTCCCAAGCAACAAGTCGGGCATGCATGTTTTCCTAGCCACAACGATTATAACCCTGGGGAATGACGTGGGCGTGTGGTGCCTCTTCTAGCACCACGATTGACTTGATGCAGGCACCCAAAGCTACACTTCATGTCTCACTTCTTCATTGCGGAAATAGAGACCAAGTCGGTGCAACAGGATCTAACTATCTACAATTGGATTTGAGCCCTCCAAAAACATTAGCTTTGGACAACACCTCATCGAATTTGTTGACTTATGGGAGTACCTGCACCATTGTCGACGTGAACTCAAACAACTCCATTTGCAGAAACATGGCCACATTGGTTCGACTTTACAATGATTAAGCATAAAATTTTAATAGTTAAATGCAATAGTTTAATTTAAACATTAGTTCAAATGCATATAGATCTATTTCTTTACATAATCGAACCTCTATTATATTTTGCATGATAGCGGTTACAGATGTTCACTTTTTGTACATACCACGATTTTATTCCCGCGTATACCATAATTATTGTTTTATGAGACTATTATCTCTCCGAGAAAGGCACAAGAAATTAAATCTAAGAAGACAAGTGAGAAAACATTATATACTTTGTTCATTGCATCTGGTCTAACCTACAGGTGTCTATGTAAGAACAAAATGAATCTACATATTAATAATGATGAAAACAATTTGTTTACTTTGGCAATCCAATTTTGGCTTTCTATGTTTTAAGACTCTCCAATATGTTTTTCTCCTATATTTAATTAGTTTCCCTAGAAAGCTGTTTGTTTTACAATTCGTACATAGACGTACCGTTGGACGGGTTTGCACGAATCTCTGTGCCCTCTCCCTCAGTTACATTTTGTTTCTCCGGGCGGCTCAGTCAACGCTGGCGCTTGGAGTCTCCTTTTTCTTTTTGAGTTTCCAATTCGTGGCCGGGGGAGAGGGGCTCGGGGCGCGAGCGACGGTGGAGTCCTCACCGCCAGTTCAGCCGGGGCCGGGGGTGACAGTGCTTCACGAGTGGCAGACAAAGCCAACAGAGAGAGCGGCGGCTATGGAACATGTGCTAGACCCGCGAATCAAGAGTCGCCGCTGCCGTCCATCGTCGTCAAATGGCGAAGATATCCTCGATTCACCAGTGTGGAAGGCTTGTGTGCCCCCGTCGAGATGGGTATCTCCATGCTTTTCTTTGAAGCGTGTAGCAAGCTATCCCTTCAATTATACTAAATTATTTTACCTTGATATGATTATTTTGTCAACATATAATATTATTCAGAGTTTTAATACGCTAGAAAAACAACCACATAACAATTACTATCTATGTTTCACAGTGTAATCCTTTTTAGCACGCTAAACTGGTGTGCTAAAAAGGTTTACATTGTGAAACAGAGGGAGAAACTAGGAAGATATATTTCCGTCATACAATTCTAAAGTCCATCATTGCACACGCACACACACATGCACTAAGTTTAACCATATTTTACAAGAAAGGTGTCGCTAATTGATTTTTTTTACAAAACACTAACCCTTATTTTCTACAATATAAAAAACTAATGAGGAATAATTTTGCATGTGTTCATCTACTATTTTGTGTGACATCAATTATAAGGTATTTGTGTATTCTCGGATGAATTTTAGTATACTTAAATATCTTAGCGGAGAGCTCAGGCATGTAGTTTATCAAATATCTTGATTAGGATTTTAGATTTCATTATCAAACTATTTGTCAATCTCAAGTGTAAGTTGTTAGAAATTTCTAGAATGTATAAGTTGTGGGCTAGGAGTTTTCTTTGAAAACTGTCATACATTGTATATATTATTATTATGTTCAATCATTATGTTTATGTTAATTCATCAATTAGGTAACATCAGTATCATATGTATTCCAAATTACCAATAGCATCCCTTAGCTCAGGCTCAGGTAGCATCACGCATGTGTTCTGTAGTGGCTAAAATAGTGTCACTTGTAAATTGCAAGAGGTATGCAAGAAACTTCATGCATAAATTGTTTTCCTATTTGATCAACCTTCTTGTGAGATTATGCAATTAAGTAGTAACTAATAATAGTAGTTTTCACCCACCCCCCTAACCTTCTCAGACCTAATGCTCAGGTCGATATTTATGCATTCACAATACAGAAAACGATAACATGCTTATAAATAAGAGACCATTTTTATAGTTTAATTGCATAAATAAGAGACCATTGGCTAGTGTCCTTGTTACGCTGCCTCAAAGGCCCGTGTCGATTGCACACACGGTATGCTGCAAATAAATTAGACAATTCGACGTGCGGAGTCTTCAATCTGGTTCGGCATTGATAAATTAAACAATTAGATGTGCGGAGTTTTGAATTGCGTTTAGCATTCAGTGGTTTATCAATGCATTTTTCCTATTCCCTCGGTTTAGGTGTATTGGGTTCCTAATAAAAAATTATTTGTCCCCTTATAGTGATGAAATAATGCCCGTTCGCTAATTAATACTCCTAATTAATTGCTTTGTGGCCTTCTCTCTCCCCAAAATTACTCTCACTCCTCTATGCATGCAATTTTTGAAACCATTTTGCCAATGTATGCATGTTTCCTCTTTCTCCTCTTATTGATTAAGCGACGTGATTGGAGGAAATAACGTCCAATCTGCTCCTGCCTTGGTCGCGATGATGTACCTGTCGAATGGGTAGCGCCATTAGTTATCCTAGGGGTATTTGTAGTCGGACGAAGAGTCCATTGCGATATAGCTATTTTAGATGGCTCGGAGAAAGAACCACATTGTATAGCGTTCATCGTAGCCGGTATTAACACAAAGCTACATGTGGTAACTCTACCACGGTCAGTCCAGTGGTTTCAAACTGCCTGCTACAACTCTTCACCGTAGGCTTTAGTGTTTTCTAGAACCACTGATTTTTTCCGTTCACATCTTCTACTTCAAATTCACTTCATCCTTTCATCAGTAAGTAAAATCCACTTCATCATCCTATAATCTCAAAACCAGCATCAAGAAATTTCTTGGCAATATAATATTGCAAGGCTCTAATCTAAAATATTCCTTTTGCTTTCTTCATTACCCTGCCATCATTTTCCCCCCGGCATTGTTGCATGGAGATGTATGTGCTGAGCTGGACCCGAAGTTACCGCTGAAGTTACCTGCATTAACTGTGGCCAGCCTATTAAACCAATCCACTTGGCCAATGATTAATGCCCAATTAGCATCAGCTCGCGATCGATCGCACCGGGTGGCCGGCCGGCCCGCCGGCCGCCGGGCACTGCATCCGCTGGGGACGATGAGCCTGCACTGCACCGGCATGTGCTTTCTCTGCGCGCATGCCTCGCTGCATTTGCACGGCGATGACAAGAAGGACGAGCGATCGCGATGAGATTCAGATCTGCTGTCAGGCCGCCCTGGCATGCATATGCATCGTCCGGAGATCTCTCGATCGGCGTGCTGGCGCAGATCTTGGCCGTTGCGTACGTACAGTATCGTATGCTATGTACGTACGCCGTAGTATCCATGATCGGTCGATCTATAGGCTGGACATGCAGGCAATTCACATGCGCGCGTGTGTGTGTGTGAGAGCTCTCTGGCTACGTGAATTCACATGTTACAGACATGCAAAACCACAGAGATGATTTTTTTTTTTGCAAAAAGTCCATATTTGGCCCCTTAACTTTGGCCAAAGTCCTAATCAAACCCGTAACTTTGAAATGGTCCAATTTTGGCCCCTTATCTCGTTAACCCATTTATCGTTGACCCTGGCTGTTGTGAAACCGGTTTTCACTAATAGATCGTGGCCACATCACCGGTTTAGGGTGCTAAACGTCCACGTAATCTAACACGTCACTGTTCCTTGATGTCAATTAGGAACGTAATTAAACAGAAACTTCGGCCGGCGTGATTAGTGCGGATCCCGCGCTATCGTTGGCAGTTGGCCTCGCTTCTATATCTTTTCTCTCCATGCGAAGAACCTTAGCGGAGGCAAGACTGGTGGCGGCAGCGAGTTATTCGGAGGCTGCGATCCGCCCCTACAATAAAGAACAATATTCGGTGAGTTCCATAGCCAATCTGTGTAGTCGCTAGTTCAGTTGATGGAATTATGGGTTCAGTTTCTCTTGTTGTTTCTAGGACTTTAGAGATGGACGAGTTTGTTCAGGTGAGATTTCATTGGGATGGTTCGTTTTTCCATGATGGACAAGAGCTGACATACGTGGGTGGATCAGAGGGAACCTCTTCAATCGAGGTTGACAAAATTGGACTGCCGGAGGTACGAGGTCATCTACGTGATCACTTCCCCGAATACACAGAGGATATGTTGATGCATTGGTGCCAGCCAGGAAAAAAATTGTTGGATGGATTGACTGTGTTGAATCATGACTCGGCATGTCTATCAATGGGTAGTGTGATGCAAGGAATTGAAGGTGCCATTGCTGACATATATGTAGAGTCGTTTGCTGCAGAATATTGTGAAGATGGGGAACAACAAATTGGGGATTATGATAGTGATGTTCAGGTAGTAGGTCCATTGCTTCCTACACAAAACTCTGTGGCCGTTGATGCAGCGCAGCAGCAAGGAATTATCCCTCAAGCGAGGGAGTTTGTTGCAACTGGGGATGATACAACACAAACCTCACGCATGATAGAAAATACCAATATTGGCAATAGGGCACATGTAGAGGTGCTGCAGCCTCAAGATGATGAGTCTGAAGAGGAGGATGAGGACTACCTGCCTATTGATGCAGATGCATCTGATGAAGATGAGGAAGCCATGCAATTGAGGAAAAAATTCAAGGAGTTCAAGAAGAAGTTTAGTGCCAACGAAATGCCATCTCTGATGCCCTTTTTTCCCCTCCCCTCGCGTCGTCTCCTCGGAGGCGACCCGAGGGTCCCAAACCCTAGCGCCGCCACTCCCTCCCCTTTTCCCCTCCCCTTGCCTTGCCGCCGCCGGAGGCGCCCGACGGAAAGCCGCTGCGTGGCTGCCAAGGAAGGTGGCAGCGAGGATCTCGCTGCTCCGTCCCACGCGCGAAGAGCTTTGGTGTCGACGACGGCGGTCGTTGGTGGCGTTGCGGCGTCGGCCCTGGCGGCGGGGGGCGCCGTGGGTGCTGCTGGTCGCCCTCCTCGGTCGCGTGGGCGGCGAGGGGGCGGTGGACGTGGGTCGTGGCACGGGGCTGCCTCGTCGGCCCCAAGTTCCAGATCTGAAGGCGGTGGTCCTAGACCCGCGCGGCTACCCACCCCGCTACACTAGCTCTGTGCATCCTCGCCGGATCTGGTCTTAGCGGTGGTTGGAGGGTCGGGAGCAATGGTCTGGGAGAAATCTTGGGCCGACGGTGGCGGCCACGACATCGACGACGTTCCTGACGCCGTTTCCCTCCTTGAAGGCGATGTTGGGGTCCATCTCCCACCCTCTCCTTCCCCTGTGCCTGGGTGAAAACCCAAATCTTTGATTGGGCTGCAGCGGCGTTCTGGCGTCGTTCCCTCCTTGGAGACGCTGCCTTGGGGCTCCGGGAAGGTGGTGCAGCGTGTGGTTCGTGGGCTGCTTGTGGTGGCGTTCTTGCTGTGGCGATTTGGCCGTGTTGGGTTGGAGTTCCTCCGCTGCCTGCTGTCACTAGTAGGAAAAGGGTTATAGGTAGGTTGACATTCTGTGGCGCACCCTTAATTGGTGCGCCACAGAAATATTTCTGTGGCGCATGGGAGGTGGTGCGCCACAAAATATTTGGCCTTTCTGTGGCGCATGTGGTGTCCATGCGCCACAGAAAGTTGGTTTTCTGTGGCGCATTGACACCCATGCGCCACAGAAAGTCAGACTTCTGTGGCGCATGTGTACCCATGCGCCACAGATATCATGTGGGTCCCACGTGCAATCATTGGAGCTAGGTCCATCTGGGCAATTTCTGTGGCGCAGCCTGGCTGGTGTGGCGCACCCGTAGCCATGCGCCACAGAATGTTATCTTTCTGTGGCGCACCAGAAACCATGCGCCACAGAAAGTGAACATTCTGTGGCGCACGGTGGGTGGTGCGCCACAGAATGTCGGCCAGATCCACAAAAAGGTGGCAACACCCACTTTCCCCATGTGACCATCTTCATTCTCCCCCCCCCCATGCATCTAGCTCGAGCTCCTCCTCTCTCCCATGGCATTTTGATCATCCTATTATCCATTATTTATTGTTAAACCTAATTTGTTTGACATATAATTGGTGAGGGCTTGGGGAGAGCCTCCATATATATTCTTCTCCTCTCTTTTTGTCCACTATTTTCTCTCCATCACCACACACTCTCTCTCATCGATCACGGTCACGTCTTGGCAACGGATCTAGATCTACTAGGTGAGTATTGTTGGATGAATATGTGTGTACATGAAGCTTGTGTGTGTTGTGCATGTTGTTGCCTTTTGTTGTTGTGTTGCGCCGGCGTGGTGCATGGATGTTTGCCGAAATGTTGATTCATTTCCATTTCGGTAAATTTTTGCACCACATATGTCCTACTTCTAGGGGAAGTCATGCCGAATTTTTTCGTCGAACATTTCCGACTTAATAACACATACTCTATATGTATACCGCGTAGGCGACCATGGTCATGAAGATGAGCTCCAGTCGAATCAACAACTACAAGGAAGAAGCGAAGGCGGAAATGATTCGGTGCAACAAGCGCCACATACGATGTCCGTGTAGAAGTTGCAAATTTGTGAGATGGATCGACCCTGATTCCGGACACTTGGAGGAACACCTGCTCAGGCGCGGTTTCATGGAAGGCTTCAATGAAGCGCCGACAGCAAATGTTGCGCCGACAACAAATGTTGCGCCTGAAGACGAGGGCGGGCAAGATGATCGTGACGAAGGAGATGCCGACGGACATGGTCATGATGAAGGAGTAGATGGTGGTGGAGAAGATGCGAACACGCCGCAGAGCTCGCTAATGTCGGACTTGATGGAGTCTCATGTTCAAAAACTGCTCCTCAAGGAGGCGAGGACCGTTAGAGAGAAAGCCAAGCTGGCGCAAATGGAGATAGACGGGAAGACTCCGTTGTATCCAGGGTGCCGGCCACAGGATACGCGCTTGCAAGTAACGCTTGATGCTCTGGAGATGAAGTCGGGAAACAAATGGACCGACGTGAGCTTCAACAAGAACATGAAATTCTTCCACGAGCGTCTTCCCGAGGGGAACACATTGCCAACTAGTATCGAGGAGGCCAAGAAAGTCGTGTGACCTCTTGACCTACCGCACGTTAAATACCACGCCTGCATCAATGATTGCGCAATTTATCGGGGCGAGTACGAGGACAGAACCACATGTCCGGTGTGCGGCCAAGGACGATACAAGAGCCATGGGAAGAAAGGTCCTCACAAAGTGGTATGGTACTTTCCTATCACTCCCCGTATGCAGCGGTACTTCGTGGACCCTAAGGAAGCAAAGCTCATGCAATGGCACGCGGAAAGGGAGAAGCCTGAAGAAGATCCGGAGAAGGGCAAGATCCTTACACACCCTTCAGACGCTGGCCAGTGGCAAGAGTTGGACGCCGTCGGAAATTTCGGAGGCGACGCAAGGAACGTCAGGCTCGGTATGAGCACCGATGGACTCAATCCGTTCGGCAACCAGAGTAGCACGCATAGCACATGGCCCGTGTTTGTATGGCCTTACAACCTTCCCCCGTGGTTGTGCACGAAGCAAAGGTATATTCACATGAGTCTTCTCATTCAGGGGCCGAAACAAGCAGGTGTCCACATACATACGTATCTCGCGCTGTTGGAAGAGGAGTTAGCCACGTTGTGGGCGACCCCAGCCCGTACGTGGGATGCCTACACTGGAGATTATTTCCCAATGAGAGCCGCGCTGCTCACGACGGTGCAGGACTATCCTGGTTGCTCATATGTATCGGCCCAGGTAGGCCACGGATTCTGCGCATGTGTCAGGTGCATGGATAAGACCCCGCATCTCCAGCTACCAAGGAATCCCGGGTCTTCGAAAACCGTGTACCCAGGGGCTCGAAGGTGGCTTCGCATGGATCACCCGTGGAGGAAACGCGGTGACCTGTTTAATGGTAAGGACGAGCCTGAAGGACCCCCGATCCCGAGGAGCGGCACAGAAATCGACGAGCTGTTGAATAATTGGGAGGAGTGCCCTGCGCCGGGAAAGAAACGACCGAAGGTAGATCCGCTGCTGGGTGTATGGAAAGCGAGGGCTGTTTTCCACAACTTGCCCTACTGGAAGTTCCTCAAGACGCCACATAGCCTCGATATGATGCACATTACGAAGAATGTCGCCGAGAGTCTGCTTGGCACTCTTTCCAACATGCCGGAAAAGACCAAGGATGGGACGAAAGCAAGATACGATCTGAAATGGCTTGGTGTCAGGAAAGATCTTCAGGCCCCCGATAGCGATGACGATGATGATGATGATCAGACGGAAGGGACTCAAGGTCGCGGCAAAAGGGTAAAGAAGAACACTGTGGTGCTTCCCGCTACGTGCTTCACTATGAGTCCGGAGGAGCTCGAGCAATTCTACAGGTGTCTTCTAGGAGTCAAATTTCCGAATGGTTACGCGGGACAGATAAGCAGATATCTAGACGGAAAGAAGAAGAGGTTTAGCGGGATGAAGTCTCACGACTGTCACGTGTTGTTGACGCAGATACTTCCCGTTGCGATTCGAGTGATAATGGACGAGCACGTCCGTGATACGCTGCTTGCCCTTTGCAACTTTGTCGACGTCATCAACAGGAAGTCGATCGGGGTGAAGCAGCTCGACATGCTACAGGAAGAGATCGAGCTGGTACTATGCGAGCTCGAGATTTACTTCCCGCCAGCATTCTTTGATATATGCGTGCATCTCCTTCTCCATGTCGTTGATGACATCAGGCAGCTAGGGCCAACGTTCATGCACTACATGATGCCGTTCGAAAGGATGAACGGTGTCATGAAAGGATACGTTCGCAACAGGGCCCGTCCAGACGCAAGCATGACCAAGGGCTTTCTAACCTACGAGTGCATCTCCTTCTGCCGAGATCATACAACAGAATAAAGGGTGTTCTCGATGACGCTCTCGAGGCCTATGCCAAAAAGGGCGGCCCCTTCCATAAGAAGTCGGAATTTTTCACGGAGGACGACAACACACACAAGTTCTTGCATGGGACCGGATTCCATTGCGTCAAGCAACTGGATGGCAGTGTGATGGAGGCCTACTATGCCCTCCGTCACCTTAAAACGATTGTCCGGGATTGCGAGAAAACGAAGATTGCATCTAATCTCGCAGAATACACCAAAATGGCGGAAGGTCTCACCGATGCTGATTATAGACAAGACTTCCATCGCATCCGGCTGCAGTTAACAAATATCATCCTCGACGATGTCATGCACGCCTCAGGGTCCTTCCACTTCCGCTTCGGTACGTAGGATGTATTATAAAAGATAGCCTTGCTAAGCATTACTAGCTAGTGTGTACTTTTTTGTAGAAGTGCATGTGTAGGGTTATATATTATATATATGCTATGCTATGAAACCCAAATAGGATAGCCATATGATTTCCAACCATGACAACATTGATTGATCGTCTTGCCTCTATACTTAGATGAACAAATTATACTCTATGTATATCACTAACCAATATATATCCCAATCCATCTTCAGCGTTGTCTCAGAAGGAAATGGAAGAACGACTAGCGGCGCAGAATGACACCAGGGAGTGGAGGACGAAAGGGGGCATTCTACCGTTCCCGGCGCCGTTCAAGAAGAGGAAGCCATGATCATGCTCCATCATCGCGGCGGTGACAACTTCATTTGTACTAAGACTTGTGTGTGACATGAGATGAACCTTTGTACCAATTAAGACTTGTGTGACATGATCGAGATGGAACTTTTGTAGACTTGTGCTTTGGCACTTGTCACTATATGCATGTATGTATCTTGGGCTCTAAGTGTTTGTCATGACATAGTAATGTGTTTGTTTTCATATACCGTGTCAAAATATATTATTGTTTCTATTATTCCTGTATTTCCTGTAATATACCTGTATTTGTACAGGAAAATAAGAATTTCTGTATTTCTGGAAAAAAACTTTTGTGGCGCATCATTTATTTTTTTGTGGCGCACCACTTTCTGTGGCGCACCAGAAAAAGGTGCGCCACAGAATTCCTCTGCATGTGGCCTACCCAGATATTTCTGTGGCGCACGCTTCTGGTGCACCACAGAAAGTTGGTTTCTGTGGCGCATGCACGCGGTGCGCCACAGAAATAAATATTTTAGTGGCGAGGATTCTGTGGCGCACCCAGGAATTCTGCGGATGCGCCACAGAATTAGATTTTGGTGCGCCACTGTTAACCCTTTTCCCACTAGTGTGTGCTCTCCTTCCGTTGGAGTTGCTGTTCGTCGACGGGTCGGCGCCCTCGAGCCTGGGCGAGAGGGGATCGGGTTCCCCTCATCAGCAACAGACTCAACGAGTAGCTTGAGTCAGCGTCCAAGGTGTGAGCTTGCCCTCCACGGTGATCATGTTGCCTTCCTTTTGCCGTGTCTTCGTTCGGCAGCCTTGCTCTGCAGCTTGCTTCTGGCCGGGTGGCCGGAGTTGTGGGTGCCGGCGATGTGTCTGTGCCGTAGTCGCTTCTTGGCCCATCAGTGGTGCTCTTGCGTGCTCTCGGGTGAGCTGCTCTTCCATTTCGATGGTACGGCGCCCTTCGAGTCAGGGCGAGAAGGCAGGGGCCTTCTTCGACGGAGGAGGCGGAAGACACGAGGTGACGGTGCCAGCTTTGACTAGGGAGTGATCTTCTCCGGTGTCGCGCTCTGCCCTAGCGGTTGGATGAAGGCCTCGACATTCAAGCTGTTCTTCATTTTCTTTATTTTTTGTTTTCTTGATGTGTGTGGCCTGTAAGCTGTTTTTCAGCACTATGTACTTGCCGTAACCGGCTTTATTAATTTAAACCTGGGCACTTTGTGCCTTGTATCTAAAAAAATGCCATCTCTCGATGACATGACTTTTGATGTTGGAAAAAACAGTAGGGTGATGCTGTAGATGAAGAGGCGCTTTCAGATGATGGAAACGACACTCCGTATTATGACACAAGCGATAATGAAGATTCATTTGATGAAGAAGACAACAATACTGAGCTTGTTAGAAGAACAGAGTTGTATGCAAGGTTCGATCCTAGAGCCGAAGTGCCAGTATTCAGTCTTGGCATGCGTTTTAGCGGCAAGGGGGAGTTCATAGATGCAACAAGAGAGATAGGGGGTTGAGAGGAGGTGCATCAAAGTTCAAGAAGAATGAAAAGAAGAGATGTCGAACTATATGCACTTGGAAAAATTGTCCTTGGTATTGCCTGCTGTCCAAAACAACACGGCATACTAGCTGGCAGATCTCAACATTTAACAATAACCACACTTGTCCACCAAGGAAAGATAACAAACTTGTCACTGCTTTGAGGATTGCCAATAAGTACGAGAAGATGATAAAAGCTAACCCTACATGGGACATGAAGATCTTAAGGGAGACGGTTCAAGAAGAAATGCTTGTTAATGTTAGCATATCCAAGTGTAAGAGGGCAAAATCTATTGTCATGAAGAGGATGTATGATGCAACTAAGGGTGAGTACTCTAAAGTGTTTGACTACTGTACCAGTTGAAGAATATGTTGCCAATTGCTATAAAATTACTGAGTTCAAAAAGGTATATGATCATGTGCTTGAACCCGTTGAAGGCATGTCTGCATGGCCAGTATCAACTAGGCCGAAACCAAAGGCTCCAGGTTACATTAAGATGCCTGGGAGGCCTAAAAAGGAGAGGACAAGAGAGGTTGGAGAGAAACCAAAGTCCAAAAAAGTTTCCAAGGTTGGCACTGTCATTAGATGCAGTAAATGCAAAGGGATTGGTCACAACAAAAGAAAATGTGATAGGATCAATGGAACAGGTCAGTATGCACCTAGTGCTCAAGGTGGAGGTGATAATGAAGCTCAAGGTAGAGGTCGTAGTGGAGGTCATGGTGGTGCCGAATCAAATGCAGCACAAAATATAGTAAGTTTCCTTAGTTCCAATTTTTTGTATTGCAAATAATGTAATGCTACCAATTTAACTTCTTATACATGACAGCCTCAGAAGACAAGTGCAGCTGTAGGAGGAAAAATAACCACTCGTGGAGGAGGTTCTAAAAGATTACAAGAACCTGGGGGAAGTCACACCAAGCCTGGAGGAAGCAAGAAGTCCAAAGCAACCGCACCTGAGCAGCATAGGAGCTTCTGAAGTGTCAAGTTAATTATGCCTTTTGTGTTGTACTACTGGCTGAATTATGGTCACTTGTTATGTCGGTTACTCAGCTGTTTGACCATCCCTTTTAGTTCCTTCCTAAGAAAATTGAGCTTCAGAAAGATTCATGGTAATGGGCTCTTGCTATACATCCTGTAACTGTCATGTTTCCAAATAAATGTGTGTTTCGGCACTGCAACATTCATACGAAACAGAGTACAGTTCACTCCAGGAAATTCATTCATTCTCATTTCCATTTCAAAAAAAAGAGATGGCATATATCATTACAAATGCACTGCACAGCATACTAGCTAAGGCACCTACAACATACTGCAGAGTACTCCCTCCGTTCCAATTTAATTGACTTGCTATCCACCACATGTCTATACATGTAACATGTCTAGATATATCCACATTTGATGAATAGCAAGTCAATTAAAATGGAACGGAGGGAGTACAATCGTAGCTTCTAGGTCCTTCACTAATATAGAAGACTGAATACTGATGTGTTTGCTCTCAACTCGTGAAGAGAAATCCGCGCTGATCGTTGCTCATTGCCCATCTTCCACAACTGAAATTATTTTGCAGCATCACCTTCCGAGCTTGTCCATCGCCTCCATGCTCCATCTGCGCAGTCCGCCGAAATCAATCAGCTCAAGAAAATCTGTCAAATAAAACCAAATAAATATACTACACAGTAGTGTAGTACGCACAAGGCAATTTGCAAAGCTGAGCCGGCACTGCCCTGGAGCATATCGAGGGACGCCGCGGTGTTGGAGAGGCACGCCAGAACATGGACCAGAGCGCTCGGCCGAGATGGCGCCGGCCTCGAGCAACATCTGAGCGGCGTCGACATAGCGGGCGAGGTACGCGTACTACAGCTCGGGATGGAGTGCATGCGCCTTGACGTTGGAGCCGCTCTCGAGGAGGATGGCGAGCCGCCCGGTGTAGACTCCGCCAACGCCATCGCATCCTGCGCCAACGCCACCGGAGAAGACTAGGGTTCTAACGAAAAGGGGAAATTTGACCGCACCTAGATTTATCTGCCGCCTGCTTCCATAACTGACGTGGCTAAACTGCCAGTATGATCAGATTACGTGGATGGTTAGCAGTCCAAACCGGTGACGTGTCAATCGTTTATCAGTGAAAACCAGGTTTCACATCGCCAAGGGTCGATGCTGAACGGGTTAAGAAGATGAGGGGCCTATAGTGGACCTTGTGCAAGTTACGGGTTTGATTCGGACTTTGGCCAAAGTTAAGGGCCAAATATGGACTTTTTCCTTTTTTTTTGTGAAACACAATACGTACGTAGACATTGATATACACGCATATACACTCACTTCTATAAACGCTCACCTCAGAAATATTGAGTCGGCGGATCAGATTTTGAGATTGACGAAGTCGTCACGGATGTCTCGCTTCGACAGGACCATCGTCTCCCACTGAAAAATATTCCGTCTAAATGAGAAATATCAGTGTCAAATCACAGAGTTAACTGTCTACCTACGGTATACCTGGGCTCGTATTCGCTGACTTTGCCAGGGCTCAACGTCACCTGACTTTGAGTCCCTGGCAAGTGGGCCCACTGTAGGTGGGGTCCACATGTCAGCCACAAAGTCACCGACTCCCCCACGTCAGCGAATCCCGAGCGGGTATACCTATGGTGTTGCACGTACACGCGTACCTATGGTACATCGACTGCAATAATACTCGCGTACGCGTGCTTGCCCAAGGCCGTACAGTACATGTACGTCCTCAGGTTCCATGTATTACTGACGCGTGCTTCCCTATCTACGGGAGAAAATAGACTAAAATGACCCGAAATTAAGTCCAACACAAGATGACCTTTTTTTTCCCATGAACCAATACTAAGTCCAGCACAAAATGAATCATACAAAATTGAAAACCAAAATTTGAATTCAAATTCCTTGTTATGACCATTTACTGAAGGTGCTCGTTTAAATTCAGAGTTTCTGAAGATATTCGGTAAATGCGGCTACTGCCCCTCGCGAACACCAAAAGCATTTCATTTTGTGTACAACTTCGGCTTTGGGTCAGTTTTGTCGATTTTCACTATTTCCGGTTCTACCCGGCGCATGGTGCATGGTGTTCTGGTAGTGGTAGCGTAAATAACTTGAAAACAATGCAAGGAACTTGAAGGGACCAAGGGCATGCTTGCCTTCTAGAATTGAACAGACAGCAAGATGTGGTCCAAGAAGCTAGCTTAGCTGTGGATGCATTATGCATGAGAAGGATCTGCGCAGCATGCCATGCATTGTCGTTTTTAACATGCATGCATGGCTACCCTTGTTTTTAACATGCATGCATGGATGGCCTACCCTTGTTGCCGGCCGTAACCCAATTATTTTAGATCGATCTCGTAAATTTATCAATCAACTTCCTCTTTCAGAGTCTTCTATAGTCACTCTCACTCTCTCACACACAGACTGGGTTATATAAGCAGGAAGAACGAAGGAGAGGGCGCGCAAATGGCATAGAGATCGATTTCCTCTAAAAAAAATGGCGGGAGATTAAGTTAGTCCATGTCATGCCTTTCCACAGCTTTCTTGAACTTCTCTCGTGCCTCTCTCTCCCTCTGTTAGATCTCCTCTCAACCCGTCGCGAGACACAGAGACGTGAGTGGAAGGAGGGCGAGAGCAGGAAGAAGAGGGTCAAGAAAGCTGTGGGAAGAAATGCCACTTCCAGGACTTTGTTCTAGTTATGAAGACACACACAAGAGAGAGATGGAGAGAGATACAGTTTTGATCATGTCGAATCTCCATGCAGGTGTAATTTTCCATCCGAAAGGGATAATTTTGGAAGAACGACGGTACGTTACCAAGAAAGAGACGCACGAGGCGACTTGGACAGATGTGATTGTAAGGATGGGCTGTATCACAATCCTATAAGCCGCATATATAGCGGAATCGGTTTTGAATAGGCTGGGGCGTGATGCCGGAGTTCTCAAATTACGTAGTAAACTAAACAAACACCATTTAACGCTATTACCACTAGAAGAAGATGTTGCAAAACCACAAACCAAACAGAGGGCATCTTATGTTACATCATCAACGTAACATTACGAATATGAAGAAGCCCGGTGTTAAAAAAAAGGTCTGTGACGAAGCTACCTAGATGGCTAGATTCATCAAAGCAAGACGTGGTTCATAGCATCACGATAATCTGAGATTGAAGCTAGATTCAGAACATAATTGTTAGTGTTACAAACAACCAGACAAATCAACAGTACCAAAGCCTTCTCTTAAGCATATTCACTATTTTGGGGGGAAATTAAGCATAATAGTTCAAGCTGGACTTCTTCTTTGCCTGCACTTGGATAATGCCTTCGTTGAAATCTTCATGGATCACCTGCACGAGTAGAGAAAGAGGTAGGTTCAGACTCAACAACGCTATATTCATCGTCTCCAAATACCGTTAGACATGCTTCACTGGGAAGTACTGTCAGATGCACAGTCATGTCACCAACTTAGTGATGTCAACTATTAAGCCATAAATTTTGCTTGAATTATCAGAAGATGAATCAATACCACTATGATTTCCTATTTCTGGATATTCAGTTTATGCTCAATATACTATAAATCAGAATGTTCAGTAATTAATGTTTCATTTACTGATCCCCAGGAACCTAATTCATTTTATCTCCATTTTTCATCTTCCACTATCTAACCATCAATCAAAACTTCCATAACTACCGTCAAGGTGCGGAAGAGCAAAAGTCAGCACAAACCTCTGTAGCGTCTCTGCGTAGAGCAAGCATGCCAGCTTCCACGCAAACAGCCTTCAGCTGTGCACCGTTGAAATCATCAGTTGAACGAGCCAGCTCTTCAAAGTTGACATCAGGATTTACGTTCATCTTTCTTGAGTGAATCTGCATGATACAACAGAACAAACTTGCTTGAATTCACGAAACTAAAATGGTTAAACAATCTTTACAACACGAGCTAACAGCCTTTCACAAATTTCAGGACACATACCTGCAAAATCCTAGCTCTTGCTTCTTCCTTCGGGTGAGGGAACTCAATCTTTCGGTCCAGGCGACCAGAACGCAGCAGAGCAGGATCAAGAATATCCGCACGATTTGTTGCAGCAATGACCTGCAAGTTGCACAAAAAACTTGTGTTAAGAAGATGGGACTAATAAAACATTGATCAGGTATCAGTCATCTCTCAGATTATGATAAACAGAAGCCTGCTAGCAGGTACTCATTTTGCAATCAGATATAATTTCCTATTTTATCAAATTAATGTGTTGAAAACAACTAGTTAGGCCAAACCATCAGGGCACAACCAATTATCTTTACAGGTTGAGCTTGCACGCATTCAGATTACAGAGACAGATGTTAGGAGACCCTTACCTTTATCCTCTCATCACTGCTGAATCCATCTAGCTGATTCAGCAACTCCAACATTGTCCGTTGCACTTCTCTGTCACCGCTAACTTCACTGCAGAACAAACAAAAAACAATGTGAACAATATCAAATCTAGTTGCAAGCAGTCAATGTGTTTATACTGCACTAGTAGGTTAACAGCACAACATATGATATGTGCAGCCAGAACATATAGAAAGGATTTAAGATGTATTTATCACTTAAGGCTCAAGGAGTATTCAAGTTGCGGATACCACTAATCTTCATGCAAAGAGTACAGCATGGTGTCGATGAGATAAATCAGCCAAATCAAACCTAGAGTAACATCATGATGCAAACTTCAACCACAACCAGTAAACAGGCGTACCAAAAAGACATTACACATTTACGCTGGAATATTAACTAAATTAACTCACTATACTTAGTGTAGAAAGTGAAGGGTGCCCAAAAAGCATATGCAATATTTTACCTATCAAAACGCTTTGTCCCAATTGCATCGATCTCATCAATAAAAATAATGCAGGGGGCCTTCTCCTTTGCTAGCTCAAAGGCATCTCGGACGAGCTTTGCCCCGTCACCAATGAACATCTGGACCAATTCACAAAGATGTTAATATTTGGCTGAACTAAACCCATAAGAATCAAATGGACTAATGCTAGAACTGCAATATTCCAGATGCAAACCAGATATTTCAGATAAAAGACAGTCCGTCATATCCTGAGCTACTATGCAGAATCATCCTTAATCACTAATCACTAGAGTTAAGGAATAAAACAGAAGTCCACTTGTGCGTGAAGTAAGATACAGGCTTTGTAAAAGGACAATTATAGTCCGAAGTGATTGGAAGTATAGATCTGGGAGCCATAGAATCATCATGATATCTGGTACCTTAAACGAATAATGACAGGATATTGCACATTCTGCTTTTAGTAACTCTTAGCATCAAAGGTTAGTTACCTGGACAAGCTGTGGACCAGCTAATTTAAGAAAGGTTGCATTAGTTTGTGCTGCACATGCACGAGCCATCAACGTTTTTCCTGTCCCTGGTGGTCCATATAAAAGAACTCCTTTCGGAGGACGGATTCCCAACTTCTGAAATTGCTCCTTGTGCGTCATTGGCAACACTATAGCTTCAACGAGCTCTTGAATCTGCATTTGATATTAGACAATACAAAAGTCAGAACATGAGGGATCAGATAAAAGAAAACTAGTATGAATGCATCATCCGAGATAAGAAACTTAACATCATGCTACGCACAGAGAGATAAATGCACATAGTCCTATTGTTTTCATGATCAAAGCAAAATACCTCTTTCTCAAGGCCACCAATGTCATTATAATCTTCTGTAGGCTTTTCATCTACCTCCATTGCTTTTACTCGAGAGTCATACTCTGAAGGTAGCGTGTCTAATATCAAGTAGCTGTCTTTGTTGACTCCAACCAAATCACCAGGCTTGAGTTGGTCAGGGTCAACTAGCCCAATCACAGGAAGGAATATAGTCTGCAATCAAGAATGGAAAATGAAACGAGAAGCCTTGAACCATTACAAAAACACAAGGAGTTTGACTGTTTAGAGCACATAAGATGGCCAGAGTAATGATGTTTCACCAAATGGTATGTGAAAATAAACCTTGTCAGGTCCCAAGACTATATTTTAAAATTGTCTATAGACTCATACTGTGGATCCAGATAAATTGACTAAGAATGTAGTGTGCAGAAATGAGAAAGAAATATTGATGCTGTAAAGTACTAAAATGTGATTCAGACTTGATAAATTCTGCCACTGACATTTTCACGGCATCAGTTCCCACTTTCCAGGAGAGCTTGACAAGGAAAACATGCCAACCTAAAATGGAATCAAAATTGGTGGTGTTCATAGGAAGGCTCTCAAAATTAAAATCTACTTAGAATTCCACTGTTTTTTTAGCAATGGAAAAGGTTCCTGCTGTCAACTTTGATTGACATTGGGAAGATGCTGCTAAATCCTTCCAAATTTGTTTACTGATAGGATGTTCAATGATGCGCAGATGGCATGGCTTGGAGAGATATTTCAACAACCTAACTAGACCCCTGAGAATCAAGACTTGTACTAACATTGAAACAAATCAACTCATATTCCTATCTCTTTCTAATTATCTACCGCCTGAACTGCGCTGAGCAACATCACTAGTGCTTTTCAGTTTTCAAACTTGTGCATAACTTCTGACTCCTAATCAATCTTGAGCATTCCTTCAGGTAGTTGGCATTGGATCCCTTAAGCTACCACTGGTAACAATATTTGTTTATGTGGCACCAACCACCGGCATGGCTGGACAACATCCACAACAGTTTGCATATACATTTGGAATAGATGTAGTAACAGATACAAGAGATTTAAGCACCACAGCAAGTTTGAGCAAGTTTACTCACTTGTCTTGTGGATGTCTTTAGAACAACACATTTTCCTTTCCTTTGTGAGTCCAGGTCAATGTTAGCACCATCCTCTTCAGCTTCATCTTCAGGGTTCATTTCCAAAATCTAAAACAGTTACAAAATACATAAGTAGATTTCCAAGTAAAAAATGCATCTAATCGTGAATTTTACACACATATAAACCGGTAAATTCCCAGGCCCGGTGAGGCACGCACCTCTACGATGTTGCCGACGAGGTAGGGCAGCTGCTTGTTGAGCTTGATCTTCTCCTGGTTCTCCTTGATCTTGTCCTTGAAGTTCTCCAGCTCCAAGTTGTTCCGCTGCAGCTCGTCCTACACCACCGCGAAAAAACCCAGATCATACGGCGGAGATCGCGATGGGGGCGCGGGCCTAGGTATTAGGGTTTGGCGGAGTGGGCGCGTACCTTGAGGACGCGGACCTCGTTGTCGAGGAGGCGGGAGGCCCGGACGATGTCGTCCGTCGACATGGAGGCGAGCTGGTCGTCCTCTGCGTCGTCGACGGCCATCGCGGCGGCGCCGGCCGCCGGCGCGGGGGCGGCGGTGGGGGTAGGCGACGACGACATGCTGGGCGTCGGGAGCAGATGCAACTTGGGGGAGGAGTTGATGGGGGGAGCGCCTGTATGACGCGTTACGCGGAGCGATCGTTCCCTACGCGTACCTGTTTCTGTTTGACTCCGACTTATTGGGCTCGGCCCAATTTCATCCGTCTCACGTTTCGTGGAGCAAAACGAGGAAGCACATAGGCTAGCGTGGTTTTCCCTAAAAAAAACATAGGCTAGCGTGGTTGGCGACTAGTTCGGCTGCGCGTTTGGTTAATATGGTTAATTCGGTTCGGTTTTATTTATATGGTTTCAATACTTCGGTAAATACGGTTTTGTACGAGAATACGGTTCGGTTTCGGTAATAACCAAATTAACCTAAGTTGACACGAATTTAAAAATGACAATTTCTTTTTGTGGCCATATATTACAAAATAACGGAATAGAATATAAAATTAATAGGCATATGATCCAAAATAACCAAATAACCCATAAAGTTAATAAAAGTCTATACAAGTAGCAAATCACATGCTACAAGTAACCCGTAAAGTTAATAAAAGTCAATAAAAGTAGCAAATTAATAAAAGTTAATAGGCATTTCGATTTTTTTGTTAACCATTCGGTTTTCGGTTATTAACCGTATTAACCGCAAGACATATGGTTAGCTATTTTACTAACTGTAACCTTAATCGGTAACCAAAATAACCAAAATTTTGGTTCGGTTTCGGTTTTTTCAGTTCGATTTCTCGGTTTTTGGTTAACCGTGTGTAGTCTTAGCGACTAGTCTAGCAATAGGCACGCATTTATGGCTTTCTGATCCTCCCAGCGATCTGGGTTTACCTGTAAACATCATGTCTATTGATTAATAGAGCTTCGGTCGTTCCGCTCAAGAAAAAAAAAACAGCTAGCTAATCGGTTCACACATACATAACATAGCTAACTGGTCGATCCACACGTGAATGAATCGATCGGTCTACGGTAGAAACATTTTCATTTTGAAAAGGAACATTTTTTAAATTTGAACAATTTTCAAAAAATCTGAATGATTTTTAAATCCGTTTTTCCTGAAATCTAAACTATTTTAAATCTGCATGATTTAAAATTTAAACCAAATCTGAAACTTTTTTGAAAATAGAACTTTTTTTAAAATGGAACCATTTTTCGAAAATCGGAACAATTTTCAAAAACCTAAACCATTTTCTCACCATTTTTAAAAATTGGGAACCATTTCAAAAATTAGGAACCATTTTTAAAAATCGGAATCATTTAAACAATCGGAACGATTTTCAAAAATCGGAATCATTTTTCAAAATCGGGAACCATTTTTAAGTCGGAATAATTTTCAAAAATGAACCCCTTTTCACCTATTTCAAAAATTGGGAACCATTTTCAAAAATCGGGAATCACTTTTAAAATCGGAACCATTTTCAAAAACCGGAACCATTTTTCACCATTTTCAAAATCGGGAACCATTTTTAAAATCGAAACCATTAGAACAATTTTTAAAAATCGGAACCATTTTTAAAATCGGGAACCATTTTTAAGTCGGAACAATTTTCAAAAAAGGGAACCATTTTCACCTATTTCAAAAATCGGGAACCATTTTCAAAATCGGAACCATTTTTCAAAAACCGGAACCATTTTGAACCATTTTCAAAAATCGGGAAACATTTTTTTAAAATCAGAACCATTTTTAAAAATCGGAACCATTTTTTTAAGTCGGAACCATTTTCAAAAAATGGAACCATTTTAAAATTCAGAACCATTTTCAAAAATCGGGAACCATTTTAAAAATCGGAACCATTTTTTAAGTCGGAACCATTTTTAAAAACCGGAACCATTTTCACCATTTTCAAAAATCGGAAACCATTTTTCAAAATCAGGAACCATTTTTTAAAATCGGAACCATAATCAGGAACCAAAAAAATCGGAACCATTTTTCAAAAACCGGAACCATTTTGCACCATTTTCAAAAACTGGGAAACATTTTTTTTAAATCGGAACCATTTTTAAAAATCGGAACCATTTTTTTAAGTCGGAACCATTTTCAAAAATAAGAACAATTTTCAAAGCGAGAACAAAGTGAAAACCATATAAGAAAACTACAAATAGAGAAAATCGGGAACCATTTTTTAAAATGAGGAACCATTTTCAAAATCGGGAACCATTTTCAAAATCGAAACCATTTTTCAAAAACCGGAACCATTTTGAACCATTTTCAAAAACCGGGAATTTTTTTTTAAATCGGAACCATTTTTTTAAGTCGGAACCATTTTCAAAAAATGGAACCATTTTTAAAACTCAGAACCATTTTTAAAATCGGAACCATTTTTTAAGTCGGAACCATTTTTAAAAACCGGAACCATTTTCACCATTTTCAAAAATCGGAAACCATTTTTCAAAATCAGGAACCATTTTTAAAAATCGGAACCATAATCAGGAACCAAAAAAATCGGAACCATTTTTCAAAAACCGAAACCATTTTGCACCATTTTCAAAAACCGGGAAACATTTTTTTTAAATCGGAACCATTTTTAAAAATCGGAACCATTTTTAAAAATCGGAACCATTTTTTTAAGTCGGAACCATTTTCAATTACCGGAACCATTTTCAAAAATAAGAACAATTTTCAAAGCGAGAACAAAGTGAAAACCATATAAGAAAACTACAGATAGAGAAAATGGAAATGGAAGAAAAAGAAATCCGGAAAGAAACAGAACGAAAAAGGAAAACAACAAAAAAAAGAGGAGAAAAATGCAACGTACAGAAACAGAAGAAAAAGAACGCAGCGTTACGCGAACACAGAAAATAGAACTAGGCCAGGCCCATGACTCGTCGGGGGGTACGTGGAGGTTTGTTACCTCCGCGATATGCGGCGTATAGGTTTTGCCTGTTTCCTCCGCACAGGTCGCTAACTAGGCGATCCCCAGATCGTGCCAGCAGCCTTCACTCAAAAAAAAATCATGCCAGCAGCCAGCCACTGAACGGGCCAAACGGTGCTACTATATGCCACCTGGTGCTAACCTACTGGGCTGCTATCTTACTATATATAAAGGCAGCTGAAGATGCCGCGCTGAGAGCCCTCCGGCTACTGTAGTCTGGCCTAAAGCTACAGTGCAAACGCATCCGCGTCGTCGACCGCACATCCAACGGTCCACACGGATGGTCCCCGCGGTAGTTTAACACAAAAACCCTCAAAGTTGCCGCAAATAGCTCCGCAGTCCATAACTCCACGCTACACTGGACTTCTTCGCAAATGCCAACAACAATGGGGACCTAATTGAAAAAACATCACAATTCCCCTCTTCCCTTCTCTCTCTCTCGCGTCACTGATGCATGTAAAATGCATACATGAACTTTACATTTTATTACATGTTATTTGCATCATATAAGGGTTATATTCATGATTTATATGAGTTTTGGGGATAATTAACAACTTCCCCATTTTTCTGGAATTAACCCTGCGCTGTCAGAAAACCCCTTTTTCTATATTTTGATGTTTCAGGGACCCAAACGACGTCCAAATGACCTGAGATTTTACGGGGATCACTTTTTTTGGAAGGAACGAAACGTAGGCGCAAAGGAATCGAAGAAACGGAGACTAGAAGGCCGAAAGGGGTGGGCCCACGTGGCCAGATTCCCTGACCGCGTGGGGCACCCCCTTTTCCCCCTCGTGGCTCCGATGCCGTCTGTTTTCGACTCCGTGGTTTCGTCTTGACCTAAAACCGACTATAAAAATAGTCCCCCGAGGAGTTTCGCGAGGAGCGCGGAGAAACACGAAACACACGAAACAGAAGACAGAAGGCTGCCGCCGGAGAAGATCGGAGGGGGGAAATGTTGTCGGAATCACCTCCGGTAGGCTCCTCCATCCCCCCTCCGGAGTCTCCATCAACACCAACGTCAAGACCTGCACCATCTCCATCACCATCTTCGTGATCCACTTCATCCACCTCATAGTTTGAGATTGTTGAACCCTAGCTATTGTTTAAGTGCTATTCTACCTATGTATGATTAGTTACTTGTCATTGTTTTGTGGTGAGACTATAATTCAGATTGTGTTGTATCATTTATACCACTGAATCATATCATGTCTTCACGTTGTGAGTAGTTCTCTCATGTTCCTGGGGGCATAGGATGGATTGGCAATGATCTATATATAACATGTGTTGGTATTTTGTCTAGTGTTTATCTTTTTATGTAATTCTATGATGGTGTTGTGCGAACGTCGACTGCACATCACTTCACCTAGATGGGCTCATAGGAGAACACCGTAGTGTAATGGAGTGAGGGAGACTTGGGAGGACATGTAAACCTGAGACCGAATTATGAAGTTACTTTATGAGGGGATTAATATCGGGGACCTTAGAGTGTAATGCTATGGTGGGATTTTATATCTTAATAACTCTTGTGCAGTCATTTACTTGGCCACAAGATCCATCATAAGAGGTTTAGTATATTTATTTAGCTATACCTAATAATGGCTCCGTCCTAAGAAGATTAAAACTTGACATAATGCTACTTTGTTGTTCTAGAAATATTTATGCCATGAAGTCTAGGTTGCCCTTGGGAATGTTCTCCACTTATAAGAAATACACACTTGAGCTTGTCCTCTTGCTGCATAGAGGATTGGGCTTTTCTCTCTTTGAGAGCTGTCACCAGCTACTATTTGTCTGCTGCATTTTTACTGTCTTGCAATTATACAACCGAAAACACCAAAAACACTTGCATCTTTTATTGTCAATTTATCATTCTTACTAACCAATACCTTCAGCTCCTCGTGGGTTCGACAACCTTTTCTATTCGAAAGGTACTAAATTGATCTCCTGCACTTGGGAGTCATCAAGATACTTTTCTGGCGCCGTTGCCGGGGAGCGTAGCGCTATTGGTAAGAAGTTTGGTAAGGAAACTTGAAAGGTGAATTTTATTTACTGTTTTGTCTCATCGCTACTATGGCATTTATGAATCGTGCTTCGCTGCATCTTGCTTTATATGAAAGTGCTTATGCTAATGCTCCTAAAGTGGTTGAAACTACTGTGTCTGAGGTACCTAAAGTGGGAATTAAAATTCCCGTTGATCATGTTAAAAGAGTTATGAAAAATCTATTTACAGGAGATGGAACTAAGTCTGCACGTGAACACGTGGAGACAATTGAAGACATATGTGGTTTATTTAGGCTTCCTGGTATTTCTGATGATCAGATAAAAAGGAAGCTATTATATTTGTCTTTATCTGGTAATGCTCGTATTTGGTTCAAGTCTTTGGATGAAGAAGTTACTATTGTATGGAGTAGTTTGAGGAAGGTTTTTCTTAAATATTTTACTCCTAAAGAAAGAATTATTGCTGCCACGGAAAGTACTAATATTTTGCGGGAAGAGGAGGATAAAAACCTAAGCTTGGGGATGCCCGTGCAACCCCAAGGAGATGATGAAAATGATGAACAACTAGAGAATGAAGAGAAGAAACATCCACCTTCACCACCTATGGATGAGGGTAACACTCAAAATCTTGTTGATGATAAACTTTGCTTTATGATTCTGATGATGAGGAGGACTATCGACCTATGCCTAATGAGAACATTATTGATAATAATTTTAAAAATGATGAGGAGTATGGTTTAGACATGCTATATGATAATGCTTTAGATGATGGTCCTATGCCTATTGATAATTCTCCATGTTTAGAACTTGTTACTACTTCATGTGAGGATAAAAATGATATACTTGCTGTTGGTAAAAATACTCTTACTTATGAGAGTCCTACTTTATTTTTGAACTCTCCTATTCACACTGTGGAGGAGAAGCTTTTATATGTTGAAAAGTACTTATGTGGGCTGAAATTATCTTCCACCAATGACCATTTCACCCATAACCATCATGTTGATAGTGCTTCTTGCAATTATTTTGAGAGAGGAAAACACACTAATAGCTCACATGTCAGTTTTAATAATCCTCTATATGTTCCTAAGTTTGCAAAGTTGCACCAGTCTAATAGTTCTTTTGTCAAATATGTTTCCACTACTTGTAACTATTATGAGAGAGGAAGAAAGACTTGTCTTTATGTTTCTATGTTATTTAAAATGCAACCTACTGATCACCACATGCATTGGTTACCACAAAATTACTGCTATTTATTCATATATAAAATGTCAATGCATAGGAAGTGGGTTAGACTTAAAAGTTAATGGTTTAATGTTTTGTGGTGTGCTCCTTATGCTTTCATTTCCTATTCAGTTTGGGCACACCTTTATATCATGAAAACATGTGAAACAACTTTACCTACTGTTATCTAATTGCTAGTTTAAGATTTTCACTTTATATAAAATTTGGGAAAGTAAATGAGAAGGATGAGTAATGGAGATGTTGGGGTCGACCTTGAACATGTGTTGTTCATGCCAATGGAACCATTGCAAAGTCTCTATCATTAAAACTTTTCCCAAAGCTAAAACCAAATAAAAAGAGTGTTTATGTTGTATATATTTGCTTCTTCTTTTGCCTTTGTGCTAAATCAAAAACAACAAAAATATTTTCTTTCTTCTTTGTTTGTTTCTCTTGAATTCTTTCTTGGTTCTTTTGCTTCTTTTTTATTTTTATCTTCAGTTTCTGTCGCAGCAGTGGAACATGGGGTTCCCCTAGTACTGCCAAAGTGGGTCCACCCCATGTGGGCCCAAGATGAAGATGGACAAGACCAAGACTCAAGTCAAGCTGGCGGGTTCACCGTCAAGACACGCATGGCCTACGTCGACAAGGGCTCCGGTCCTGGGGACCTTCCGGGTCCCCGAACCAAGCAAGAAGGCCAGGAAGGACCCGAGAGCCCGAGTTCCCGGCAGGAGGCCAGGCTCCCTCTCGGGTACTTCCCCACGTCCCTGTGGATAAGCACTCCACCTCACCACGGAAGACTTGGGAAGCAAGGCGAAGGCAGCGCGGGCGGGAAGCACGTCCCGTGGTGGTGTCAGCTCCTGTCCACCCCAAGGCGGACGCTCCCACCTAACCCAAAGGAGACGCTAGGCTGAGGAGAGGCCACGTCTCCTCCTAAACTAGATGAGGAGGGTCCTTCACCCCGAAGGTCCCTCATGCCCCTCACGTGACCCTGTGGCAACCCCTTAGCCTATAAAAGGAGGACCAAGGCACGGAGGAGGGGGAGGTCGAAGCAAGGACGAACACAAGCTAGAACCAGAGCAAGACTAGACTAGGGCTGCGAAGGTAGAGAGGAAGGTGATCTCCTCCGGGTCAGGATCTGTCCTTCTTCTACCTCCAGCCAAAACCCTTCCGGGTACCCTCCGGGAGGTTCCATTGTAAGCCACACTATGAAGAACCCATCAATCCAGACATGCAGGAGTAGGGCTTTTAGCCTCCGGGCGGCCTGAACCTGGGTAGCTCCTTGTGTCCCTTTGGTTGCATGCTTTGATCGTGGAGAGGAGAGCTTGATCTAGACTCCGCCCAAGAAGACGATTCTCAGCCTCCTTCGCGCCCCGTGCCGAACCTAAAAGGGGGTATCCTATACTCCCGGTGTCCGTGCAACGAGACACGACATCTGGCGCGCCAGGTAGGGGGCGCAAGCGCTGGATTCGTCTTCTTCTTCATCACCTCAAGTTCATCGCAAGTTCATCGTCAAGTTCATCGTCAAGTTCTGCGTCGAGCTTTCAGTCCGTGTCAAGATCTGCTCCAAGCCCCAGCGCCTTCGGAGCAGCGTTAGTTTCGGCTCTCAAAGAGAGGTACCGAATCCGACGTCCAAGATGACAAAGAAGAGAAAGGGAAAGGCAGCCTTTGAGTTCCTGCGGTACCCCGGCCTCGGTTCGTTCTTGACGAGTCCTCGCCAGCACCTGCCGCTAAAGATCGCGCCTTCGGAGTCCACTTCGTCCCTCCAGCCGCTTATGTCAGCTCTCTGGTCAGCAAGGGAAGACCTGAGGAAGGTGCCACGAACATTGATGTCCCTCTTTCCCCATGGACGCATGGAGCGAAGGAGGAACTCTGTTCCGACGCGCCGACCACAGTGCCGCTTCCGGAGGAGGAAAACCTCGACCAAGACACAAAAGGCGAGCCTCGGCAAGAAGATCCTCTCATCTACGTGCCCCAAGAGCTCAAGATTCCTCTGCGCAAAGATGGCCAGCCTGGAGTGTGGTGCATGTACCACAGATCTGACCGGCACAGTCTGGAAGATTGCCGACAGTTCAACGACATCCAGATACGCCAGAAGAACGGTGATTGCTATTCATGCGGAGAACCAGGACATATCAGCCGAGATTGCCCTCTCAACAAGAAGCCCAAGAAAGCCAAGGGAGTGCCACAGCTGGGGTTCCTCAAAAGGGAAGATCTTTCCGGACCTTTGCCAATGCATCCACTCAGACTGAAGAGCCCGGAACCTTGCTCACTACCGGGCCCCCACAGACACAAAGCAGTCAAGGGCAAGCTGCAGCTAGCTGGGATCAAACCTTCATCTGCGGAGATGTGGCCCACGGAGAATGGGATCTCCCGGGTCACATCGTCACAATACAGCCAGGACCAAGTGGACCCCCTCAGAAGTACCGGATTGCTAAGTGGCTAGCATCAGGATCCCGCGAGTAAAGCAGCTTCAGGGTCTCCGGACCGGCACGAGCCAGCAAGATTGACGGGTCACCAAACAAGGAACATCCGGGTCCAGGAAGCTAAGACAACCGTGGGGTCTCCGGACCGGCGTCTCTGATACGCCAGCAAGTCGCCGGATCACCAGTTGGGTGGTCTCCGGGTAACTCGAGCAAGTAACACAATGGTCTCCGGACCGGCGCAAGCCAGCCAGTCATGCCCTTAGTCGGCATTGGAGGCTATCTCGGTTGGAAGCCTTGTCCCCGCCAAGAATTGCTGGGCAAGGCAGAATTATGTCTGAAACACGGCATAGAAGACCCGCCTTGGCGGCAGCGCGACAGAACGATTACCGAGGTAGCCAGAAGGAGTCAAAACGCGAGCTAAGTATAAACGTGCTTGCACGGGCTTGTTCCCGGGTACATCTGTTTTATGTGCTTTGGCTAAGGCGAAAGCGGGCGTTCTCCTGGGGCAGCGCCTTCGCGATGACACTGTCAGTTTCCCTCGGGCAGTGGAGTCGTGGGCTGAGGTCCGTGCGGTCAGGAAACGGTGGGTCCTTTGGGGGGTTGCGCCCTGTGTCCGCACTTCAGATCAGTCTGAGTGCCCACGGCTGGTTAGCGCTCACACCTTTGGATCCTTCCCGAGAGCGTAAAGCCCCCACGAGTACGATAAAACTTATATACTTTGGGAAGAAGTTATTTACATTCAAAAGCATGAGTTCATAAGCCAGTTGGCAATATCAGTACAAAAGCATGGTTCACGGCCCCTGGTATTGTCCTTTTCAGGACTTCACAGGTTCACGGGTCATCTTCTCGGGAAAGGTGCTTCAAGATTCCTCCACCTGGCGGGTTACGTCTGGAGGAAGCGGCGTCCCGGGTTCAGGCGCCTCCAGCTCGGACAGCAAGGAGAGCTGCGGGTGTCGCTGGCGAAGCGCTGTGACAAACCGGGTCGTCACCTGCCTCACTGCCTGTTCCCCAGCAAGGCGAGTGGCTCTGCTAACCTGCTCCTTGATACCCTTGATGAGCGAGGCCACGTACTTCAAGAACCCGGGATAGCGGACGAAGGAAGTGGAATGGTCGGCCATGAGGACAGGCGGAGAAGGCACTCCCAAGTTCGTGAACTCCTTCACGATATCCAAGGACCCGTGGTTCATCTGGAGCAAGATGTTGTGGTCATCACGGCGGTGGTGAGCGAATCGTCGCTGTTCTTTCTCAAGTGCACCTTTGCTTCCGCCAGCTCGACCTGCACTCCTTTCAGCTGGTTGGACACCTGCTCGTGTTGATGCCACGCAATCTGAGCTTGAGATTTGGACGCTTCCATCGCCGCACGCCCGTCAGCCAGCTCCTTTGCTTCTTTCTTGCGAAGGACAGTCATGCGCGCATCTTTGTCCTTCCAGAAATCATTCGCATCGCCCAGATCCCGGATCTTTCTTTCCATGGCGACGCGGCCAGCCGTGGCCTCTTGCTTGAACTTCTCAGCTGCTTTGAGGGCCTGTTTCTGCGCCTCGATCGTGGCCGTCATCGCCTCGACCCGGGCGGACAAGCTATCTCTTTCGCCCCTAGCTCTCTGGAAATCCGAGAAGGCCTGTTCTCGCCTTTCCCTCTCGCTCTTGAGCTCGCTCTGGAGTTTGGAGACCTGCTTGCCTAGTGACGAGGCGGCTCTGCTTTTGGCTCGAAGGTCATTTTCGACCTCGCTGCGAGCCCAGCTAGCCACGTTCTCCAGGCCCTGCTCAAGCGGTCCTCGTCCCGCTCCATTCTGATCTGGAGCTCCTCAATGGTGCCAAGGTAGTGGCGCTCTTCATCTTCCAGCTCGGCCTCTCGTCGCTCCAGCTCCTTCTCGCGGCTGGCCACTCGCTGTTCCCAAGCGTAGAGCAGCTCTTCGTCCGCCGCCAGCTTCAGTTCACGGGCGCTAAGAGCCTCCTCCCCAGAGGGAAGCCGCAGCTCGCGAGCCTGCGAGTGCTCCCCGATGCCGAAGGTCGGGGCACCAGCCGCGCCAGTTCGGCACGGGCAGAGGACAAGAACTCCGAGACATTGGAGAATGTCTTGGAGAACCCGGGCCTTCCTCAACTCAGGGGTCAGCGTTCCCGAGGGCCGAGCCCCTGGGGATGAACCCGCCTGCTTCGAGTCTACGCGGTCGAAGGTCGCCTGGGGATCCACGTCGCGCCTCTCCCCAGGGCCTTCCGCGCCAACAGCTTCCGCCACGTCTGCGACGACCGGAGCCACCTCCCTGGTCCTTGGGGCGGACTGGGGGCTTGGGGGCTCGGAGTTGCCTCCATCGGAGGTGCCGGTGGAGCTCGACGCTTCGACATCTTCGCCTCTCCGGGGTCGTTTGCTTGGCCACTCCGGGGTCAGGCTCCTGTGCAAGAAATCAGAGCAAGAAGTCAGGACAGCGGCAAAAGGGAAGCAACTCCACATGTAAAGGCCAGTTGCCGCAAAGCTTACCGGCGGGCTCTCTTCGATCCGGAGAAGCTCCATCTCTTCTGCACCAAGTCGCCAAAGAGGTCAGGCAAATGCCTCGCAGGCATCGGCAAAGGTAGCGAGCATCATCACGGCATTGGGGTGCAAGTGCAGCATATGCAATCCGTATGCCTCCATGATTGCTGCGAAGAACTCGGAGAACGGAGGAAGAAGGCCGACGACGGAGAAATCGTGGAAAGTAATCACCTCCCCTTCTCGTTGAGGACCGCTCCCAGGGCGCACCACCACTCCCTCAGTACCGCGGAAGCTCGCGGCCAGGGATTGGCGAACGCGTTGAATGGCTTCCTCTGACGCATACTCGCTGGGAGAAAAGAGGGCATGAGTCACCCTCATCGAAGGCGGCGCTTCGGCCAGAGAAGCTTCCATCGCCATCTTCTCGGCGGCAGATTGCGACATCTTCCTCACTCCCGTCCTAACTCACGTAGGCGGCATGGGCTGGGGGCAAGAACAAGGAACGGCGGCGGCCAAGGCGGGGGGCGGCGATTGGCAAAGTCAGGGAGAAGGAGTCTCCTGCGCGGCGATTTGGGGATTTCGGCGAATCTGGAGAGGTAACGGCTACAGTGAAAGCCAGTCGTGGCTTATAAGGCATCCCACACGTCGCGTCGTGGCCCCATTACTCCGACGGACGTGGGGATCGAGGGGGCGTGCCGATTTCTGCGCGTTTCGCCTGTTGGATTCCAAGATAAGCACGGGGTCCGTCTGAATCGCAACGTTCGCCACGATTCAGTCAACGGGACCCGGGGGCTCGTCTCTTCCTCGCCTCGGCGGGTCCCCAACGGAGCTGAGAAAGGAAGACCAGGTGCCCGGGACCCACTTTGACCTATCTTTAGGCCATGGCCCCGGCAGCTGGACCAAGAGCCGCCGGGACCATGCCGGGGCTACTGTCGCAGCAGTGGAACATGGGGTTCCCCTAGTACTACCAAAGTGGGTCCACCCCATGTGGGCCCAAGATTAAGATGGACAAGACTAAGACTCAAGTCAAGCTGGCGGGTTCACCGTCAAGACACGCATGGCCTACATCGACAAAGAGCTCCGGTCCTGGGGACCTTCCGGGTCCCCGAACCAAGCAAGAAGGCCAGGAAGGACCCGAGAGCCCGAGTTCCCGGCAGGAGGCCAGGCTCCCTCTCGGGTACTTCCCCACGTCCCTGTGGATAAGCACTCCACCTGACCACGGAAGACTTGGGAAGCAAGGCGAAGGCAGCGGGGGCGGGAAGCACGTCCCGTGGTGGTGTCAGCTCTTGTCCACTCCAAGGCGGACGCTCCCACCTAACCCAAAGGAGACGCTAGGCTGGGGAGAGGCCATGTCTCCTCCTAAACTAGATGAGGAGGGTCCTTCACCCCGAAGGTCACTCATGCCCCTCACGTGACCCTGTGGCAACCCCTTATCCTATAAAAGAAGGACCAAGGCACGGAGGAGGGGGAGGTCGAAGCAAGGACAAACACAAGCTAGAACCAGAGCAAGACTAGACTAGGGCCGCGAAGGTAGAGAGGAAGGTGATCTCCTCCGGGTCAGGATCTGTCCTTTTTCTACCTCCAGCCAAAGCCCTTCCGGGTACCCCATCCGGGAGGTTCCATTGTAATCCACACTATGAAGAACCCATCAATCTAGACATGCAGGAGTAGGGCTTTTAGCCTCCGGCTGGCCTGAACCTGGGTAGCTCCTTGTGTCCCTTTGGTTGCATGCTTTGATCGCGGAGAGGAGAGTTTGATCTAGATTCCGCCCAAGAAGACGATTCTCAGCCTCCTTCGCGCCCCGTGCCGAACCTAAAAGGGGGTATCCTATACTCCCGGTGTCCGTGCAACGAGACACGACAGTTTCAGTTTTGGTTTTTGAGTCAAGGTGCTTGTTACTACTGTAACATCACCTTTGTATCTTATTTTTCATCTTTATGGCAAGAATAACCTCTTTTGAGAGGTGGGATCAGACAATAGTGATTTGCTGTCCAGAAAGCAGATTCCTGAGCTTCACTGCAGAAAATGTTAAAAATCACAGAAAAGGAATTTTGACCTGATATTTTACGACATCAATATTCAGTTATTAATACACATTTCATTAGTTCAAAGTTTTCTGATTTAAGCAACGTAAGTGCCTCTGAAAATTCACTCTTTACGGGCTGTCCAGTTTTTGACAGATTCTGTCTTTATTTTGCATTACTCTCATTACTTGTGTTTTGTGTGGTTCCATTGATCAAAGAGCAATACACAACCATAGTAATATTAGCTAATGTGTAGAATCAATTCATGATATGTCTTTTCTGTACCTAAGAGGATTTTATTTATGGAGACACTAACCCCTCTAATCAAGTTTTATGATGAGTTTTGTGTAAAGAGAATCTTCAAGTGGAAGAGTTGAGGGTGATGAACAAAGATCAAGAGGGACAAACACTCAAGCTTGGGGATGTTACCCCTAGGCTCACCCTACATGTATAAAATAAGTACAAGAGCTCAAGCTTGGGGATGCCAAGCCACCTCACTCCAACCATCTTGATACCAAGTAAGTAAGTCTAGCTATATGGCTATAAAGAAAGCGCTTTACGGGAGGCAACCCGGTTGTTTTTACTTTTGATTTTCTTTGTGTCCTCTTGCTGTAACAAGAGACTTAGTTTTTAGTTTTATTTCTGGAATTTTTAATAAAGTGCCAAGTTTTACCCGTTTTGGTTTGAAAAAGTTGTTATTTGTATTCGGAGATTTTATTCCTGCACGAATCTGTGCATGGTATGATTTTTAATTCTTATTCTGTAACTCCGAATGAGCTGATATTTTAACTGTAGTTGCAACTTTTCATCCTCTGTATGCATGATTTTTTTCGGAATTTTTCGACAAAGTTAAGTAGGGTAGAAAAATACGTTTTGCTGCTGCTGTTTTTCTGGACAGATTCTGTCATTTTGTTTGATGCATTCTTTGAGCTTTTTGCTTGAATCTTTTTGATTCAATTGAGTTTATGAGTAGGCATACAACATTATATACTTCTGGACATTCATATGAATTTTTTCTAAGGATTTTATGCAGCAAGGAACCTATTTGTTTATCACTACTAATATCACCCCACAGAAAAGAAATGGGAGAAACGGTGTTTTGAAGTTTTTTCACAGGGATTAGAGGAGCTGCACCAAGAGCTATCCAAGGATGGTGAAGACCATAAGCTTGGGGATGTCAAGACAACCCCACTAGACCAACACACTCTCGGTTTGCACACGTCTAACTTCTGTTTTTCGATCAAAGCACTTTATCGTATAAACTTGGAGCGTCTGTTTTTTTTGCTTTTGTTATTTCGGTTTGTTAATAAGACCACCACTATCATTTATATATGAGAGAGCTACTGGAAGTTTGGGTTGAATTATGTTGGATGCTATTAAATATATTGGGATAGGGATGTTTGAGTTGATTTTAAAAGATACATATAGTTGCATAATTCATGTGCTTTGAATGAATGTTAATTTGCAAGTGTGTTGTCAAGAGCTATCTTTTACCATGTTTAGATGTTGAATTTTAACTTTACTTGGTTTAACATGGATTGATTAGTTCTATGGACACTTATGCATGCATTTAGATGGTCAACTTTCTCCCTATTGCTAGCCCAAAAATTACAACAAGTAAAAAGCTTGTTTCCCAACACCTTCAACCAAAGTTTTTCCAGTGAGTCCACCATATCTACCTATTAGCTTTATGCTATTCCAAGTATGTTTATCATGTTATATTGTGTTATCTACATTTCTGAATTTAAATGCTTATGTTATTGATTGTCATGGGAAAAATTGGTTAAAAGCTCTCACGAACTTGATGCACAATTTACTTTTATTGCATTTAATAAGCATGAACCATTGTGATTAAAATTATGAAGTTGTGGGCTTGACAATTGTTTTGGTTGGGAGTTAGCCCATATGTGCTGTCACATGGCAAGCTTTCAACATTGCACTTATTTATATTTAGTTGATGTCATGTACTTTTGTTTATGGATGCCTATCATGGGTGAAATGAATGTGGATACTTAGTAAGTTCAAAGAGTTTGTATAAATGGTTAGAGAAATGCCTGGGCCGCTAATCTAAGCCATGCATCATTCATGGTGGAAATTTACAGCATAACCATAATGTTCATTCAGTGATGCACCTCATAATAAAAAGCTATACCCATAGTAAATAAAAGAGTGCTGAGATTGTTCATTGTCTGTTTGTCTTGTTGTTTTGACATGGGCTTGTTCATGTCAAGGGGCAAGAGGTACCCCAGTGCAGTTCTTGATGATACTATTATTACTTGCAATGACCTTTATTTGAATTTACTTTGTGGACCAAAGTGAGTAACACATGGTGTAGGTACTTGTATTCAAGGGACATGAGACATTCAACCAATACATTGTCAAGCACACCACTCATATTTGCTTTCACTTTAAACATTAATCATTCAAGATGCTATGATAGGGGTAATGAGAGCTCCACACCAATGACTACCACATTGCAAGCATTAACTTAAGTAGAAGTGTTTGGAAGTTAGATGAAACTTATTCATGCTTTACCTCTACTTATTTATCTATCCAAAGTGTCCACCTTTTATATTCAGTTTTCATAAGAAGTACTCTATGACCACCATAGGATGTTTTTACTTTTCATTATGCATACATTTGGTCCATAGTACTTTCTTTATATTACACTTTGTGAATTTATCATTGAACATCTTTACATTGAGTATTTGATATCACTTCATAATTTATCTTGCATATTGTTATTCCTTTGAAGAATGAATCATTTGACTCTATGTAGCAATAGTAATCACCTTTGATATCCATTGATAGTATTAAAATGCAAAGTCCATGTTAGTTTTATCACCTTCATACTCGGGACGAGCATGGGTTAAGCTTGGGGATGTTGATGCATGTAAAATGCATACATGAACTTTACATTTTATTACATGTTATTCCATGTTATTTGCATCATATAAGGGTTATATTCATGATTTATATTGAGTTTTGGGGATAATTAACAACTCCCCATTTTTCTGGAATTAACCCTGCGCTGTCAGAAAACCCCTTTTTCTATATTTTGATGTTTCAGGGACCCAAACGACGTCCAAATGACCTGAAACTTTACGGGGATCATTTTTTGGAAGGAACGAAACGTAGGCGCAAAGGAATCGAAGAAACGGAGACCAGAAGGCCGAAAGGGGTGGGCCCACGCGGCCAGATTCCCTGACCGCGTGGGGTCCCCCATCCTGGCCCTCGGGCCTCCGCTGCCGTCGATCTTTCTTCCCGAAGCTTCGTCTTGACCTAAAAACGACTATATATAGACCCCCCGGGCTTTCGCGAAAGGGAGCGCCGCCAAAACAGAGATCTGGAGCTGAAGATTGGAGGGGGAAAACTCCGGCGGGGCGCTGCCGGTGTGGTCTCCTTCCCCTCCAACAACATCTCCACCGACACCATGATGAAGAGGGAGTAGTCCACCCCTGGACTATGGGTTTGTGGAAGTAACTTATGTATCTCTCCTCTCTATGAGCTTCACTAATTAGTACCGTATGAGCTGCTGAACATGATTACGGTCATCTATGTAATTCCTTTGTGGTGGATCTTTATTATGAGTTAATACATGTTTGAGATTGCAATGGTTTTGTTTCAGTTATGAAAGTAGATGCATATTATGTACCCCGTTCTTATTTACTTGTCATGATCAAGCATGTTTATGAGAGCATGTGAGGGGGAACGTGTGCATTAGTTGGAGTAACGGGGGTGGCTAGTGCAGTGAACGTGAGAGAAAGTTCTGCGATCCACTTGGGTTTTCTACCTTACTTTGTTGCCTCACTAGGGATAAACAAAAATACCATGCTACCGGAGAGTGGATGTGACCTTGGCCACTATCTCCATGACTAGATCTAGCATGTTCTTATTTTAACTTCATGTCATTGAACTTATTGCTATGCTCTGATTTATCTTAATTACTAAGGTGTTATGATTTAGTTCGCATCTTGGTGGAGCATAAGAGAGAGAACAACTTATACTTGAGATCTCTATGTTAGGACGTGATGCCCATATTATTAATAACTTGTCAAACCATGTCTTGCCATCTTACATGTTAATTTTAGTGTTCCATTGTCTACCACGTTATCAAGAGAGAGTGCATTTGTGAAACCATGAACCCCGGTCCATTTTTAATCATAAGAAACACCTTTCCAACACTTTTATCACCACTTTTGTTTGCTGCCATTATTAAATCCGAAAATACAAAAACACTCTCGGTTTGCACACGTCTAACTTCTGTTTTTCGATCAAAACACTTTATCGTATAAACTTGGAGCGTCTGTTTTCTTTTGCTTTTGTTATTTCGGTTTGTTAATAAGACCACCACTATCATTTATATATGAGAGAGCTACTGGAAGTTTGGGTTGAATTATGTTGGATGCTATTAAATATATTGGGATATGGATGTTTGAGTTGATTTTAAAAGATACATATAGTTGCATAATTCATGTGCTTTGAATGAATGTTAATTTGCAAGTGTGTTGTCAAGAGCTATCTTTTACCATGTTTAGATGTTGAATTTTAACTTTACTTGGTCTAACATGGATTGATTAGTTCTATGGACACTTATGCATGCATTTAGATGTCAACTTTCTCCCTACTAGGAAACGTGCCCGTGCGTTGCAACGGGAGAAGAAATTCATGTCCTTCAAACTCATAATCATCCTATCCAATATTAGCGACACCTATCCAGATGTTCACCATGAATTCTCATCAATTTTGACCGATGCTGACATTGGTTTGAAATGAATTCGATAGAACCACATAATTCAAAGTTCAATTGAAATACATTCCATAATTCATAATTTGGCAATATATGTATATATTAAGTGTAGAAATAATTCACAATATTGATTTTTCTCTTCGCAACTAATATCAATTAGATTCTCGGGTGATGATTTTATTTTGAGAATATGCATGTCCATTGACCAAGATTTGACAAAAATAAAATATTCAAACTGAATTCTTCAAATCGCAACAAGCTTGTATGTTAACTTTTTATAAAATCGGATACAAGAATTAGGGTCCTAAAATTATTAATTAGAGAGAAAATGTGTCGTGGAGACACCCAAACAATCACCACAACGTTTTCTTTTTGCCTCATTCAGATATCCTTTCTAACACTCGCATTTCCAAGAATATTTTATATGAATCGAGGCATTCACATCTCATATACTATATAATAATTTGAATAGTCCGATGGTTTTAGAGATAATAGGAAAAGTGAAATATGGCTAAGCAATACGAATACATCCATTGGCTTGATACTTTTATTTGGAATAAGCTGATACATTTGGAGGCTTGACTGGAGCAAAATACCTGTGCGTACCCAGGCAAAAATGTAGAGCAAAGATATTGCACCCATTTTTATCCCACTCAATAATGTAGAGATAAATACCCGTGATACATTTAGATGGCTCATTTGGTTGTGAAGAAGAATGCAAAATCAGTAGTAAATCTCTACCCCATCTCAGTTTTCTCTGCTATCAAATATGCAGCACCGTACCAGGATCCTCTCTGCTCTCTCATGCAGCGAACACAACAAAGTAAAATAAATGTATCTATCCTCTCTACTCTCTCATGCAGTAAGGCGGTCCTCTCTACTCTCTCATGCAGAAAGCACAACAAAGAAACTAAATTTCAACCCTACATCCTCTCTGCCCTCAAACAGCAGCATGCACGCAAAGAGAAACAAAACAGAAAAATCTACTCTCAGATGTCTGCTTCCAAAGGATGCAAGCAAGGTAACAGCACGCAAGCAAAGTACACACATCTCTCAACTCTCTACTTGCCATCTCCTTCTCTGGAACAAACAGTATGAAAGTGGAGTTTCAGCACCAAAATTCCCTGTCTCTCTTCTTCCAATTATTATCTAGCAGAAACAGAAAAACAACCGAGTATTTCCTCGCTCAATTCCCTGCTGCTGGTTCTATCCTTGAGCTGCTCAGCCATGGGAGGCGGCAGAGCTTTAAGATCTGAAGCGTGTCTACAGCCGCGTGTGCTTATAACAAATTTGACGGTAAAATACACAAATTCCGTTATAGGGGGTCCCTGTGTTTTGAAGCAAGTACACAATACTGGAACTCTTCCTTGCAACGGGGGAAGATGTACTCCACGAAGCAAGCCCAGAATTGTTCGGTGGCGCGCAGCACTTTGCCGCACGGCGAGCCGGCCGTCAAGGACGTTTCAGACAGAGTCGCATCGGAGCTAGTGGTTGCCGTGCGCACTGGGTACCACCTCCGCCGGGAGCAGCGGCCGCGAATATAAGAACCGGCCGGTCGCCGCTCGGAGTTCCATCGTGAGATGCGTCGACGACCGGAGAGGAGGCCCCGCAGCTTTTGATTCTGAACCGAGCGCCGTTAGCAGGCTATAGCCTCCGCCGGGGACGCCCAAGCACGGCCTCCTCCGCCTCGGCGCCGTGCCTCCGCCGGGGACGCCCAAGCACGGCCGCGAGGTCGACCCGGGAGACGCAGCGCGGCGCATCAGGTCCTCGCTCTCGGCGGGTAGCAGCCCAGCCTCGATGGTCTCGGAAGAGCGGGTGGCCAGGCGGTGGCGCAGCCGTACGCGCGCCAGCTCTGGAGCGAGGGATACGGAAGAAATCCGCCTTGCTCCGCCGTAGTACCTCCGCCCCTGCTGGCTGCTGCTCTCCCGCCGCCGGCTGACCCTCTTCTAGGTCCTGGCTATTTGGTACTCGTAGCTCGATTTAGGGATTTCGTGGGTGGTGACCGATGGGGAAAGCAGCGCACGAAAAAAAAGACGAAACGTTTTCTTTCACTTACCGGTGGCATTGGTGGGTAAATATGTGATTTGTAGAAGGGCAAAATCGTCCAAAAAATGACGTACCGCCGCCAACCATCACCGTTTTCAATATTATATAGTAGAGATTGCTAGCCCAAAAATTACAACAAGTAAAAAGCTTGTTTCCCAACACCTTCAACCAAAGTTTCCAGTGAGTCCACCATATCTACCTATTAGCTTTATGCTATTCCAAGTATGTTTATCATGTTATATTGTGTTATCTATATTTCTGAATTTAAATGCTTATGTTATTGATTGTCATGGGAAAAATTGGTTAAACAACACCTTCAACCAAAGTTTCCAGTGAGTCCACCATATCTACCTATTAGCTTTATGCTATTCCAAGTATGTTTATCATGTTATATTGTGTTATCTATATTTCTGAATTTAAATGCTTATGTTATTGATTGTCATGGGAAAAATTGGTTAAAAGCTCTCACGAATTTGATGCACAATTTACTTTTATTGCATTTAATAAGCATGAACCATTGTGATTAAAATTATGAAGTTGTGGGCTTGACAATTGTTTTGGTTAGGAGTTAGCCCATATGTGCTGTCACATGACAAGCTTTCAACATTGCACTTATTTATATTTAGTTGTGTCATGTACTTTTGTTTATGGATGCCTATCATGGGTTAAATGAATGTGGATACTTAGTAAGTTCGAAGAGTTTGTATAAATGGTTAGAGAGATGCCTGGGCCGCTAATCTAAGCCATGCATCATTCATGGTGGAAATTTAGAGCATAACCATAATGTTCATTCAGTGATGCACCTCATAATAAAAAGTTATACCCATAGTAAATAAAAGAGTGCTGAGATTGTTCATTGTCTGTTTGTCTTGTTGTTTTGACATGGGCTTGTTCATGTCATGGGACAAGAGGTACCCCAGTGCAGTTCTTGATGATACTATTATTACTTGCAATGACCTTTATTTGAATTTACTTTGTGGACCAAAGTGAGTAACACATGGTGTAGGTACTTGTATTCAAGGGACATGAGACATTCAACCAATACATTGTCAAGCACACCACTCATATTTGCTTTCACTTTAAACATTAATCATTCAAGATGCTATGATAGGGGTAATGAGAGCTCCACACCAATGACTACCACATTGCAAGCATTAACTTAAGTAGAAGTGTTTGGAAGTTAGATGAAACTTATTCATGCTTTACCTCTACTTATTTATCTATCCAAAGTGTCCACCTTTTATATTCAGTTTTCATAAGAAGTACTCTATGACCACCATAGGATGTTTTTTTACTTTTTCATTATGCATACATTTGGTCCATAGTACTTTCTTCTATGATACACTTTCTGAATTTATCATTGAACATCTTTACATTGAGTATTTGATATCACTTCATAATTTATCTTGCATATTGTTATTCCTTTGAAGAATGAATCATTTGACTCTATGTAGTAATAGTAATCACTTTTGATATCCATTGATAGTATTAAAATGCAAAGTCCATGTTAGTTTTATCACCTTCATACTCGGGACGAGCATGGGTTAAGCTTGGGGATGTTGATGCATGTAAAATGCATGCATGAACTTTACATTTTATTACATGTTATTCCATGTTATTTGCATCATATAAGGGTTATATTCATGATTTATATTGTGTTTTGGGGATAATTAACAACTTCCCCATTTTTCTGGAATTAACCCTGCGCTGTCAGAAAACCCCTTTTTCTATATTTTGATGTTTCAGGAACCCAAACGACGTCCAAATGACCTGAGATTTTACGGGGATCACTTTTTTTGGAAGGAATGAAACGTAGACGCAAAGGAATCAAAGAAACGGAGACCAGAAGGCCGAAAGGGGTGGGCCCACACGGCCAGATTCCCTGACCGCGTGGGGCACCCCCTTTTCCCCCTCGTGGCTCCGATGCCGTCCGTTTTCGTCTCCGTGGCTTCGTCTTGACCTAAAACCGACTATAAAAATAGTCCCCCGAGGAGTTTCGCGAGGAGGCGGCGGAGAAACACGAAACACACGAAACAAAAGACAGAAGGCTGCCGCCGGAGAAGATCGGAGGGGGGAAACGCTGCCGGAATCACCTCCGGTAGGCTCCTCCATCCCCCTCCGGAATCTCCATCAACACCAACATCAAGACCTGCACCATCTCCATCACCATCTTCGTGATCCACTTCATCCCCCTCATAGTTTGAGATTGTTGAACCCTAGCTATTGTTTAAGTGTTATTCTACCTATGTATGATTAGTTACTTGTCATTGTTTTGTGGTGAGACTATAATTTCAGATTGTGTTGTATCATTTATACCACTGAATCATATCATGTCTTCACGTTGTGAGTAGTTCTCTCATGTTCCTGGGGGCATAGGATGGATTGGCAATGATCTATATATAACATGTGTTGGTATTTTGTCTAGTGTTTATCTTTTTATGTAATTCTATGATGGTGTTGTGCGAACGTTGACTGCACATCACTTCACCTAGATGGGCTCATAGGAGAACACCGTAGTGTAATGGAGTGAGGGAGACTTGGGAGGACATGTAAACCTGAGACCGAATTATGAAGTTACTTTATGAGGGGATTAATATCGGGGACCTTAGAGTGTAATGCTATGGTGGGATTTTATATCTTAATAACTCTTGTGCAGTCATTTACTTGGCCACAAGATCCATCATAAGAGTTTTAGTATATTTATTTAGCTATACCTAATAATGGCTCCGTCCTAAGAAGATTAAAACTTGACAAAATGCTACTTTGTTGTTCTAGAAATATTTATGCCATGAAGTCTAGGTAGCCCTTGGGAACGTTCTCCACTTATAAGAAATACACACTTGAGTTTGTCCTCTTGCTGCATAGAGGATTGGACTTTTCTCTCTTTGAGAGTTGTCACCTGCTACTATTTGTCTGCTGCATTTTTTACTGTCTTGCAATTATACAACCGAAAACACCAAAAACAGTTGCATCTTTTATTGTCAATTTATCATTCTTACTAACCAATACCTTCAACTCCTCGTGGGTTCGACAACCTTTTCTATTCGAAAGGTACTACAATTGATCTCCTGCACTTGGGAGTCATCAGTCACCGCATCTCCCCGCCGCCGCCGACGCCCACCGGCACCACTACGCTCCTCACTGGACAAATCGCGCCTTACCACCAGCTCCGCCGCCGCCTATTCTCCATCCTCGCCGATTATCACTTACCGGGACGACGCACGCTGCTCGGGATCTTCGGCGCCGTTCTCCACGGCCGCCGCCACGGATTCCCTCGCAGGCGGCGTCTCCGGCGACATTATGGCCCGCAGCTCCGCCCGCCCTCCTCCCCTCGATGTCTTGACGCCAATCCGCGTAATTGCAGGCCCCCGCACACGCGCATCTGCACGAGGACGAGCTCGGCAACGCGAGCGCGTTCGCCGCCGGCGACCATGACGCCATGACATCATCGCTGATGTCACAAGGGCCCGCATGTCAGAGCCTTCGTGATTTTATGATTTTACGAATACTAATTAAAAAAAACACTGACTCGTGGGACCCATCTGTCAGCCATTTAACAATTACAATAGAATCTGAAATTTGTATAGTTTATAACTTTTAATTTGAAATTTGGAGTAACACAAAAAAAATATGAAAATCTGCATAAAAAAATAATAAAAAAATACAACTATTGTACTTCATGCATGATTTAAAAAAAACCAACTTTCAAAAAAATGCAGGAAATGCATAAAATTGTAAAATTCGTATCTTCTAAACCATAGTTCGTAAAAATACAAACGATATACCAAAATTTAATAGAAAAATGAAACCTTCACAACTAACACATTTCCATTAGGGCTGGAATTAAAACTCGAAACTCGCGAGTTAAACGAGTAGCTCGGAACTCGGCTCGGCTTGACTCCGAGCTACTCGTTTAGCTCGTTTAACTCGGCAAAAACTAATTGTTACATTATTCTTGTCTTTTGTGAATTATTTTAATTGATTATCACAGTTTAATGACTAGATATTAATTAGTATTGTCATATTGTTGTAGACTGTTTTGATAATTGTATCATATATGCCCAAATAATTAGAAAAATATACATAAATTTTATTATAATGCATGTTAACAGTTTTACCGAGCTAAACGAGTTAAACGAGCAAACTCGCGAGTTTAGCGAGCCGAGCCGAGCCGAGTTCCAATTCCAAACTCGTTTGTTAAACGAGCCGAATCGAGTCGAGCTCGCAAGATACCGAGCTTGAACGAGTCGAGCCGAGCCGGCTCGGCTCGGCTCGAATTCCACGCCTAATTTCCATACATAACCAAACAACTTAAAAAAATTAGTTAAAAAAAACATAATGCAATCTTGTTACATAAATTACACATTTTAAACATTTTCTAACAATTCCATAAATTTATCCCATTTTGTGAATTAAATAATTTTTGATCCTACATCTCCACATATTTATACAAATTACGTTTTTTTTAAAACAACCACAGTTCATCTACTGTCACGACTGCACAAGAATATTTATTAAACCAAATAAACATACAACAAAATACAAAAAATATTTTAAACGGAAAGATTCATCTCAGTGGTCCTGCTCCAAACAAAATATTCGACCTTTCCAACATTCTCCTACTCAGACGCAAGCAAGCATGTTTATTCATAAATAAAACATACATTTCGTACCTAATGACAAAATTAATATTTTGATCTACCGTCTTTTTATCAACTTCTACACGCACGCTTAAATCAGCCAAAATTCCATAAAGCACGCATCTTAATCAACAAAAACAACGATACATTACATACTTACATGACTTGATTTTAAATTCTAAAATTCTTCTCGCCGCGCCGAATTCCACTAGTTTGTTTTCTATATACCTCATATCTGCTCCGTTGGTACATTAGGCTGGACCGGTGCGGTAGCACCAGGCCCATCTCGCACCGAACATCTCAATTCTCACGCATCAAATTCTCATGTTTGCCTAAAAGAAAAAACAAATTCTCAGGCTTATGAGTTGGACAGGAGTTTCATGTTGTATGTAGGAACGTCTCTTTTCCTCTCTCGTTCCCCTTTCTTCCTCCTTGAGAGTCAACCACCGCGGCAGCTCAGATCCGGCCGCTCTCGCCGTCGACGCTCGCGCCGGCCGGTGTAGAGATGGAATAGGGTGTCGGCCCGCCTTGTACAGTAGTAGTATAGCTCGTAGTTTAGGGTTTGCTTTGCCCTTCGTGGCGACTGGCTGTATGTTGTCTCTCCTTTCTCGGAGGTCAGTAGATTCGATGCACGGGCGCGGCGTCGAATTCGCCGTCGATTTGTGCTTCCTCGAGCTTCCAAGGTGGAGGAAAGGTGGAGGCGAATCGTCGGCAACCTCCTTCAATAAGCGCCTTTGCTTCCACGCTCTGTGCATCGCGCTCCTTCTCCTGGCCGGCCTCGGTGGCGAGGGGGAAAAGAAGAGGGGTGCGCAGCTGGTGGTGCGCAGCAGCTATCCCGGCGGCGAGGCGGACACGCCGCTGGAGTGGGAGAACTTGGCACTTGATGGAGCTCCATGGTGGAGTTGCTCGGCGTCAGGTATTGACCGCTGCTGTTCCAATAATTGTTCGTTTCATTTGGGAGCTCGTCGATCGGAAGCTAATGCTCTTCTATGGCGCGGAGGTTGCGGGGAAGAAGACGGAAGCTTTGGATCGGTGGCTTCTTGGGGAGTTCATGCTGCTATCTTCAGAGTTCATCAATGGCGGCGAATCTGCGCCGTCGTTACCTCTAGCCAACGGGGCTACTCTGAGCTGTGGTGCTGTGTGCGCCACGACGTCTTCAACCTCCAGGTCGGCGTGCCGCTACGGAGGCCCCTTCGCAATTCCACGGTGGCGCTCAACGTCGCGCTGTTTCCAAGTGGTATCGTCCCGGCGATGGCGCCGGCGGCTGCTGTGTCGAGTTGCAACTCTTGCTCGGTGGAGAAGGACCTGATTGTATTTCCAGTTGTCTAGTTAGGGTCTTTTTTGTAAAAGCCAAAGGCTTGATTGTAATTCTCTTTTACTTTGAGATCCTTGATGTAAAATGTTATCCCACCGAATAAAGCAGTCGGGATCCCTCGGGATCCCTCCCCTTGTTCAAAAAAAAAAATCTCAGGCTTATCCATTCTGTGCCTGTGAACTTCCATGGCCCTCGGGAGACGAGATTGTAGAGACGTCGACAGTTTCGACTGCTGTTCGCTAGACCACCTCCACGTGGCCAACAATTGCACCAACGTGTCACGAAGCCGGCGTAGGGCCCAATCGCCCGAGCCACAAGGCGGCGGAAATCACACGGCAATCAGTTTCTTCCAGCGCTCTCCTGCGCCTCCCCGAAAATCCAAGGTTGTTGTAACTTGGGCCTGGCTTCCAGATATCGATCCTACTAGCGAGACAACCCCTCCTTTCTTCTTCCCCCGCCGTTTCTTCTTTGAGAGAAGGAACCAGCGAGAGCCGAGAGCGAAGCCGGCGTGGCGGCGTGCCTCCGAGAAGCCACCATTCCCGTGTCGCTTTGGCCTTTTACTTGACGCGGCCAAATCGATGGGTCGGGGCAAGCATAGAGGGCGTAAGAAGCCGGCGGTGACGGACGTCGGCACCTCCGGCGCGAGGGAGTCCGGGGGCGAGGCGGAGGTCCGGCATGGCGGGACGCCGGTGCAGAGCAGGGACGGCGAGGTGGCGCCCACCATGAGGATCAGGGTGTCCCACGGCCCCGCGCTGCGCCACGTCTTCGTGCCGGCGCAGGCCACCTTCGGTACGTCGTCGCTTCCTTGATCATCCGGTCGACACCCATGCATGATGCATCTGGTAATTTTGCGTCTCATCCTCGCAAACGTTAGGGGTAGGATCGAGGGAGATGATCTCGTTAAGCTGTGATCATTTCGGACATTTTAGATGTGTTTGCGCTTGCGCGCCTCCCCAGTCGTCAGCTGCAAGTGCATGACGAGCTGCAGCTGCTGCCTCTCGCAATTACTACTCTGCCCTGCCTCCTGTAGTTTGGTTGCGTTGAGCTTGGTTGTTGACCGGTCAATTAGCAATTTGGTATCTAAAAAAAAGCAATTTGTAAAGTGGTATTATGCATCGATTGATGCAGACGGCTCACTTTATTCAAAAATGGCATCATTGTTGTTTTCTGTGGATCAAAATGGTTGGCTAAACACGGTAAATGAGCATGGAGGACAAGTTCCGTCAAGAAGAAGAACATGGCCGGTGGTCGGTGCACCCCTAAACCTTAAACACTTGAGTACCGAGGTACTACTATCTATAAGTTGTGAAAAAATTCAAAAAATATTTTCTCTGTCCTAATATGTAAGGCAGGGTTGATTTTTCTTGGCCTTCAACACGCAACTTTGACTATTGTGTTTTTATAATATGTTAAAATTTGTTTTTACTTATAACATGTACACAATTAATATAAAAGGCATATGTAATGAACTTTTGTAAGAGAAATATAGTTGGAAGCGCGTTCATTAAAGACCATGTAAAGTCAAACGTGCCTTACATATTACATTGCGGGATGAAGGGAGTATGTTTCTTTTATGAGAGAAACATGTGTACCAAAAATCGAAGTCGTTAAGCTTCGGGTTGATGAAGTCATTTTAGACATCTCACATTGATGGAAACGTTGGCTTGCTATATGGAAGTTTCTAGCGTGTAAAAAAACACCCACTGTATGATGTAAAATTTCAAGTTAAAAAATTAAACATAATTTGAGAAACAAAAAGAAAAATCTATCACCCTCTAGTGCATATGAGATTTCCAAGTTAAACCGTGTAAATTTTGATCGAATGTATGGAAAAATAAAATCATAAAGAATGTTATAATATGCATTTGGCATGTAAATATAGATAAACTTCTTAATAGATTTTGTCAAGTTTAGTGAAATTTAAATTTCGTGAAAATCAATGTGCATCAAGGAGGGACTAATAAGCTAAATTGGGGGCATCAATTAGGTCTATGAAAGTAACGATAAATTGAAAAAATGTGATACATCCTCCTGGTTTGTACCAAATGGCTTCGGGCAACCTGAAGGAAACGTTGTAGGTGGTAAACCCTCCCTCGGTGTATTGTCTTTTAGGATGTTATCCTACGAGCTGGTGTCTCACCCCAATGCATTTTCTTTGAGGAGTTGTTGCTATTGCTAAGCTATATGTTTTTTTTTTTGAGATTTGCTAAGCTATATGTTAGAGCATGGCTAATGGTATGGCCAACGGATGACTATACCCAAATGCCATGTCATTTATAGCCGCTATTTATAGTCACTCATATAATCCTTGTGTTTCATGATATCAGATGTTTTAGATATTTCAATACGAGCAAACTGAGTGAATTACCTACTAACATATGTCTAATACGAATCAGGAGAAAATTTAAAAAAAATCTAAAAGGCTTATATTTAGCGATGGAGGGAGTAGTAAAGTAGACTACAAGGTAGGTTTTTAGACTATTGCTTTCTGTAACCTTCTTTCATGAGAATCCACCCTCCCCGGTTCATGTCTCTTCAAAAGTGTCATCTAAACGGACTATTAACCTCTTGTTATACCTGATCTTAGTGAAGCTACAACATCAATCTCTTTCCTTGTTAACTAGAGTGATATGTCGTTAATTATGGTAATATGTTGTCAATTTCCTTATGATGCTACTCTAAGAGACATAGTTTCACTCTTAAGAGCCAAGCAGTGGGAGAGGCCTTATGCTCTTTGGTTTATTTCCGGTGTTCACGGCTTTTTGCGGCAAACTAATCTGGTCAATTAAGATCGTTGCTTACCCATGTTCATTGTTCCATTTATTCTAATAAAATGGACCGAGGCAACTGCTATTTTGTTTTAGTTTAAGTAAGATTTCATAATCGAACTTTATGTAGGGCCACATAAAGCCACCTCCGAAGTATATGTCGAAAAAGTAAATGTTAGGGCCATCCCTGCAACACATCTGAACAGAGAACACGAGATATCTTCTTCTCATCAAATTGCACAATTTTTTACCATTAAATTGAAATAAAACGTCATCGTTGATGGGTCTTATCTATTCTCGTGGGAGGCTTATTAATTGAATGTGGACGTCGCGGATCTCCCGTGCAGACGTAGCGAACCTTCCTCCGAAATAAAAACCGATATTCATATTTGCATCTACATCGTGGATCGGTCTCTCAAATAAAAAACAGGTACTCACATTTGTAACATACGAGATATGTCAGGGTTGTTCTAGTTAATTTTTGGACCCTATGCGAGTTAAATAAATATAATTACACTATTTTTTTATATTTTTATATTTTTTTAGCATATTATGGTTTTGAACAAATATTATAGTTTGCATCGTTAACTATATAGTATCTTTTAATTATTTTCTATTATATAGTTGTAATGTTTATCACTGAAAATAGTTTTGATATATGTATTTTTTCCTTTGTCAGATATTGGTCTTAGCAAGATATGTGAAAATAAATATATAAAAAGGAAGGCTCTCGTTGGTGTTTTTTGTGCAATTGATGAATCATATAGCATATATGTATATTATGTGGATATTTTTATATATTTTAATATCATTAAATATTTTGTAAGAGATTTCAATGCATAAAACTTATCATCTTAACAGAAGTTTAGCATATAGTTATATAAATAAATATCTAAAAACTTCTGGAATATAAATTGAGCATTTGACATGATCATTTCCTACTTGATCAACTGTGTCTAGCAAGTTATGACAAGTTACCGTGGATTTAGTAATAAGTGAATAATATGTTGATGATTTATACTTGTTACTGAAATAACAAATAACATCGCTCATAATAATCACCAACGAACATAAAATATTATATTATACTATTGCACACAAAAAAAATTTAGTTATTATATATGTTCACTACAATGCAAGGTGTCCCAGCAGCTACTTATGTTAGTTTTTTAAATAAGAAGTTATACATGAAATTAAACATTAAAAGTATGTCAAGTAAAAACATTTAATATGGCATGTGTAAGGTATTCACAAGAGAGACTAGCAGCCAAGTTAAACTTACCACCACTGATTTAATTGATTATTCCTTATATGGTATGTCATATTGATCTGTAATGTTGTATGCTTCCAAAACTGAGTAAATAAATCTCGTGCATAAAAACACATCAACACTTATGTCTCGAGTAGTAGTGTCATGCGCCGATTCAGTTGATTCTTCCTTCGTTACTTGCTTTGCATCGAGCTCTAGGTCAGAAACATAAACGATCAAATCAGCTAGCTAGCCACGTTAGTCGACACGTATGGAATCAAATAGAAACTCCAATACAATACATACTACTAGCTCGGTTTCTAAATATAAGATAGTTTTTAATTTGGTTGTACCTTGACTTGTTTTAATGTGTATATATGTTCACTCATTTTACTCCATATATAGTTCAAATTAAAATAGCTAAAACATCTTTATAATTATGAACGGAGGGAGTACAATATTTACCTACTCGAAGGCCTTCCATATATGTCCATACAAATATTGAAAAAACTAGTTGAATGCCCGTGCGTTGCTACGGGCTAACAAAAAACATTACAACCAACCTCGTGCACTGCAACAACAGTATAAAAATCCGCAGTTAAATAAGTAAGTTTTTGTGGCATGGTTGGGGTGCCAAGTTAGATGTCATTGTATGTACAATAAAGTGTGTCGCACTGGTACATATTTTAGGGTGATTCCTACAATATTAAATAAAAAGGTCAATTATGTTGAATGCCCGTGCGTTACAACGGCTTCTGTAGATCGAGCATTTTTGATCTCTAGCAATGGTGATAGAGAAGATGGTGCAAAATGAATAAATAAGACACATGTTTATGGATTCCGACCATTTTGTTGGTTGATTAGGTTTTGTACTATGTTTGAGGACATTGCCTGTGTTGCCACGGCTTATTTATATCTGATAGTTTTCCACTCTAGTAATGGTGATACACGAAGATGTTCAAAAAAGATAGCCAAGCCGATTTCGAATCAATTTTGTTTGGTGAGGTTTTGTATTATGTTTGAGAGCAGTTACGGAACATATTGCCGGCAGCTGAGTATATGCATATACTTTTTTGATTTTTGGACACAGACTTTGTCCGCTTGTGATACAGAAAATTGAAATATATTATGCACAAAAAAGAACACAATAAAACACATAGATTAAAAAAATCACAGTTGATGAAACAAATCTAAAAATATTCAGCCCGTGCACACTTTCTATTTGTTTCTGAGTAGAATAGCTGTTATTTCCCGTTCGTTTTATGAAAAACAAAGGAACGTGAACAAAGAACTGGGTTACTTTTACAAAGGAATTGGGTTTAGCACAACAAGATAAACTCCTAGTCACGGAGGCGGGGCACATGGTTAGGTTGTTGAGCGGGAGAAAATATACGGAATCACCAAGCGTCGTAGCGAGCAACGAGCTGAGCGATTTTTTTTAATGCTCGACTATCCAACACGCACCTTCCGCTCGGTCCTCCACTTAAGATCGCTCAGAAATCACCAAGCCATGTACTATGACAGAAATGACGGACAATGTCCGTGCGTTGCCAGGCCGTATAAATTGTTTTACACGTGTAAATCTGACTTGCTAAATAGTTTGATCAAATTTTATTCGCCTATATAATTTCCCAAAGTACACTTGCCGCGCAAATAGGTAGACCTAATTTGTAACTTAGCTAATATGTGATGGGCGAAGTGAACCAAAACATAGCTAGCATATCTGCATGTCTATTTACACCAAATGGATCTAGCTAAGTTTGATTAAAAATAGTATTCAATTTCAAAACAAACATGTTCGCTCATGACATCATCATGCATCATCTCATCACATGCTTTTTTGTCCATCAAAATAATTTTCATAAACTCTATTTTCGTTTTGCTAAAATTTCCTAAAATGTTTTTCTGAACACTTTGTCTGCATTTTTTAAATCGATTTGTCAAATTATTGCAAAAGAAAAATAAAAGATAACGTTATAGAGTGAGCAGAAGACAGCAGCCAGCCGGATAGGCCTAGGTGCGGCCCAGCCCAACCGGACTGAAACCCTAGCCCCCTCCTGGTATTTTTCCACCTACACCCCTGCCCCTGTATTTCTTTTCGCGATTGGGTCCCTCCCTCATCTCTCCTTCTCTCCTGGCCACACAACACCACAGGCAACAGCCACCACACACTCACGACCACGTACGTGACCTTCGCGATTGATGACCAGCATAGGCACACACGCACGAAGCCGCCTCCTTGCTCGAGCCGTGATGGCCAACGAGCACCTCAATCAGCCGGCGTTGCTATTTGTGTCTCCTCGCGCTCTCTGTCACCCTCCTCCCTCAGACCTGTCCGCCTTCATCTCCGTTGCCATGGCCCTCTCCCTGCAGGCTGCACCGGCCGTTACTCGAGCACCCGGCGACCTTCTCTGTTGGCGAGCTCAAGCTACGTATCTTCTCCTTTTCGTGCTCAAGGCTGACAAGGGACTCGCGTGCGACACCGCCCTCCACCCGCAGCTCCTCTTGCTCCCGTGCCAAGGGACTCGCGTGCTCGGTCCAGTTCGGTCAAGGAAGAAAGAGACGAATCGATAAGTGGAGATCTAATACGAATCGTTATTTTAACTCGGCGGTGGCAGTAATGTAATATCTCCCAAAACATAGGGGCAGAATCGGAAAGTGAAAAACGCACCAACACCTCCTCAAGCAATATTATATAGTAGAGATAAAGATATGTACGGCCAGCTTTTAGGAGGTACCTGGAAAAAAAATACTCTTAAGTCAATGCGTGTGCTAGAGCAACATGACGTGGGTTAGAATTTGTTGTCATACAATATGTCAACCATTTCCGATTGGAGGGAGTAGTAAAAGCGAAGATAAAATCTGTTATTTATTACATTATTCGTGAGACTATTTGTTGACCCGTTGCATCGGAGGGAGTAGTAATAGTGAAGACGAAATCTGTTAATTGTTTGCGAGAACTATTTGTTGACCCGTTGCAACTTCATTTCAGCAGTATTTTACCCACTTCTGTTTTAGGTCGAACTGATCATCGATATTTGAACACAAATATCGAGAGGAATACAAAACCGGAACAAGATTGTAGAGAGTTCGAGCAGTTTCTAGGTAGAGCCACGAGGCCGGCCGAGGGCCCAGCCGCGCAAGCCCAAACGAGTGACCTCAAATCCTCCGACCCCACATGGCAGCAGCACAGGAGTCAATCCAGCCAGTCCAACCGAGGCAGAGGCAGAGGCAGAGGCAGAGCCAGTAGTTTTCCCCACCGCCGGAGAATCCAAAGCTGTACTTGCGAAACACACAAGCCTCGCCGAAATCCTACTCCCATCCGCCGTCTCCCGTTGCGTCTCCGGGAGGGAAGGAACCCGCGACGCCGGCCTGCCACCCTCCGCAAAAGCCACGCGCCACCAACCCTTCTCCCCGCCGCGTCGCTTTCTCCTTTTTCCCACGCAACCGAATCGGTGGGTCGATCGGGGCGAGCCATAAAGCCGGCGATGATGGGCGGCGGCAGATCGGCCGAGGGAGAGTGGGAGGTCCGTCCGGGCGGGATGCTGGTGCAGCGCAGGGACGCCGAGGAGGGGCCCACCATCAGGCTCAGGGTCTCCCACGGCAACGCGCTGCGCGAGGTCATCGTGCCGGCGCAGGCCACCTTCGGTACGTATCTTCTGTTCGCTCCCTCGATCCGAACGATGCACCAAATCGCGTTTGGTAGTTAGTTCTGTGATGACTCGTCCTTGGGAACTCGTTAGCGATGAGATGATACGTCCTAGGTCTCGTGATCAGTTCGGATTATAGATTTGGTTTCTCGCCCAGCAATATTGTGACGAATTAAGGCGCCGGCCGATGTCGTGTTGCTTACTTGCGTTGAGCTTGGACCTTGGACCGGTCAACAGGCAGTTCGGTATATAAGTACTTTCATGAAATTGCATCAGTATATTGTTCTCAATCTATGGATTATTAAATTGGGTGGGTAAACAAGCCTGTATTAAGAACAGAGATTCCTGCATATGTCGTTGTAGAGCTGACAACTCGAGTACTTATCAAGTTATCATGGACTTGCTATGCAACTACGGCTAACCTTACCTTGTTGGACTGGCATGTTTGACCTTCGTACAAGAAAACCTTATAGAGTAATTAGTCTCATTTCAACATTAGGCCCGCAAATTAGTTACTTCTGTTCTGTTGCATCAGTAAACTATACTCTCCAGTTAGATCAATAGGATTCTTACTAGGGTCTCTAAGCCCTCCTGGAGAAATTGAATTTTTATGGTGCATCTGTATATAATTTAACTATTGAAATAAACTGTTGATGTGTTGTTTGAGTAATACTCTAGCATCCAACATCTGCTTGCACCTTACTTACAGCATTACTAGGTAGGTGAAACTAATTTCTATTTTGTATGAAGGTGAACTGAAGAGGGTCCTTGTCCAGCCTACTGGCTTGGAGCCTGAGAGACAGAGGATCTTCTTCCGTGGGAGGGAGAAGCGTGACGATGAGCTCCTGCACACCTCAGGGGCCAAGGATGGAGCGAAAGTGCTTCTGCTCGAGAAACATGTCCCAGCCAATGTGGAACAGAAAGCTGAGCCAGTAATGATGGATGAGAGCATGATGAGGGCTTGTGAGGCTGTTGTGCGTGTCAGATCTGAAGTTGACAATCTTTCTGCTAAGGTGATGGGACAATACTTGTGACACCTAGTTTGTAACACGTTTTTGCTTCTTATACAATGGTACTAATGCCTCTGTTTTGGCTTTGTTCTATAATAGGTGTGTGATTTGGAGAAGAGCGTGCTTGCAGGGAGAAAGGTTGAGGATAAAGAATTTGTTGTCTTGGCGGAGCTGCTTATGGTGCAGCTGCTGAAACTCGACGGCATAGAGGCTGAGGGAGAAGCAAGGGCACAGAGGAAGGCTGAGGTACAGTGGTCACTGAGCACTCCGTTACTGTTATTTTTAGAACCTGATTAATTGCGAGTTGTGGCAGATACATGCTTAATTAAACACATATAGGAACTGAAACATTCGTGATGCAAGACAAGATACATTATTCTGTCATGTGTTGACATCTTATTGCTCAAAAGTTTCCTTCCTGTTATCTTTTGACTAAAACGGAATGTGCAGTTACATAGTTCATGTTATCTTTTTACTAAAACGGAAAGAGATGCTAATTATCGAGTACCAATTGCGTCCTGATTATGTGTGCAGTTATAACATATCTATCATGAGTTTGGAGATTTCCTCATACCAAGCACACTGGTATCTGTATTGATCCAATCTGTCAGTGACACTTATAGGACATCTGTTAGAAAAGATTGATGAGATACATGTGCTACACCTGCTATCCGAAGCTTGCACCTCAGGCAGCTTGTCTGCTATGTTGAATCAATCTTCACAGCTCTCACGTGTCAGTGAACCTTATAGGATCATCTAATTCTAAGAAGTGTTTTGTGGGTTATGGGCAATGAACTTGTCTGCCTGGCTGGTTAGCTCCTGCAGTAGCACAGTTTGTTCAGCCTTGGGTTTATAGCCTTTATAAACTATTTCCACCTAGTTTAAGCTTATTTGGTGACTTCGCACTGAAAGGGGGCTCAAACATGCAAAGTGCTGAGCTGACCTGGCTGTGTTGTTTGAAATTTAGTCTATAAGTGAAAGATAGCTGGAGCTTACGCCTAACAAACGCTTGGCCCTCAGGTTTATTTTCTTAGTTTCTGCTGAGTTTGAACCAAGGTTTTCTAGTCGACGAGTCTATGGGTCGTCTGGGGTAGTGACTCATAGAGGCTGATGTCGACTAGTCGACATGAATCAAGCAATAGGTACTATAAAATACCATAGTAATAGTAGTCTAATACCGGGGGAGGATCCTGGGAGCAGCAGCCACCGGCATAGGAACTGACCAGCAGCAACCGATGGAGGAGAGTTGGGGGAGGATCTTGGGAGCAGCAGCCACAGGCGAAGGAGCAGACCACCAGCAGCAGCCGAAGGAGGCAGAAGCATGCCAGCAGCCGCAACAACCAAGGGAGGAGCCTCGGACCAGCAGCAACCGGTGTAGGAGCAGATCAGGAGCCAGGAACAGGCGGCGGTGCCATGGGCTTGCAGCGACGGCGGCCAAGGGAGAGCACTCTGTCACGGGAGACAGGATACGTTTTGGGTCACAGGGGAAACAGTGTCTCGATCTAGGTTTTACAGGGGAAACTGGGCAAGCAATATGAAAAAAAAATGACAGTTGGGTCAATTTTTAGTTGCTCGTCTCAAAAATCTGGACTAGTCAAGACTAGTCGAATGAGTCACTTGACTCATCCAATTAGTCGAGACATTGAGTCGACCTCGGAGTTGTGACTCTGGATGAATAAGATGGGTGAAATTATCTGCAGATGCAACTTCCAAACTTCAGATGAAATTTCCCATTGACGAGACTATATACAGTGAGGTGTACTGGGTCAACATAGTTCTGGTTCTTCAGCTTAACATAATCCTGATTTTGTCCGTTTGCTGTATAATTGGATGACTTTTTGTATGATCTTTTGTCTGGTGTTGGTCACCATGGTTAATATTTTTGTCTTGCCAAATTTATGATAATAATAATGTCACTAGAGCTCCTTGTGTACAAGCGAACCTTTCATAAAGGATAACTCACACAATGTTCTGTTCAAACTTGCAGGTTCGTCGAATTCAGAATCTTGTTGAGGTCGTGGACAAGCTGAAAGCAAGGAATGCCAACCCTTTCAGTGATAACAACAAATCTGCTTCAGTGTCAACCGAGTGGGAGACGTTCGAGAACGGCATGGGCAGCTTGAATGCGCCGCCAGCGCGGTTTTCTTCGACGCAGAACGACACTGATTGGGAGCAGTTTGATTAGCATCGGAGTGCTTTCTCGATGTATCTCATGTAACTTGTGACGACTGCGGCTGTGTACATGTATGAAGTCTGATGCCTGTTTGCTACTCTAATACCTATACTGGTTAATCGCCCTTCAAATTTGTTATGCCTCTGCTCCTGTCGTTGCGGGTGGTACCTGGTAATATTTGTTCTGCTCGGAGTAAATTTAGAACACATGCCAGGTATGTGTGCGTATTATAGTTAAGACACAAACCAGATATGCTCTGTTGGCTTGATGTGTTGACCTCGTGTCGTCGTCCTCCTTGCCCTCCACCAGGGCTCCCTGTGGTGGCTACTGGGACGCGAGGCATGCAGGAGTTAGCTATGCTCAAGACAAGACCATCGCTTGATTGGGTGCACATCGTCACATTGGAATCGGACGCGTGTGTGCTACTGGACTTGCCTCTGTGTCCGGGTGTGCTGGGGTGGCTGGCGAGATGGCGTTTCACCGGAGAACCAGGTTGCAGTGACTGCTTTTCTCTCCTGGTCTATGCTTGGATTGCTCGCGGCAGCATCACGAAAACATCTGCTGATAAGAGGATCCTGAAGCCGAGGGAGATGTTCCTTTTGGTCAATTTTATGCAGTATCACCAGAAATTCAGCGTTGTCACCATGGTGGTGAATGACTGCAAATGTTGAGGTGGTCTAGCAGGTTCGTTTCATGAATTTGAGGCAAGCCTGGCGACTTATCAGATGTCATCAATGCTTGTTGGTGAATGGTGAGGTGGAACACAACTAGTATAATTGTCTTTGCTGCATTTGGATCAGAAATGTGTCCAAAGATACTTTAGATGAGGGTGTTGAGTCTTTCCATTCGGGATGTTCCACCGATGGCGGGTGAGAGCGACATCGTTGTTGGACCTCAGATTTAATGGAAGGGACAAGTTGCAGTTGAGCTCGGTGAAGATTACAACAAATGTTCAGCTCGGCTCTTTTAAACTTTAGGAAGTTGATCCGAGGCCCTCGAAGACTGTGGTTGTGGCTGCGTGTCGAATATCCTTTAGAAATTCTTGTTTGTATATTGCGGAGCTATGTACTAGTACTTCACATAACTTGCCTCGTCGAAGTTCCTCACCTTGTACATATGCTCTAACTAGTAGGCCTCGGCGCGGCGCACGCCGCGCCTGTAGGGTTTTATTTGCAGGTTAAATTAGTTTCATTTTCTTTGTTAATTTTTTGTTTTGTGATTGATGTCATGGAAATTAATTTTCTATTGGTTGTTGGAGTGTTACTTAGTTGTGGCTAAATGGAATATATGGTGGAATTTGTTGCGCTGTACTATGTCGATCTTTTACTGGACTTTGTCAATTCTTCACTGGGCTGTTTCTGCCAAGCTGGATGGGCTCAGAGAGATTCGATAAGTTGACCTGTTGGTTGTGTTTTAGCTTTTTTTTTAGGCCTGGCTTTGGTCGAGATCCTCGTTTCGCTCGCGGCGGCGCCGGTCAAGGTCTAGGTTTCGGGGGAGGGAGCGGAGATGCCGGTCCAGGTCGAGGGACAGGGAGGACTGCGGGGAGTTACACCATCGGTCTCGGTCGAGGTTGCCTTCTCGCCGGAGCAGCATGAATTCGCATGATGAAGCTTGGCGGGACCGGCATGGGGTTCGAAGGCGCGACGATGGCTGGAGGAAATGGTCCGGTAGTAGGGACGATGGTAAAATGGACTACTCGCTGTTCATTCAAGGATTCGATAGGATGGTTGGTCCCTTCTTTCTTTACAAAGTCTTAACTCTGTACTGTTAGTAGTGTGCAATTATGCAAGTGTGTGATAGTATTTACGGAGTGATGAGCTGTTGATGTTCTTTCAGACCCCTGCTGAGAGGGTAAAAGCAAGGATGAAGCTTCTGCTTTTGGAGATAGGTGTCGCCACTTTTTTATGGTACTCCTTGTTCTGAAGCAATAGTTCTAGTCTGTTGCTGCTCCATTAGAAGCAATGGTGTCGAATTTACAGAAATGTAACGTGATGATTTACGTAGATGTTTGTACAATCTTCAGAACTTCTATAAAGTTCGATTATTTAGTGCAAACAGGATTGTACGATGTGCATAGCATGGGAAACAAACATAGCTAGTTATTTTAGGTAGAACAAACGAATACATAGTGGGTATCGGAAACAAACACAGTTAGTTATTGTAGATAGAACAAACGAGCATATCTAGTTGTTCCAGGCAAACTATCTTATAGGCTAGTGGATGGCTCACTTCTTTGGTTGGCTTAATGTTGCTAGGATGACTCTCACTTATACTTTTTTGTTTCTCTCAACGACGTGTTGATCTGGTTTGCTATGTCGCAAGACAGCCTCTGACCTGTTGTTCTTGGTGTTGAAGGACCAGTGTATCTTGTCTGCCCTTCCTTCGGTTCGGGATCGTCTGGGTTGTTGATGTGGACCGCTGGGACATGTCCAGTTCTATGCAGAGAGCTGCGTAAGGAGGATATCAGCTTTGTGTTAGATCTTGCGATCCCGGTTAGTCGCTGTTGTAGTATCTGAATCTGTCCTTCTTGCTGCATGCATACAGTTATCGCTTGGACTGCATTTCGGTGATTGCGTAGTGATGCCTGCTCTCTATCTGTTGCATAGTTGTACATACGTTCCAGTGCTGCTATTGTTTGTTCGCTAAAGAAGCCTTTGACGATCTGATAGGCAACATCTTCTTCAGCTGCGGTAGCAGTTGTTTCTGGCTTGCTACTGAAACTGCATTCAAATGGCACCTGTTCGCCATTTCTGATCACTGAAAACTGAACTTTTGTATAGGCAATCCATCTATTGCCCAGTATGCGTGTTGTTGTGGCTCTTTGTATCTGTAGTCCTGCTTCAGAGCCAACTATATAAAGAATCTGCTGTCGTCTCATCCGTGGGCTAGCTGACTGTCAAGTATATATGAAATTCAGTTACTTTGTTGCATTGCATCTAGGCTTGGTAATGGTTACTGACGCTTAAGGTTGCTTTCTTGGTTACCTGGATAGGGGGAGGTTGGTTGGCGCTCGCTTGATGTTGGTATGGTGTTGCATATGCTGACAAGAGTTGTCTACAATATTGGATCAGTAAGGTTAGTTTGGCGGTTAGTAATATTGATTATGTGAAAAACGTAGTATCATACATTGTATGTAAGTGGGGCCTATATTCGTTGGGTAGGCAGTTTTTTGGTTAGGCAGTAGATCATAAATGTAAAAAGGATATTTAGTATATTTATCCATCTGAGGTACGTAATTACCGCTGTTGCCTGGTATGTGCTGGTTTGAGTCTCTTCAGTTGCGTGTGCTTCGTATTGCTGCATCATCTAGTAGGATACAGTTTGGATTAGCCAGTTGAACAACTTATGAATGTAAAAGAAGATAATTAGTGCAGTAAACTTTATAAGGTATGTAGATACCGTCGGTGCTTGGTATGTGTTGACCCGAATTTCTGCAGGCGCGTGTGTTTGGAACTGCTGCCTCATCTGGTAGGATACAGTTTTGATCAGTCAGTTAAAATATTTAGATAAAAAAAGGCTGCTAATACAGCCCCTCAGTTAGTCTTCTTACCGTTGAAATTTGCTGCATGTTGATCTGCGATGCAGTTGGTGTATATGCCTGGAGCTGCTGCCGGAGCATCTGCGTGTTTCTGTACGTGTTGTGGAGCACTGTATTTCCCTCTTGTGCTGCAGCTAGGACAATCTGGTTGTTGCGAATCTGTTGATGTTGCTGATTGCTCGTACCCGATTCACTCTGGTTTTGCACACATTCTTTGTAGACGTCATACGTCCACTCAGTTGGTAGCATGGGTATGTCTTCTGGAGCAGTGGGGGGTGTGTCTTCTATAGGTCTCTTACCGGCAAGTATTTCTTGCCGTGTTTGGTTGGATCTTGTACGGGAGGTCGTGTGGGGTTGTGGCAATGTGAAAGTGGAGGCTCTTTCTTGGGCTGGGGTAGACAGTGTCATTTCCACATCTGCTGTATTTGTGTTGGACCTGCGTGTTGGCTGAAAAGCTGTTGGCTGTGGAGCTAGATGGCGCCACATAGCAATTCCATGCTGGGCTTGCTGCTGCGTCTCGAGTTCACTGGATAGAATAGGCTGGTTTATAGTTATGAGTGCATCTGTGTACTGTGGCTGTGGTCCTGGGTTAGTGAATTGGAATTCTGGCCCTGGGTTAATAAACTGAACAGTGTCGTTGTACTTGTGCTTGTTGGCAGTACTGGCGGTAGGGGGAAGTGTTGTGTTGCGTGCCTTGCCGTCTTGTTTATTCGATCTGGTACTCTCTGCATTCATGTGAAGAGAGAATCGTTAGTATAAACACGTTTGAAATTGTGGTTTTTTTTTGTTCTTGCTTACACAGAATAGAAGGCAGGGTTACGTTGTATTTGTTAGTGTATACATGCAGTTGTTGTAGTAATTTTTGTTACACATGTAAGAGTAGTGGCCAGAACTTTTTTTGCACAGACATGACAATATTGTTATTTTGAACAAGTTGGTCTACATAGATTAAAGCTGTAGGGAAGGTTTAATAACTGTTAATGCTATGCCAAATAGTAATTAGGCATTGAAAATTGATTTTAAATTGTCATACAAAAGTTATGTGAAGTACAGTATGTATGTAGCTGGTGGATTAATTTGTTTGCACTCTGCATAAATATGTACTCAGAGATTAGTGTGGTAACTTACTTTATTATACTATAGAAGTATTTGACAGCATATTTATTGCACAGATTTCAGAAAAATGCTCATGCTTGGAAAAGCAATTATTATTTTCTAAACAAGATTTTGTGTTTGTTCATTTTCTCTGCTCAGGTTTCTATTTTATAGTTTTTGGTTGTATAGTATAAGAGAATATCGTTTGCATGCCTCTAATATCATTATTTAGGTATGCAAAATCTAAAATTTCGGTGATTTAGCAGATAATAATTAGAAAGTTTCTGTCTGACAGATCATACATGCAGTCATTATGCGCTTTTTATTCTTGTGCACAATCTAGGTATAAAAATCTAAAAATTTCGGTGATTTAGCAGGTAATAATTAGAAAGTTTCTGTCTAACAGATCATACATGCAGTCATCATGCGCTTTTTATTCTCGTGCACAAGGTAATAATTAGAAAGTTTCTGTCTAACAGATCATACTCCGCCCTTGTCTCAACCTCCTCAAGTCGGCACCGAATGAGACATCCCTATGCTATGTCCCCATCCTCATGGAAATCAAGTCTTGTAGTAGAGTGGTACACAAAAGCACGTAAAAAATTGGATGAGAGAATGCACAGAGTAATGTTGGTACCTTGATGAAGGTGGTGACTCTGCTGACGGTCATGTTCTGACCAAGCATCAACGTATGGTGTACCTTGTTCAAGCATACAACTCTCAATTTTAAGCATGCACCTGTGTTCTTCTACTACTGAAAGGAAATCATCTACGCATGAAGTGTAGCCTATAGAAATCATTTTGCAGAAGTATCATGTACATATAATGATTTATTCATGTTTGCACACCTTTCTTGGACAAAGAATGATTCCGAACAAAAAAATAGCACAAATAAATAGGAGTCAGTTTTCTAATGAACACATAAATTACCATATCATAAAGAATGAAAAGTATCATATAATGTGTACTATTATTACATTCGACATTTTATGAACAACACAGTCTTCTTATGAAAAGTAAATTCATAGCTTGCGTGCCACACTTGGTTGCTTCTGGATTACACATATTTAAAGCAAGAGAGGAAAAATAATAGAAGCGAACCGAGGCAGGCAGTGGAAAATAATACTAATGACTAACAAGATAAGGTGCTACTATAGGCATCGTCACCCTACCACTCGGAGACCTGAGCCAGAACACAACACATGGGCACACATAATGAAAAGAAGAGAAAATAGAGAAAAAATCATTTCTTTTCTACAACAAAGCACAAGAGCTTTAGGGAAGCATAACATTCTCTCATCCAAGATGCATGTAATAAATCCGTATGTTTCACCTTCTCTTATCAAAGGTACATTGAATATATTGCAGGTTTGCTACTTCTCTCATGAAAGAAATCTCTAGCAAATGAACCATAGTTGGAAACTGATACTGTAATATTACTGGCTAACCAGAACAACCACAAAAAATTCGGCGCAGAGGGAGAAAATATTATACCTCAGCACATCGTCAAGTGTACAAATTTAGAGCCTCATGTGCATTTTACAGAAATGCAACTGGATTGAGTGGAACTTGGAGTTTGCTTGTTCATTAACTCGAAATCTTCCTGGGTTATCTGCAATAGGAAGAAATAAATTTATAGATAGGACATTGCGGAGTGAGCTATTGCTTTTTGCACAAAATATCTGAATATTATATAAGATAGCGAGAGTAATATAAAATTTATTCGATACTTGTTCGACGTCCTCATTCATAATGTATGGCTAAATACCAATTGTAACAAAATGTTATAAAACATTGACCTGGTAGTTTCTCTAGTTCCTATATGTGACCCTCAACACCATTGTTCATTTTCAAAAATTCTGGACAGGATTTACCTTTCTACCCAACTGATAAACCTTCAGTTTCAAATAACTGCAGAAATTTAGTTTACTTGTTTGGTGATGTTTTATTCTGAGGAACTTCATGAAACTATATATCTGAGACAATATATTAGATAGAAGCTCCAGTATGAAGGGCATAATTTTTGGGATTATATTTCACCTACTTGTATTTCAAACCAACAATTTCAGCCACTATGGTTTTAAATCCAAAATATCTTTCAAAACATTTTTTTAAAATCTGGACACTTTCACAGTTGTGATATATAACATGTTGAGCACCTGTGATTTTTTCTAATTTTTATTTGGAGTTTTGAGCCCTCAAACTGGTTTGTTCTTCAGCTGGGTACTTTGTTGTCAGCAAAAGCAAATGAAAAAAACAATATAGTGCCCGATTCTATCCCATTAGCAGGCCACCTTTGTTCCTTTCCAGCCCAGCCCGTTTAAAAAAATGGTAGTCCATGTCCTGGAGAAGAACGCCACGGGTCACCTTCTTCCTGACGACGGTTGCTCCGTTCTCTCTTCTATCCCCTCTCTTCTCCTTTCTCTCATAGCATCTCGCTTTTCTCCTCCAAACATTGCCAACAGATCACCTCGGCGATCTCTTTCTGTAGCCGCTGGAAAATCGCTCCGCCGACGAGCCGTTGACCGGGAACGCGTCGGTGAACTGGACGCCGACATGCATGCCGTTCGGGCACCTCCGTGACCACTAACCACCCCGCCATTCTGGTGAGATTCTGCTCCGCCTATGATGTATCCCAGACTCCCCTCTCCTCTTCTTCTCACGTGTGTGCTCTACGGGAATTTTTATGCAGTGAATCGAATGCAGCGCGTCCGTCGCTGACGCCGGCCGAGGGCTGTCACGGCCGTCGCCTTTGGGGCATCGCCTCCAGTCGTCTCCTGCTCCTTCCAGTACCAAACAGAGCTTCGGTGAACCTGTGCATCCTCTGGACCAATTTGTAGCCGTGTCACCCTCTTCCTTCTTCCTCCTGGAGCCGCAGGCGTCGCCGGTCACCATTGACGTAGCTCGAGTTCCCCTTCGTCAATCTGCCTCCTTCCGCTCATGTTCAAGCCAGAGACCGAGCTAGGTGAGATATCAGTCCCAGTGCATGGTTTCCCCGCTCCACTTTAGTGCCTTTCTATTATTGCTGCTGGCATGGGTGCTGCGGCCGTGCATGCTGCTCCGTCTGATGGCGAGTTTAGATAGACACGACTGTTTAACTAAGTTCCCTAGGTTCCCAGCTCGCCATCACAAGAAACGGCACTCGTTTTGGTGTAGAAAATCTCTTGAAATCGTCGATCTTGTGTCTCTCTGTTCGAAGAGCAGAGCCGCACATACGAACTGCTTCTTCTTCCTCCCTCCAGACAATCACAAGCTTCCATGTGTCTCGCTAGCCCTAAATTTCTGAAACTTGTAATATTTTTAGAGAAATAACCACATATCCAAATGAGATCAAATTTATATGTAAACTCATGTTTTCATACGTATCGTTTAATAAAAATATGTTGGTTGTCATTACTTTTAACATGAATTTCAGTTTTTCTTGAGTTGTTAAAAATCCTAAAATTGCCCTATTCAACATAGAGGAATTCATATCTTTCATTCTAGGAATCCAAATCAACTGATTCCAGTTGCATTAGTTTAGTATTTTAATTTGCAGGTCATTACATGCATTTCTATTTCAATTTGCAGGTCATTACATGCATTTCATATTTTTACATCGGGTCCTACTGCCTTTATTGATTTTTGCTCTCGAATGTCGTTTCCGGGCATTGTTTTGATCTATCGGTAGAGTCCGGCAATGAGGAATACTATGAGGATGACACCGCTCACTACCGGGACTTTGATCAGCAAGGGAAGCATCAGCTTGTTGAGTTCCTATCCCTGTCTTTATTTATGATGCTTCATGTCTTTATTATTGTGCCTTCAAATCCCTTTATTATCTCGGTTGTGTACATTGTTTGTCATAGCTATTGTTGATGTTTATATCATGCCTAGGAGTTGCTTGTTGTTCATGGTGAGTGGGTCATGACACTAAATTTGACTAATCAAATATGAAACTTAATATGTGAGATGTGAGCGCCGGGGATTGATACCAACAGATGGATTGTTTGATGGGTGATTATTCCCTCTTACACCGGTGTCGTTGGATCTTTCTGTTAAGTCAAAATGCTGGAACATGAGGTGTGTCTAGGGCCTTTGGCCTAATAGCTTCTGGTATAATTAGACAGCTGAATATTTATTGTTGCATTTTATAACCAATGGCAAGTTTAAATCAGTTGACCTCCTCCTTCGGTCATGCACTTCTTGGAGCAGAAATGGGGCTAGTAGTTAGCGAAGGCAGCACAAATCAACAGAGGGAAATCTATATTTTTAGGATGGCCCAAACTCTAAGATGCATAAGAGTAAGACAGCAGGAGACTAATATATACCTTCACATTTCTTCAGTTATGCATGAAGTACCTTCACATTTCTTCAGTTATGCATGAAGTACCTTCACATTTCTTCAGTTATGCATGAACAAAGACCAACTCGTTATTCTTGGCCTAGCCTGCAAATAAACAAATACAACGACATACTGATCTACAACTCGGCTCACGATTAATGCAAAAATAAGAATAATAATAAATGGACAACACAGTCTCCATACTGCAAAAATAAGAATAATAATAAATGGACAACACAGTCTCCATACTGCAAAAATAAGAATAATAATAAATAGACAACACAGTCTCCATACTGCAAATCGATACTATAAAATGAACATAACATATTTATTTAAACATCACAAAATGGACTGTATCTGACTGTTTTCTAATTTGCTAGGAACTAAAAATTCTCTATTTTCTCTCGTAAAATTTTCTCCCTCCGATCCTAAAAAAATGTCGCTCATACAGCTACGATTTTGTACCTTGTTAGTTCATTTCGTCCGACACTTTATATGGACCGGAGGGAGTAATTATTTTCCCTTCTTAATGAAAATAAGGGAAAAGCTTTGCTGTCTTAATTCTGAAATAAATATTTCATATTCAAGAATCGAAAGAGCAATGTGAAAGTAACTGTAAATGAAATTAATCCTGAGGGATTGAAGGAGCAGTATACAATCCAGTTTGAATAGCATTGTCAAGATAAAATATTAAAATTTAAACAACTTACAAATTATTTATGGTAAAACGTATTTTACATGTTGTCATTATTGAAGACATTGACAGCAACATAAGCTAGGTCATTTTGTGATCTGACTGTTTTTCTATAGAAAATGTGAACAGATCGTGGTCTAATTTTAATATAGCCAAGAATACTTGGGAGAAGAAACAAATAAAGGTAGTATTTATGATATCGCAGGTTGGATATTAGACTACAAAAAAAAATACAGAGTACTACCATAGTAAGTAGGAATGAATTTTATAGAGGTATTTCCTTCCAGTATGCTAGCTAGTGAGCTTCTCAAAACATGTTACCAATCCGCATAGTGAGTAAAGCTCAAGGCGAATGAATTTTTTTGACGATCCTTTAACCATACTGAATTTCACCATATTTTTGATGATCCTTTAACCGACAATATACACATCTTATGAAAGCAATCACGAACCATGTCTGTCACACATCGGTTATTAGAAGCATCAACTTAGAAACAAATATAAGAGCAGGCACTGTCCCATGAAAAAATCTTAGTCAGATTTAGGGACCTGACTATATAGTGTAATCTAGAGGCAAGTGCAGTCGAAAAAAGCAAGAGGAGTAAATTAGTCACCACACACCAAGAATCTTGCCATGCCATGATAACAGAAGTGTAGCCGTCATAAATAGCCCAGAAAATAGGAGGTGAACTATACCCCAAGAGGCATGAAGATCGGATCAAAGACATGAGATATTCACCTGGGACTTGCAACCTCAAATCTGCACGTGTGTCCACGTTGAATGACCAATCTAAGGTCACCTATGAAGCTGAAGCCGTACCTGTGATATATATGGCATACCCGGACCAAATCACCAGCTTTGCACATAAGAATGGTGAGATGCTGAAAATTAGATTACGCTAAAATAATATTACCATTTCGGTTTCCACTTTCACATCTATGATCCTCACCTTTGTGATATGAATCGCCAGAACTGCTTGCCACGCGAAGGTGAGAAGAGCAATATCCTTCCAGTAAATGTTCTTTCATAAGTGATGGCTGAAACATTAGGAAATGCTAGCGTTAAATCCTTGCGAGTGATGTGTCCAACAAATTGGAGAAGATAATGTATATTTTCATTGGATGTTTACCGCTTCATCTGATCGGATATTTGCATCAGCTGCATCTCCTGGTCCTTTAGGAAGTGGTGCATACTGTCCTCACCTGATACAAGTGCACCGGTAGATGAAGAAAAACATCGATGCTTTGGGAGAGCAAAACAACAAACAGTTTGTACGCGTTCTGCGGCCACCGCCTGCTAGAAAAACATCGATGCTTTTGGGAGAGCAAAACAACAAACAGTTTGTACGCGTGCTGCGGCCACCGCCTGCTTGCCGCTGCTGCGCCGCAGACTTCAGCTGTTCAGCACCCTCCGCTTCCGGAACTCCGACACCGGCACTCCCTTGCCTTCGGTTCCGCTAAAGCTCCCCGAGCCGACCTCATCCGAGCAGCGGACGCGGTGGCCTGGTGTGCATGTCGGGCGACCATCCACGCCATCTAGCGCCCGGCTCCGGGTGTGTTGGCCCTGGAACGCGCCGATAGCGCAGGAGTGCTGGCGTCAGAGCTCCGGAATCGCGCGTTGTACGCTGGCCGAGCTGAGCACGCCGCGGCCACGGTTTGTCCCTGCTCGGCGCTGCGACCCGCGCGTGCGAACGTTGGCGCTGGAATTTGCAGGTGATGGACGCACTCCTCACAGGATCTACAGATCATTGCATATACATGAGAGAGCTAGCTAGCTCGATTTGCAAATGGGAGTATCTAGCAGCGGCCACAGGCCTGGACGCCGTACCTCCAGATGCGAGTCGCGGGGCGGCGGTGGCCAGGCCGTTGAGCGTTGAGTACGAGTGCCACCTCCGATGCGACGTGGGTGGACGGGCGGCGCCATGGAGGTCGCGCACTCACGGGCAGTGACACGGCGTCGGGATAGAACTGTGCACGGAAGCTGCGCGACCACCCGAGGAGCAGACGCCGCCAGCCGAAGCCCCGTGTCCAGCTCCATGAGGCCAACCTCACCACAGACGTCCAGGACACGGACGCGGTCGCGGTGGCACGTAGCCTTCTCCTCGTCGGGCCGTAGCACGGCGACGACCTCCGGTGGCTCGACTTGGTTGTAGCCGCCATGGACATGGCGAGGCGGCAGGCGCGTGTGGGAGACGTCCGCGCCGTCGGCGGCAAGATATGGCGCGGTCGAGGCCGCCGGCATGGTCGAGGCCAAGCTCACCATGGAGCCGAGAACCACGCGCGTCGGCTGTGCCAGTGCTGGCCGGGAGGCGTCGCGCCCTGACCCGTTCCACCTTTCTTTCTCTTGTGGCACCGGCGACGTGTGTCGGTCGCTTTCATGCCATCCCGTCGACGAATGAGAAAATGAGAGATGGGGAAGAGGATGAGAGACCCAATGAGAATCCATGGAATCAGTTGTGAATGAAGCAAGCAAGAAGAAAAAAAGAAACAAAGGGAAAAAAGCAAATAGGGGCAAAAAGAGCAAGAAAAAGAAAAGCAACGTGGAAGGCAAGAAAACCAAGGAGCAAACCTAATGAACAAATGGCCACCGAAAGGAACACATCCACCGAAAAATAGCAACCAAGCAATCCATCAAAAATCCACGAGGCACACAGCGAAAGAAAAAAGAATATAAAACAAAAGGAACCGGGAGCAACCAAGGAACCGGAAGCAACCAGTAAGCACAACAAAGAGGAAGGACGATCACCGGGCAACCCACACGAAAAAATAAAAAAAACGAAAGAGGCAAACATGCAGACTACCGGATAACGAAGGGAAGCGAAGAGGGCGCGAACCGAGCGGAAAAAACCTGCACGGTGGACCCACGGACTCACCCAATGGCCATAGGACATGTTTGCACACCTCGCGTACGTGGCAAACGATGATAAGCTCCCAAGGAGCGAATGGCTGCCCATCCAGAGAAGCTGCAATCTTTAGTATAGTAGTGTATGTATGTACTACTGAAATAAATCCTTTTGTGTTAAAAAAAAGGAAGATCTGCTCTACCTCACATAAATAATCCTTTTCTGTTTAAAAAAGGAAGATCTGCTCTACTGAATGTACTATGCTTTAGAACGAAAATGCCAGACAAGAACTGAATTTAACAAGCGCGAAGAGCACGACACACTCTTGCATATCGCACGACAAAAATGCCATTAATTCTCATCTGCCTTCAGTACACTAATTTTATCAAATTTGGCAAAAGAACAGACAGTAACAGAACGTGCTGCTCCACTTGGCCGCTACAACTGAACGGTGACACCTCTAGCTCCCATGGCTGCCAGACGCTGGTCCACCGTCTGGTCACCAACCACGTTGGACTTCGCGGCCGCACGCCGTGACACGTCGAACCTCTCGCCGTCTCCCCAGAGCGCGTAGGCCTCCTCCCCGTGCGCTGCGTCATCGCCGACCTTGAGCTCGTCGTCGGGCATGCGCAGAGGGATGACGAGGCCAACGCAGAGGAGGATGCCGGTGGTGACCACGACGTTCCACACGACGACGAAGAGCGCCGCAGCGAGCTGCTTGCCCACCTGCGCGATGCCGCCGCCGTAGAAGGCGCCGCGCGTGCCCGGGACGTGGGTGTGCAGGGAGGTCAGCTCCGGGGTGGCGAGGAGCCCCGTGAGGACGCCGCCGAGGAGTCCGGCGACGGCGTGGGTGTGGAACACGGCGAGGGTGTCGTCCACCTTCTGGAGGAGAGAGGACCTCTTGTGGAGCACCATCATGGTGACCCACGGCACGCTGCCGGCGGAGATGCCCATCAGTATCGCCGCCCACGTGTGCACCAGCCCTGCGAGCGCGTCGTGCAAATGCAACACAAAAGACAAAACACAGTGTAAGTAACGAAAAGGAATAAACCTTTACTGACGACATTCTACGATTCAGACGAGGATCTGGTACCTGCCCCCGGGGTGATGCAAACGAGGCCGGTCATCATGCCCTGCACGGCCCCGATCACGGAAGGCTTACCGAAGAAGATGACGTCCAGGCAGGTCCAGGTGAGGAGGCTCGCCGCCGCGCTCACGTTGGTGTTGAGAACCGCGACGGCCGCTGTGAGGTTCGGGGCGTACGGCGCGCCGCCGTTGAACCCGGCCCAACCCAACCACAGCATCCCGCCGCCGGCGATCATGAGAAGAATGTTGTTCGGTGCGAATCTCTCCCTGTCACACTTCATCCTCGGCCCGACCTGTCAGAAACCAAATGGCGTGACGTGATTAACAGCGCACCGTTGATTTGTGCCACCGGAACGTTCACCACGACTGCATACGTCCGGCATACGGGCGTGCCTACCACTGTCCTACTGAGTTGTAAGCAAGGGAAAAGTGAACCCGGCCGGCGGCTCATAAGTCATAACCCGTATACGTACCCAGTAGGCGGCGGTGAATCCGGCGACGCCGGAGGAGAGGTGGACGACGTATCCACCGGAATAGTCGATGACGCCCCAGTGGTAAAGGAAGCCGCCGCCCCATAGGCTGAATGCGCAGACGGTGTAGGAGAGGAGCAGCCACAGCGGCGTGAACGCCATCCACGCCCTGATGTTCATCCGCCCCAGCAGCGCCCCTGCCAGCAGCACCAGCGTGATGGCCGCGAGCTCGAACTGGAACAGCACCAGCGTCGCCTCCGGGTAGTACGGCTGCGTGGGGCCCACCTCAAGCGCGCCGCCGGCGCCGTAGTGCGCCGTGGCGGGGAAGGACGCGCGCCCAACGAGGAAGTCCTGCGTCAGGGCCACGCCGGCCTTGCCCCAGAACGGGAACAGGCGGTCGCCGAAGGCCATGCGGAAGGCGAGGAGCACCCAGACGATGAGCGTGGAAGCGTAGGCGTAGAGCGCCATGAAGGCCGAGTTGACGGCCCACTTCTTCTTGACGATGCTGCCGTAGAGCACGACGAGGCCCGGCATCGACTGGATGCCGACGAACGTCGCCGCCGTCAGCTGCCACGCGTTGTCGCCCTTGTTCAGCCATTCCGGCACCGCCGGGAGGGCGGGCATGTACGGGCCCGGCTGAGGCGGTGCGGCCATTGTCATTGTGTGTTACCGCGACGGCGACGTATGTAAGTCCACGATCGATGCGACGCGGCTCCTCGGCGATGCGCGCTTTGTAGTAAGCGGCTGACCGGCAGTGGTTGGTGGGGATCGAGTACGTGAGCCCCATGAACACGACACGAGCAGCCCTAGTGGCATTCCATGTGAGTGTTTGCTTTTCTTTCTCATGTCCCGTGCCGTGCGCGTTTTGGCTTCCTATAAATTTTTCATTTCCAACGATTTCATGTATCATCCTTTGGGTTTTTCTAAGCGTCACCTTGTTGAGCTTTCCTCTTTGACAGCTTGCGGCCTTGCAGGTCTGCATCTCATCGATCGGAGCTAGGCTCGGTTCACCAGGAGTCCATGAGATCTGAACCAGGGTTTAAAATTCGGTACCAACCGTACCTCGGTTCTCCATAGAAATATCCGGAATTTAAATCTAGAATACCGAGTTTCACTGAATTTAAACGCATTTTAACAGCATGTTTTCAGTTGAGTCTGAATCTAGTCCAAAAATTTAAGTTACTCTCTCCGTTCACTAATGTAAGCCATTTTAGTTTTTTCTTGATTCAAATGTATATAGACTTATTTGTACATATATTCACTAATTTTATTATGTATGTAATCAAAATTTAAATGATAGGGTTCAATGTCTTACATTAGTGAACGGAGGGAGTAACAAAATGTGAACCTTAAATTTTGGATTGGCATGTGGCAAGGGAGTTCGTGGCGGCATCGGCCAGGTGAATAGGAGTTTGACTCTGGGCAGCATCAACAACCAAGTCTAAGTGGATGGTTTTTTCCTTATTCTTTTTACCTTTGTGTGTGAGAAGGGATGAAGCCCTTCTCGGCCTAGTCATGGCCAAACTCGGTTACCAAAAATTATTGTGTCGCTTCTGTTAGTGCTCGACGTCCAACAACGGAGTCACTGTGCACTTCCTTTTACTTGATCAGAGTTCTACTCAATGTACGATAAATACGAGTGCATCATTTTGGAGTTCGGGCTCCATCGTGCCTATTTTGAAAAATTCAAAAATAACATCTGTAAGTTTCAAAAAAAATCAGAAAAGAATTCCTAGATGGAGATAATGAACTATTTGTGCAAAAAACCAATACAAAATAATTTGTATTTGAGGTTGAGCAAAAATGACAAAAGTGTGGATATAGGTGCGGTGAATAATGCACATTTTTTAAAATTAGAAATTTTGACACTTTTTATATATTTGGGTAACCTAGATTACAAATTATTTAGTAAAGTTTTTTGAGCACCAGAAGAGTTCAACATTATCTACATCTAGGATTTTTGTTTAGAATTTTCTGAAACTTCGAAACAGAGATTTTGAATTTTTTAGAAATCAGGCTCTATGGAGCCCGAGCTGCCCCTTAAACTTTTCAGATAACTAACCCCTATTTTTTGAGAAATCCCCTTAGTTATGTTGTCTTTCACTATGACTACACTAAGTTTCTGTCCCTCTCTCCACCGTACAATGCATATGGCCCATAGCTTCAATCTTGGGACTAAACTCAAGTATGTGAAAACAGAGAACCTCAAATAATTTCACATACATGTCGACAATCTCTTGATACATGCCGGAAGTTCACATGCAAGGTTCAAGAAAGCGGAAAGCGTAAGCGGAGCGTTTTGCTCTCGCTTAGAGTTTTAATCGCTTAAGCGACGCGTAAGCGCGCTTAAGCGTTTCTAAAATTCACTGATTTTAGTACTGGGCTTGCATCTGGGAGCAAATGAGAAGTTGAGGGGAGTAGAGGAGACTGATACTTGATACGGGGAAGGGGATGCAAGGGAGGCAGGGAAGGGGCTGTGCCTGTAAGGCCGCCATTGTTGATGTGAATCTGTGCGTAGAAGTGTAGAAAGTGAGAGAAAGAGATGAGGAGAGTAGATGGATGGCTCAGATTAGAAAGAATGAATGGCTCAGATCAGATTAGCAGACTAGGGTTTCATAATGGGCCTTATTGGGCCAACTTTGTAGCACAAAAGACCTTATCAGCGCTTAAGTAGTCGCTTATGGCCTAAGCGGAGCGTTTTGCCATCGCTCAGCGCTTAAGCGTATGCTTAATTACGCTTTCTTGAACCTTGTTCACATGATGAAAAGGAACATCACAGTATTCTTCCTTTGGCGCTCAACCATCAGAGAACGAGGCTACCAACTAGGAATGCTGTCAAAGGAACGGTTAAATTGTCATCCAGTTCTGTGCTGATGGGGTGTGACTCTACAAGTGTTGCGGCTACAGAGACCACAAGGAAGCCGAAGGCCGTGTACCAGCTTTCCTCAATGAAACCGAAAGTGTGGAAGTAATGCATGTACCTGAATAAGATGACAGCGGGTGATTCAAACAAAGCACAACTAAGGGAATAAAACAAGTAACAGGGCTAATCAAATCATTACCCAATAGAAGCCAAGAAACCAGCCACGGCCATAGCTATGCTTCCTGCATATGACTTGTTGGGGTTGTATGGAAGCTTTTCTTTCCCTAAACGTCTCCCCACTATGTCTGCTATACCTGGAAGCGCATAGAACAACCGTAACAAAAGGTGAACAGAGAGTCTAAAAAACAAAAGGTGAACAGACAAATTATATCTGCTTTCATCTAGGAAAGGGTAGCAGCTAAATTATTTGCCACGCCGTTTCTAGTCACGGTGTGAAGGGAGGCAATAGATTTTGCTGTGCACGATAAATTTGTAACACGGTCTACAATACCAACCGCAGATATATGCGCATACCATCTCCAGCACATAAGTTGCAGACAAGTGCTATAGCAATTGGGGATGTTCTCCACAATACAGAAGTGGTGAAAGTTATAGTAGTAGCGTAGTACAGTGGGCCCTTGAGAAGTTCCCTGTGTTCAAGAGAAAAACAATTAAAAAGGAAAGCAGTAGCAAGGAAGCAACAATCGGTATGTCACAGAAAGAAACAATAGGAGAATCTCAAGAAAAATGTGTATAAATAACCGAAAGTAGGCATATGTAAGTGTGCAACCTGTGGTCTCCAGATCGGCTCATTGATTTGACCATAGCTTCATTTTTCATTATCCCTAACCCCAATAGAAGCATCCTTAAGATATTAACCCCTGGTGCAACTGCAGCAAGGAAAGGAGCGTACTTTCCCGAGCTGTATAAAGTATTAGTTTTGAACAAAATGCTGATTTACATTGACAGGATCATTTCAGAATTTAAGTACCTGAAAAGAGCCAAAAGAGCAAGAATACACTCCCAATAGTTATATGCACAAGTTTTCTATTGAGTTTCTGCATGCAAAGAAAGGACACTATCAATACAAAATGTTTATATGATGTTGCAAACATAAGTAAGAAAATGGAACTCATATCTCATACATAACACTAAGTTGCACATTTCTATACAAGAACGACACTCATACATGGCTATGTTACATGGTTAGACATATTTAGGTGCCAAATGTATGCCATGGCACATTGTGTTAACTTTTTTCAGTAAATCCACTTATGCTTGTATTAAATGAGTACCCAACCTAAGTGCCATCTGGAGACTCTGAGTTCATGATATATTGACAGCCCATCTCACACCAGTCAAGAATTAATCGCAAATAGGGGTGGGCTGTGCAGAACCCAAGGGTTCATGAACTGGGTTTCTATTGGGCTAGAATACGGTTCATCTTTCGCTCCAACAGAATGTAGACAGTAACAGAACTGATGCATCAGAGACCCTAGAGCAACTGAACAAATGCAGTTGAATAAACTAGTGCATGATATCTAGTACTTTCACCATAATCAGGGATAGAACTATGTTTTCATGTGTATTCTATGCTACTGACAAATTACTTCAGCAACTCATGCATAGAATTCACCATCAGGTTTGTGTAAACATATAATTGGTCTTTTCTGTTTATAACTCACAGTAGCAACTACGCTTCAACTCAGCATGCCGAATTAAGATTATTTTTTCGTAAAAGAGTTACGCGTATGCAAGTTTTCTAGTACCTATTTATCATTAATTACACCTGAAATGCCATTTTTATCAAATCATATCATTCAACAGGTACCTCGCTGAATGTCATGCCTAACACTTAGCATTGTGTACCACCTATCCTGTGTAACTTGAGCAGTAGTCTATTACTCTGCATCCATATGTAAATATATGTGAGTCAATTAAAATGGAACGGAGGGAGTACATATTACAATACTTCGCAGCATATCATTTCCAAAAAAGATGCTTTCACAGCAGTAGACAATCTCAACTTCTCTCACGGTAAAGAGTGTTAAACCGCTCCATCAGCACCGACCGACCAAACGATTTGCAGTATAATTTCAGTTGCAGCTTCTATTTCAGAGAATTATAATGCAAAGAATTCATTCTCTCGTACCCACAAACTCCATGACCAACAAATGTGAAACGATGTGACCATCTCGGCATAACCCATTAATGGGAAATTGATGTATTTCTCTAGGGACCCGGGAGGCCGGGAGAGGTAGGTGTAGCCACGATGCCAGCAACAGCCGTGCATCGCCCCGGGATTCTGTTCATGACAGTTCTCTTTTCTATGTAATTCAGTAATGCTACTGTTTTTTACTAGCGATAGCCTCCTTACTGTTTGTCTGTTACTATACTAGATGACCCGTTGTGCGACTGCGCAACCGCCGGATGCAACTACCACACTATTTCAACATCATTTGATTTTGAAAGTTTTGGACCTAAATTTATTTCCATGTATGAATTAACAGTGGAAATTTGAACACTGCACTTGCACTACGCAACAGCTGAAAGCAAGACCACATTGTTATCATAGGCTATGAGAATAAAAAGGATTCCAATATTTGTCTATTACACAGAACATAGTCGCACAGACATTTTACTACGGCTTACTCTAAGGATAAATAGAAAAGCATGAGATTTAATGCATTAGGCATCGGTTCTTGCAGCAAGACACCAAACTACTTGTATTTACAGATTGAATAATCCACTTGAAATAGATTAAGCTTATGAAAGAGTAAATTGTTTGTGCAGTCTTAAATTGGTTGGGTACTTGATCTTAATGGGCCTCTTATTATACTGGGGCTTGCCCAACCTGTCTTCAGCCTTATTCTCTCTATCTCTGAAGCTGACCAAATTTACACCAAACTACAATCAAAGATCAGATGCAGAGTTGTATGTTTTAGAGGAAAAGGAAGTAGTGTAGTTTGCTATTTTCATGGGATCGAAGGACTTGCTCAATGGGAGACAATGGTCAACGATATCCACACATGCGAAAACTATTGTCAGGAGGCAGTAACAGAGCTTGCCGAGGAGAAAACCCATCTAATTACATACACAAGTGAAATGCAACAGCGCCATGGCTGTTGCTGGTGTGCAGGAAACTTGTGCATGTGACCAGTAGAACTAAAATTAACTGTTGGAAGTTTATTTCTACCAATTATATGTTATCTGAAAAACTGTAGTACGTGGTATATCCATGTGCAGGATGAAACAGTCACTGACTTATATTGGTGCTAGCCTACAAATTATGAACGTGTAATGAAAACTATGATCGTGGAAGCTAGGTTAAATAAGAGTTCGTAATTCTCTACTACTGCCCCTAATGCTCGGACTGTGAGATGCATTCTTGATTAGGCCATTCTATCAGTTGGTACTGACTCGAAGAACTGGTACTTCTGTGAGAAACAGGTTACCACGAAACAGTAGGAATCAGACCAAACCTCAATTCAAACGGAAGGCACAACAAACATTATTTTTACTTGGGGTCGATTCACCCCAGCATAACTGAAGTGTAGCGAGGACACCTAAATCTGGACCAGATGTCAGGTTACCACGAAACAGTAGGATTACAGAAATGAGGCTGATGCACCGGCACAATTTTCTTGAAAAAAGAAAGCCATGGCGCTGTTCTTATGGAACAGCGTGGACTTACCGAAAAAGGCTCGTACAAGGAGGAATGCTGAATCCGGTACTCATTGCTGTGTCTGGCTTCGAGCGATGTACTTCCAATAATCTCTTGAATCCTGCTCATCGTGGGCATATTCAGATCATGACCCTCAATAGAGTTTATGGGAGACTCACGATGCTGAAGTACTTGCCAACATAATATTTTGAAAACCAATTAATTTCATTTGATCTTAACCCTGCAAGAATTGAAATATATGAGGATATCATTCATTCCAGGTGCATGATGACAATTATCTCATCCTAAAGTTCTGGTACGATACCCAATTAAGCAAGGCCATATACAAAAGTGTCAGGGAGCTACAACATAGGGTACGATTATACGATATATCATAAAAGACAGATTTGATGGTTGCCTGGGCGCAATATTTTTTTAGCAAAGAAATTCCTAAGCAACCACTTATAAGTGATGCTTGAATTGAGGACACAACAGAAACAACAATATTTTTGAGCTGCATCTTGGAGCATTTGTGAAGATACTGAACAGGTAAACAGAGATGGACATGCACTGCTTTCTTATTGAAACAAGGAAAAATAAAGCCGCGACATACGTACAAGGGTAAAAAAAAATTGAATGCTTTGCATAGCAGAGACACGCAATGACAACCTTGAATCATACGATGCATAGAACATTTTTTATGTTGCATGTAAGCCAACGAATATTGATAGATCGAGGAAAGCTACCTTTTATTACTCTGCTGGCTTCTATATGAATCAGAATCAACAACAGTATTTCCTAATAGTAACCTCTCTCTAGCAGGTCGCTTTCTTTCTGATACGGGCACTTCGTCATAAATACCAATATGAGAAAAGGTTCACCTTTTGGCGACCTGCAACCTAGAAAATTAAGGTGAAGAAGCAAAAATTGTATATAATACTAATGCAGGATTCTGAATCCTTAATAGGATGAAGATGTACAAAATGCAAGGCACTTTAGAAGTTGTACTCGGAACAAAAGATTAGCTAGAAGTTGCAGATCATCATTTAACAAACATGAAAGTTAGCACTGTATTAAGGTAAGTAAAAAACTGTGGTAAGTGATCGACACGTTAGATTTCTTTATATAGATTAGTCTGCTGAAAGTAGAAACCGATGCTGCAATTGGTTACATGCCTGTGACTTGTTGCGTGCACGACTACGCAACGCCGGATGCAACTACCACATTGTTGCCAACTAATTTTATTTGCATTCATTTAACTTATACCATATAGAAACCCATAACTTGTATGAAGCAGTGTTATCATTTGATTCCGAAAGTTATGTACGTAAACAGAAAGAACCGAGCAAAAGAGAAATCATGATCGATTCACCTCATTAAGGGAACATAAATATCAGCAATGGTTACTGGATCAAGTATCCATTCATTCTCTGACAGATGTTTAACACTGCAAATAAAGGGGAAAAGGGAGAATAATAAGTCATGACAACAAGATCAACAGTAGAAAGACCAAACAAAGAGGAATGTAGCGTAATCAAATACTGTAACTGCTCCTACATGCTAGCAGAACACAAAGTACCAGTGACAAAAGGGCACATCAGGAGTAGAAAATAAATAGAGAAAAGTGGAGGTATAAGCCTACAGCCAACCTTGCGTAGATCAACGGTTCTCTAGATATTGCAGTATTGCTTGACATATGGGATCATCTGGCATTCGGACACCAACCTGCCTCCGCCATGGCGCAGCAACGAGCTCCCGCTGGTCAGATTTCGGCAGCCATGGCCGTGACCCTCTCAGTGCTCCCACCGTGGTTGCCTGCCGTCGTGTTCCTCTAAGTGCCCCCACCGTGGTAGCGTGGTCCCAGCATCAGGTATGTGGCCTATCTTCTTCTCTCTTTGTCTTGCTCCAGTAATATTTGGCTCTTGTAGTTTGCTGCATTTCAATAAATTAGTAGACTAAGCATGATATAAAATCATAATTTTTCTATCCAGATAGCACAAAAGTTACTATCGGATTCAATAATAACAACACTATTAACTCAATCAGTTTTGCAAACCCCATGTATCAATATCTGAAACGTGAATGGGTAAGGGAAAATAGGGTCTTACCTTGTGTCACCAAAATGTAGCAATTCTGAATATGTTCTGGAATTATAGGTTCAGAGCTACCGGCTCCACGACATGTTTTGGTTTGCAGGCCGCCTTCACATTGCAGTACACGCTTTCACAGACAGTTCTACCAAACACTCCGATATCCGCGAGTTGGTCCCATACTTGTGACCTGCAATCCCGTGCCAAAGTTCAAGTTTAAATTAAACCAATTGATCCAACAACTGAGTAAAAATCGAACATAGCAGTTTTGAGTGCAAAAAACGTAGCCTAGAATATAGATATCATGATTATCTAATTCATAAAAAACATAGCTCTGTCCTACAGTACCAAATAAATTATGGTGCAATTATATGCACAAACTAAGCAAATGGCAGAGAGCAGTACGATCTGAGTATGAGATAACCTCCTCAATAGTATGATATAAGCGCCAACCAAGCACTCCACAGAACCAACCCAGAGCCGAGCCGCCATTCCTGAAGAAAAGGAAAAGAGAGCACGAATAAGCTCACGATAAGCTAATTTTCTCTCAGGATATGAAAATTACGAAATACACTACCAAATACATCCCTATTTATACAACGAGCTAGTTCACGCCCATGTTTTTTCCTGCAAAGTACTCTGTCTATTGATCCAGACAAAACAATGACATTAACATTCATGGGATGTCTATGTGCCACCACACCTACAGTTTGCTTGCACACAAAAACCATTATTGTTGCGACAGCTCGAACACAAACAAAATGCATAATGACTGAGATCTCTATGTGCCACCGGGGAGGTGCTAAATTTAAATACAGAACTGAAAGAAAGAAGTAACTATTTAAACAAGAATCTTACCTACAAACTATTTTCAGGTGACCTAAAAAAGATAGGAGACTTACGTTTGTGGGATCCTCACAAATCATTCTGTAGAGATTCGTCAACATAATTGTCGATTAGGAAATCTTGCAATCCCATAACCTGGAAAATTTTGAGATAGAAGGATTTAGAGCAGCCTTCTAATAATAATCATAGTCGCATTCATTAAAAGAAAAGAATCTGATATAGTCACCACCAAGAGCTTTCTGCTCAATTAATTTCTAGATCAAACAATTAGCAATCACCATAAATCAGTAAAATAGCCAATTTAGATAGGCAAGTGTAAAAAAATGTAGGCAAAAAGAAAACCTCTCCATCTCTGCTCAATCAAAATACCAAACAGGTAAACAACTTGCTTTGATTTTTGTCGACAACATGGTAGAGAAGGGCTGGCGGTTGTCCACTGAGCATTGCTTTTAAAACCTAAACTTTAACCTCCTGCTTTCAGACAATAACATCAAATAAGAAATTGTTCACCGCACTATAGAAGGGAAATCTTCTAGTAACCAATATTTTCTTTTAAAACCTAAACTTTAACATGAATCATGCATAAACCAAGAGTAGTAAGTAACTACCTGCTGCGTCAAGACTCAAGAGGCCTGATGCGTGGAAGGCGGGGAACTGTGGAAGCCCCTGCTCCTCCCTCGGCACGGACCTGAAAGACATCACCGCCGGCACAGCCCCGGCCCTGCTCGCGAACGACCAATCCATGGGCGACACTCCTCCTGCTCGAAAGTAAGCTGCAGATGGCATGCACACAATTCCCAATTAGCCTCGGCCCACCAGCGATTAACCAACTTACAAACATCTGAAAAGAAGCAACATACATTGTATGAATGGCTTACAAAGATAACACCAGGCCCATTCCCAAAGAAAAAACATAATCAATAGGTTTCTTCCTGTACAGTTTTTGCCGGATGATGGCAAGTAGCAACCACAAACTGAGTTTATGCAAGCATCAGTAGCAAGAACTGTAGTGAGACAGTCATTTATAAAGGGCCTCGCTGGACTAAGAATTCAAGGGCCTCACTGGACTAAGAGCTTGTCAGTTTGTAACAGGAAAGAGGATAACTCAGAAGCTCATAGCTGACATACCAAAACTTTCATCTTCCATACCAGCTTCTCAATATCAAAAGCATGTCACTGGCTTTTCCTACCTAATTGGCAGTACCTCTATCTGCACAGCTTTGAAGGTGGAAAGCAGAAAAAACAGAAGAATGAGGAGATCTAGAGCACTATACCTAACCCCAATTAAATGGGCGCACTCCTATTTCCATTTAAAAAACAAGTTCAAAGAGATAGTGACCCTTGAATGAATCTGTGAAAACTTGCCCAGATTTCTTTTATCAAAAATGCAAGGCTGAGAAAATGAGCGTAAGTAAATTGGCAAATAGAAGTGCACTGTAGGAATCTCAAATCACTGTATGGAGGTGTTTCAGTACACACTGGACATAATCAACTATTTCACTAATCAATTCTAAAGTAACAATCATCCATGTGTACAATGAGCAATGGAAATGGACTGGAATCACATCCAGTATCCAAAACATATAGAGAAGGCATGGAACCTATAATATAACCAAAAAAAGGATGACAAAAGTCAGATCATAAACTGTATAATTTAGCAAGATAGCTTAAAAAATGGCCAGTCAGATCATAAATCGTCAGGCAGCAAGAATGTGTGTGGGCGTCACTGAACTGAACATTTAACCATGCTTTTTATAGATTAGTGTCTCTGAACTGAACTGAACATGAACATGAACAGACGAAGTGCATAAAAGAACATAAAACCAAGCATCGACAATGTAAGACTGGTTAAGCGAACCTGAACAAACAATGGGATCCATTGTGCCAATCTTCCTAGTATCAAGCTCCTCCTCCTCAGAAACCCTTGTATATATGCTCCCTATCACAGGGTAATTTTGTGTTCCATAGCCTGACATTGAACAAATGATAATTAGATTTAACATGGTGGTTTGTTTATCATAATACTTAAGATAAAAAATACAATGGCTCAATAACCTACTCGCTGATCTGATCAATTATCCAGTAGCTGCACCCGCGGTCATAACCTACAAATTCAAGTACAGCACCATAAAATTCACTATGGTGCACACCTTGGTCCTGCAGGGTCAATCAAACAAAAGAACCATGTTCGCAAAAAAATTCAAAACTCAATTCTTCAGCAGCAATATTTTGCGTCTGTGTTATCATGCTTCCTGTTAACTCAAGCGCACACAGCTGCTGTCCTCCGCCCTTGCTGCGAGTTGCCACCATGACCAAGCACCAATGAACCAAGAAAAATATTAACCTGCACCAAAGACACAACAAATAAATTATTTAACCCCATTCAGCTCCAAGAAAAATCGTGATAGTTCAAACGAATTCATAGGAAGGAAGAGATGATTCTCGAAGATGTGTGTTGCTATAAACTGAACCATTAGTTAAAGAGAAGCACCTAATACACATTATATGCCTCAATTAAACAATAGAGAACTGTTTAAAAAACTCCCACGTGAATCTGAATTAGACAAAATCCTGGAATTACCTCTAAATCTACCATCCTCAGTTAAACAGCTCTATCTAAATATGCAAAAACAAATCTGCAAGAAAGAACAAAGGTTTCGACACTGAGAATAACATAGGGAGAAGAATAAGATGCCCACAACAAGAAATACATCAATATCTCCTGTTTTAGGCCAGATCATTGGAGGGATAGACTTTTCAGATAAATGACCAAATACGCTATTGTGTAGATTACTTTTCAGAGCTATTGAATAGATCAATCTTCACCTACAACCTGGGATTAAATTAAAAGAGTATAGTGGAAGAGAGAGAGGAGGAAATGACCTTCACCAAATCAAGTGGTCGGGGGCTAGAGCCAAGCCTGTGCAAAATCAACATCTTCCCTTGGATCTCACTTCCTGCCAATCATACAACGACCTTTACCAAATCAAACGGGATACAAAGTCAAAATAGAATGAAGAACAAAGTGCACAGCTCGTGGCCATCGTCCTCCTAAACTCTCTGGTCCAGGGAGCTTCACCATGGGGAGAGGCACTTCCAGCTCCTCCATGGCCGTCCTCCTCAAATCCTAACCTGAGCAAGCAAACGAGAAAGAGAGGGGATCGGGACTCACCAAAACATAGAGGATGGGCGTGCTGCTGGCAGTGGAGGACGCTCCGTCCTGCCTTCTCCTCCATCTCGCCCTCGGCCCCATCAGCTCCGTCTGCCGACCGGTTCCTCCAGATGCGGGGATGATTCACCTCACGTAACTAATTTGGGAAAGAGGAACTCCATATTAGAAGCTAGAGAGGGAGCCCCGAATCTCACCCCATATGCAACCAACGATAAAATCAGAAAATAAATAGATAAAAAAAGAAACGGAAGAGGAAAAGAGAAGAAACAGAAAAATCTCACCATGACGACGACCGCCGCCGCCGTCGTGCTCTGCCTCCTATTCGCCCACTCCGACCGCCGCCGCCGTCGTGCTCCTTCTACTCCCGCTACTCCCACCGTCCTCCTCGCCGCCAGGTCGCCGACTGTCCACAGTCGAGCCGAGCGCCTGGTCCTACGCAACGCCGCCATCCTCCAGGACGCTCCTGCAGCGGCTCCCACCACCGCTTCGTCCGGTCGCCGCGAAGGGAGTCGAGCCCGTCGATGCGGCGCCTACCCCGCTGCTCCTTCTCCACGAGCTCCTCCGGGGCGGAGCAGAGGTGAGGGCGCGAGGCGGGAGCGAGAGGGAAGACACGGCTGAGAGGGGGAGGAGAGCGAGCGCCCCGATGTGTGGCACGAGGTGGCGGCGCCCGCGCTCCCTCCGAGCCCTACTTCTCCAGCACGGGGAAGAGGGGAAGAGGTCGAGGCGAGGGGCCGGAGGCGCGGCGGCGGGGCTCGTGGGAGGCAGAAGGGAGAGTGGCTCGCGTGCGGGATTGGGGGAGCAGAGACGAGCGTGGATTGGGCTAGGGTTTCACCTCGGGCACGGATTTTGTCTCTCTGCGGGCGCGGTGCGGGCGCGGGCGAAAGAAGAGCGACGTGGACCAAGTGCTCTCGCCCTCTGTTTTGTGGACCCTGGACCCACTCGTCATTGACTTAACAGGATGTTACTATTTACTCAAACGGGTGAAAAATGGCTTTGACCGCATCTAACAGCCAGCAGTGAAACACGTTAGCGTTTTTACCAGATCGGACGACACGGGATGACCGTCGACGTAGATGGGGGCAAACGGCGGGTCGGCTCGCAGCTTTTATAGAAGTAATTGTTGTTGCCATGTTGCTGTTAGTAGAAATTAAACTATTAAGCAGTAGCGCACATTATAAAAAGGAACACGCGTCAGTTCACGAAATTGGATGATAAGCCAGCATCGGCCAACGGCGAGAAGCGTCCGTCCACCAAGAATGACATGCAAGTTTTCGACCTAGACGTCATTAATTACACCTGAAATGCAATTTTTTTCAAATCATATCATTCAGCAGATACGTCAGACCTCAGACCTAATACTTAGCAGTGCGTGCCACCAAATCTGTGCAATTTGAACAGTAGTTTACTAAGTAGATTTTACAATACTTCACAGTATATCCTTTAAAAAGAAGATACTTTTGACGGCATATAGTCGTACACAATCTCAACTTCTCTCACGGTAAACAGCGTTAAACCGCTCCATGAGCACCAGCCGACCAAACGATTTGAGAAATAATTTCGGTTGCAGCTTCTATTTCAGAGAGAGCAAAACTAACCAAACCAGCACATACTAGTCAGAAGCGTCACACCACCGCATACAACCGAAAGAGGTAACACCCGAATGTATTGCTACTTACAAAGTTACAATAGGGTGGTCGAAAAATCATAGCCCGGATGACATAGTGTAGAGCACAGCCTAGAAATCGGCAGTCTCAGCATGACCATCAAATGTGAAACGATGTGACCATCAAATGTGAAACGATGAGACCATCTCGTCATAACCGATTAATGGGAAATTGATGTGTTTCTCTAGGGAGGTCCCGGGAGAGGTAGGTGCAGCCACGAGCCCACGATGCTTGCAACAGCCGTGCATCGCCCCGGGCTTCTGTTCATAACAGTTCTCTGTTCTTTTTTTTGCGAGGAACCAGAAGATATTACAGGAAGACTGTTACAGAAAGCACCCCAAGAAAGATGAAAATTACAGACCAGTCCTTCTGCAACCTAGAGACGCCGGCGAAGAGCAGAACGTGCCGGTGGCGCGCCGCCGCCGCGTCTTCCTTCAAACCTTGGATCGGAAGACGTCCCCTGGCGGACGGGAAATCGCCGGACCTCGAACTCCGTGGAGCCTCCATCCAGCACCCGGTGCATCTCCATCGTCTTCCATGCACATCTCCAGCTCCGGATTCGTCAACCCAGATCCGCCGCCACGCGGGATCCAGGAGGGGGAAGGCGCTCCCAGAAGATCCAGGGATCCCAGGGAACGAAGGGGGCAGGCACAGCACCGCAGAACTCCTCCGAGCTCCGCCGCGAGAGGAAGGACATACCTGCACCAAAAAAGCCGACGGCTCCACCTCCTCCATGGCGCCGCCAGCCCGAAAGCACCCACACCCTACACTATCTACACCCGTGACGCAGGGATCCCCCGCCCTCCCGCCGTCGGAGCGGCCGACGGAGGATGAGGGATCAGCTGGATCGACGGCGAGGCGGTGGATCTGCGCGCGGCGAAAAAAAACACCTCTCTCTACTATAGCGGGAGAGAGGAGAGACGTCCAAGGTCAACAGTTCTCTGTTCTATGGAGTAATTCTGTATTGCCCTGGCAGTCTGGCATCATTACTGTCTACTGTTGTTTTAGCGATAGCTTCGTTACTGTTACCATATTACTGTTGCCATGTTGCTGTTAATGCAGTACTAGTACACATGATAAGACAGGACGTAGTTAATTACACTTCGGGTCAAAAGGGGAGAAGGGCGCTGCTGACTGACCTGCTCGAAGACGCCGCGCTTGGCGAGCTCCTCGAAGAGGCGGAGGAGGCCGAGGGCGACGCCGGCGGTGACGACGGAGGACACGAGGTCGTGGGCCAGGCCGCCGTCCCCCGGCGAGATCACCGCAGCCATAGCCGTTGATCTCCGGCTCCGATCGGCGGAGCAGACGCGGCGGCGAAACGGGAGGGAGGACGGCTCGGAGGAGGTGGACGCCGCGGCGCTGGTAGGTGAGCAGAGGCAGAGGGGCCTGGATTGGAGGCGAGTGTAGTAGAGTGGGGAGGAGGAAGGCAGCAAGAAGGGATGGGAGTTGACAGTGACCATTTCGTCGCGTGCCCAGACGGAGACGACGACGACGGCTGTTGGAGTAATAAACAAGAAAAATGCGCATGATTCAACACATGCGGAGGCAAAATCAACACGCGCGGAGGCTGCTGGTTCTAAAACAGATTGGATGCCGATTTTCTTCTAATAATGAGATAAATGGATAAGCCAAATTTTCTTTCCGTGAAACTAGGAAGTGCCAGTTTAACAGAAAAATGTGAATTCTCAGCTATAAATAACTTACGGAGTAGTAAGTTCCATTTCAGTCCACAATAAAATCTGGTTGTGTGGGCTGCCTCCCCCGTTGTTGGTGTTTGTTGTATGGTTTTCGTTCGGTTTCTTCCGCTAATAAACCGGATATCTTCTTAATTAATGAATAAGGCAAAAACTTTGCCTTCGTTTCAAAAAAAAAATCTGATGCTGTTACTCGAGCAGTATCGACTTTAGAGCTAGCAGATCCCACATAATTTCACCCCGGATAACAAGTTTCTGATTTCCACGAAAATGGTTTTGCAGTTCACAAATCGAAAGCGCAGAACAGATCTCGGATACTTGTACTACGATACTTGTGAGAAACTTAACATAAAAGGGTTGGTAGGGAATCGCAAAGCTCTCTCCAGAGGCCGGCGTATGTATTTATATTGGGTAGAGTACAACAGGAATACGATACAAGGTAGAGTCGGTTTGGTTTATACAACACCATACCGACATGGATACATAGTCTAACACCCTCCCTCAATCTCAGCCGATCCAAGGTTGAGATTGCGTTTACAATGTTGAAACAAAGGTAACGGGAGTGGTTTGGTGAATATGTCAGCTAACTGATCCTTGGAGGAAATGAACCGTATCTGAAGCAACTTCTGTGCAATCCTTTCACGGACAAAATGATAATCTACTTCAATATGCTTGGTACGAGCATGAAATACTGGGTTGGAAGAGAGAAACGTTGCTCCAATGTTGTCACACCATAAAACAGGTGGACTATGCTGAGAAACTCCAAGTTCTCCCAGAAGAGCTTGTACCCAAATGAGTTCCGCAGTAGCATTAGCAAGTGATTTATATTCTGACTCTGTACTGACTGTAGCCTGTTTACGAGCACTCCAAGCAACCAAATTACCACCATAGAAGATGGCATAACCCCCCGTGGAGCGACGATCATCAGGATTGCCAGCCCAGTCCGCATCAGAAAACGCAGACAGAAGACCAGAAGATCGAGTATCAGGACGCAATAGTAAGCCATGAGAGAGAGTTGCCTTAACATATCGTAATATCCGCTTAACCGCTGCCCAATGTGTAGAACGAGGAGCATGTAAATATTGGCAGACCTTGTTAACCGCAAAAGCCAAATCAGGGCGTGTCATTGTAAGATATTGTAAGCCGCCCACGACACTGCGGTACCGAGTAGACTCCGTAGCATCAAGAACAGTACCATTGGTAGCTGAGAGTTTTTCTGACGAAGCCATGGGTGTAGAGGCAGGACTGCACTTAAGGAGACTAGCACGCCGCAGAAGTTCAATAGAGTATTTGCGCTGACTCAAGAGAAGACTAGCACTACTAGACTGTTTTACCTCAATGCCAAGGAAGTAGTGAAGGGGACCAAGATCCTTAACTGCAAAGGACTGACTAAGTTGATGAACAAGGCGATCCGGAGCGGAGAGCGAGGAACTGACCACAATAATATCATCCACATAGACAAGTAAATATAGTGTGAGATCAGGACGGCGTAGGATAAACAGAGACGTGTCAGCTGTAGATGGTGTAAACCCAAGATCAATCAGAACAGAGCTGAGACGAGCATGCCATGCACGAGGCACCTGTTTGAGTCCATAAAGAGCTTTACCAAGCCGGCAAAGGTAACCAGGATGATTAGAGTCCTCAAACCCTGGAGGTTGTCGCATAAATACCTCCTCTTCAAGAACTCCATGCAAGAATGCATTTTGTATGTCAAGCTGTCGAAGATGCCAACCTCGAGTAAGAGCCATAGACAAAAGAAGACGAACAGTAGTTGGTTTGACAACCGGACTAAAAGTGTCCTCATAATCAAGGCCATAACGTTGTTTGAACCCTTTAGCAACAAGACGAGCCTTGTACCTGTCTATCGACCCATCGGATTTCTGCTTTATCTTGAACACCCACTTCGAATCAATGACGTTGACACCAGATAGCGGAGGGACAAGACGCCATGTCTTATTTGATTGTAGAGCTTGAAATTCAGCTTCCATTGCCTGACGCCAGTGTGGACTGGCCATCGCCTCTCGGTAATTACGAGGTTCCATAGTAACAAGATCAGTATGATGTGCTTGAAGAACAGCATTCCAGGCAACTGTACCATCGGTACGCTTTAACGGTTGTCGAATCCCTTTCTGTAAGCGAGTAGTAACACCGACACGAACAGGCGCAGCAGGTGACGATATAGCGCTGGATTCCGGCTCGCTCGTGGACGTAGCAGAGCCATGAGTGTCACTCGACCCAACAGAGGCTGGGGACTCACGTGGCCCAGCAGAAGCAGCCCGTGCAGTAGAAGCAGGCGAGGCCGGGGAGCGCAGGGGCGTAGCAGGCTCAGTCGGGGCCTGGGATGCATGGCCGGAAGCAGTACCATGCAGATCCTCACGATGGACATCTGGATGATTGACTTGCTCACGAGCAACGGCCTGGTGATCAACAACTTCATCCAAAAGCTCCAGGCGCGCACCACGAACTGAACCTGCACCATGGTTAGCTAAAAGCAGTGGAGTATATGCAGCATCAACAAATTGGTCAGGGTGCAAATGATCGGAAGAGGAAGATGGTAGTGTGGAATTTTGTGGAGATTGTGAGAAAGGAAAAACATGTTCATCAAAGACGACCTCACGAGAGACATAGATTTTATTTGTGGGAACATGAAGGCACTTATATCCTTTATGCAAAGAGCTGTAACCAAGGAAAACACATTGTTTGGAGCGAAACTCAAGTTTTCGTTTATTGTATGGACGAAGATGGGGTCAACACGCGCAGCCAAAAACCTTGAGAAAAGTATAGTCTGGTATTTCCCCTAATAGGCGTTCAAGAGGAGTTTGCATAGAAATAACACGGCTAGGGAGGCGATTAATGAGGAAGCATGCCGTAGAGAAAGCACCACTCCAAAAACGATAAGGAACTGAAGCATGAGCTAAGAGAGTTAAACCAGTCTCGACAATATGACGGTGTTTGCGTTCAGCGGTGCCATTTTGTTGATGAGTGTGTGGACACGAAACACGATGGGAGATGCCAACATCTGAGAAAAAATTGTTCAACCTATGGTACTCGCCACCCCAATCGGTTTGAACATGAATAATCTTACGATTTAAAAGACGCTCAACATGTTACTGAAATTGAAGGAAAACTTTGAACACATCAGATTTATGCTTGAGAAGGTAAATCCATGTAAAACGACTATATGCATCAATAAAGCTTACATAATATTCATGTCCACTAACCGAAATTTGGGCAGGACCCCAAACATCAGAAAAAATCATCTCAAGAGGTGCACTAGTGACTCTAGTATAAAGGGAAAAAGGTAACTGGTGACTTTTCCCTTGTTGACAAGCATCACATATTACTTCTTTACTAACTGACACAGAAGGTAACTCATGACGGTGTAACACATGCTGGACAATTTGAGTAGCTGGATGACCTAGACGTGAGTGCCATCTCTCACGTGACACTTTAACACTGCTGAAGACTTGTTTGATGGATGCCGCATCAAGAGAATAGAGGTTGCCACGACACCCTCCTCTAAGAAGAACCTCCCGTGTATCCCGGTCCTTGACAAAGAAATACCAAGGATGGAATTCAAAGAAAACATTATTATCTCGTGCAAATGTACGGACCGAGAGGAGATTACGTGTAACAGAGGGAACATGAAGAATATTTTTTAAGTGCAAAGGACGTGATGAAGAAGTAGAAAGAATAGATTGACCAACGTGTGTAATGCGCATACCTTCACCATTAGCTGTATGGACGTGATCCTTGCCTTGATATGGTTCCCTCATGTGTAGTTTGTCAAGCTCGTGGGTGAGATGATTTGTCGCCCCTATATCAGCATACCAGCTAGGGTCGACCGGATATGAGGATGTAGACCCATGTGTTACGGAAAACGCCGCGATCTGTTTGTCCATGTAGCGGCCATCATTGCCAGCACCCAAGAAGTTGCGGTTGAAGCGTTTGAAACAGCAGGACGCGACATGCCCAACCTTCTCGCAGATCTGACAGGTAGGCCTATTTCCGTTGCCGGCATAATTTGGAGGACCACGGCGATCGTTGTTGTAGGAGTTGGAACCACCTCCTGGTGGTTTGTTGGTGAAGTAGTTGGGCTTGTTCTGAGGTGTGGGAGCACGCTGATCGGAACGGTAGGGAGTCTGAAACGGTGATTTACCACCACCCGACTTGTTGACATAGTTGGCAGAAGCATGAAGATCGACACTAAGCTCTGCTTTTCTGGCCTCTATACGCTGTTCAGTAGAGAGGATTTGTGCGTACAGATCACGTATTGGCATAGGATCAGAGGCACTGCGGGCGCCCACGATCTGTGCAAGCGAGTCATAGTCGCTGTCGAATCCCGCAAGGAGATATCCAGTAAATTCCTCGGGACGAAGAGGTTGTCCGATCACCGTAATTGTATCAGACAGCTGTTTGATTTTGTTGAAGAACGTCGTCGCGCTCATGTCGAGCTTCCTCGCCTTCTGTAGTTCCCCATGTATCTGCATCATATGGGCAGTGGACTGCGACGAGAAGCCAGCGGAGAGAGTTTCCCACGCCTCGCGTGAGGTAGCGGCAAGCATCACCAATCCAATCACATCCTCGGAGAGAGAACATACGATTGCAGTCAGTATCTCCTGATCTTGCTGATGCCAAGCCGTAAAGAGTGGATTGGGTATGGTAGCAGGGGCTCCGCCTTCTTTTCCAACGTCGGGATCGGGATCATCTCCGACGGACAGGGGAGCGATCCATCAACGAATCCCATCAGGCGATTGCTGCGAAGGATTGGGAACAACTGAGCACGCCAGTAGAGGAAATTGCCGGCCGTGAGCTTGATCGTGACTTTGTTCGACAGATTGATCGGCGCTGCGGGTATCACCGAGGCCATCGTCGAAGATTGGACTCCAATGGAGAAGGAGTTGCCAGCGGAATTGAGGCTCGAGTTTCTGGAGGTAAAGCTCGCAGAGGAAGGGCTCGAGTTTGAGGAGAGGGTAGCCATCGATCACAGGTTTTGGATCTTTAGCTCTGATACCATGAGAAACTTAACGTAAAAGGGTTGGTAGGGAATCGCACAGCTCTCTCCAGAGGCCGGCGTATGTATTTATATTGGGTAGAGTACAACAGGAGTACGATACAAGGTAGAGTCGGTTTGGTTTATACAACACCATACCGACATGGATACATAGTCTAACAACTTGTACTAGTTCACGCTTGATCTCTCCTTGAGACATAGTTCGCGCGAGATTATTACAGTAGAGAACGAACTGAAATAAACCTAATCCGGACAGATTCTCGACGGCTACTCGTCGTAGTTGAGGCAGAACTTGACGACGGAGATGCGCTTCGGCCACACCACCTTATGATCGTCCAGCGCAGCTTCATAGCGGCGCTGAGCAGTAGCGTCGCCGCTCGCCGCCGCTCGCCTGGCTTTGCGAAGTGCAGCGTCAGTTTTGCGGCACCGCTGACGTCGTCGAGCACCTCGAACACATCCCCTCGAACCCATCCCACTCAGGTCCCCACGCCTCCTACTCGCCATCGTCGTCCTCGTCCTCGTCGTTGGCATCGGCGTCGACCACATCCTGGGAACCCCCCCGCCTCGGCGTCGTGCGAGCGGGCTGGCGCGGCGGCCATGAAACGGGACAACGCGGCGTCGGCACCAGCCAGAGCGGCTGTGACGTCGGCGGCGGACCCCGATGCCACGACGCGGTTATCGTTGATGAAAGGCTCCTCGAGGCCGTGCAGGCCGTCCCACCCCTCCCTCGGAGGCGACCGTGGCTGCTCGAGGCGGCCGAGCAGCGGGCCTCCTCATCCTCGCCCAGAGGCCCACGGCCTTTGCCGCGCCCGCCACTGCCGCGCATGGAGGAGCCGACCATCGATTTAAAGTCACGGGAGCGACTTCAAGTCTAGCGGATGTGCGGCGGAGCTCGAGTAATTGCTCGCCGGAGAAGATCTAACCTAGCGGCGGAGGGAGAAGAAACGAGGCAGAGCTATCGGGGAGTGGAACCCCAAATGAACCCCGGTACAGTTCATATAGCGCCCGAGCCGTCGCTTATTCGGAGGCCCGGATGTTAGTATCCGGTTCGGACCGATATGCGGTATCTGTTCGGACTGTAAAAATGGCCAAACCTGCATATCCACATGAATTTTCCGGCCCCGGGCTTAATGTGTGAACAATAATATGTTACGGTTCAAACGGTAGGTTAAGAAGCTAGTTAGTTGTTTGATAGACCCTTTAAAAAAATTGAGAGACCTCGCAAAATTACAGTTAGTTCCGATGAAACATTCTTTTTGACAAGATTGTATTTGAAATGATAAATTCATATGTCTACTCCCAGCCATGCTGAAGGATTGAACTATATATAAAGTTTCAAACTATCCGAAAATAAGAAAGAAAAACTGTTAGCAATTAGTAATAAATAGAAGTAATGGAACTGACAGAAAAACATTTCGGTGCGCATACATTTATTTATGTTAGTTGGTAGGGACCACCAGTGCTTTTAACGACATAAACAAAGGCTAGGCCTGATGAGCAAAAAGAGATGTCTGTCCCAGGGACCAAATTGAATTTTAAAACTTTGCGGGGACGCGTGCGAAAAAAACAAAAGGACAAGACGACCAAAATTTAATTTTAGAACTTGGCAGGGGCCGCATACTCACTCTATCACAAATTACGACGTCCACTCGGGAAGATGGTAGACCAACGCGCTCACCAAATGCAATGTTAGCCCTTGATCTAGGCCACGACCCTTCGTGATCGGCCGTCGACCCAGTCCAGGTAAGTATGTTGCAAGGGAGCACCCAGCGCTGGTTATATAGGCGTCTCTCCAGCCCCGGAGTCCTCGGCTACCCGAGGTGGTACTAAACTTCGAGCGTCCCGGTGCAGCTGCTTGGTTCGTGAGACTGTGTGGGCCTGTTTGAGCATCCTGTAGTCGAAGTAACGTGGGCCTCTCTTGTGCCGGAATCGTAGGTCCAGGAACATTAAACAGAGCACCGGAAAAGCAGCCCATGCCCATTAATAGCCGGTCCCTCAAGAAAAAAAAATCTTCCCATTAATAGCCGATACTGAAATACGTCTTTTCTTTTCTAAATATCTTATACAGTCTTTGTTTCAAGGGGAAGATCTATACAGTGTTTTCGTTGGAAGTTAGAGATCAATTCGACCGAAGTTGGCAGCTCGGGATCCAGTCCACATAAGCTGGCAACTTGAGAGTTCATCATGAACTCATAATCAAGTGCATTTGTTCTTATGGTACCATAGTGACATGTAATGCTTGTACTCATGGCTGATGGACCATGTCCGATGTATTCTCTCTGTCCAATTTTTTTGGCTACGTAACTGTATGAGTGTCCTTGGTGTGGGCGCGAACGGAATTTGGTCCCTGGTTCCGTCTGCTTTCCGTAATTTAGGAGAGATTCTTTGGGGACGAGATAGTAAAGATTCGCGGTGCATAAGTTAGTCCTTTAGCTCTGCACCATGATAGTCTTGACTATCGACAGACACGCCCCCGCTAATAGATCTTGACAAACAAACAACAACAACGGCGCCCATGCCAACGCTCGCTATATAACACGAGCGCGCAGGTGCACCATTTTCGGACGCAGGCCTCCGCAATTCGTGCGCCTCACCGTTTCCAAGCCAAAAATGGCGCCTACGCCCACGCTGGCAGCATCCTTTCTCGCCGTCGGCATCCTGGCCGCCATCGTCCACCTGAGCGTCACGGCGACCGCCGACGACGCCCCGCTGCCACGCGCCAAGCAGCGCGACATCCCGGCCGTGTTCGCGTTCGGCGACTCCACGCTCGACACGGGCAACAACAACGTCCTCTCGACGCCGGTGCGCGCCGACCACGCGCCCTACGGCCGCGAGTTCCCCGGCGGCACGCCGACGGGCCGCTTCTCCGACGGGAAGCTCCTCAGCGACTACCTCGTGGAGGTGCTCGGCATCAAGGAGTTCCTCCCGCCGTACCGCTCCGGCGAGCTGACGGACACCGCCGAAGCCTCCACGGGCGTCTGCTTCGCGTCCGGCGGCTCCGGCCTCGACGACGACACGGCCACCAACGCCCGCGTTGCGACGTTCGCGTCCCAGCTCGACGACTTCCGGGAGCTCCTCGGGAGGATGGGCGCCCAGAAGGCCGACAAGGTGGTGAAGAAGGCGGCGTTCCTCGTGTCCGCCGGGACCAACGACATGATGATGAACTACTACATGCTGCCGTCCGGGAGGAGCAAGTATACGATCGAGCAGTACCATGACCTCCTCATCGGCAAGCTTCGATCTTACTTACAGGTATATATTTCTTCTTGTTGTTTTTCCATAAGTGATCGAGCCAGACAGCCCCATTAAAGACCTTGCTTGTGAATTAGTTCAGCATTTCATGGAGAGATTAGTTAAAATAGTACTCCTATTAACCACAGTAGGCGTTGACAGACGTAGGGTTGTCATTTGAGCAGGATATAAAAACATGTAGTTGTGTTTATCCTGGGACGCAGATAGTGACCATAAATTCGCACTTGCATTTGGGGAAAGGGAACAGGCGCAATCACACTAGCATCGTGCTTGTCTCACACACTGAAAGAAAGGTGATCCGGCACTGAGCTACTGACGGTGGTGTTATCACGCACGGACGAAGCACTTGCAGTTAGGCACTCTGCACCAACAAGCAACAGCCTTAATCATCCCGACCGTACGTAGTGCCATTGCGATCTGGAAACCAATCGAGCCTCCCAACTAATGTGTAGCATAACTTTTGTTGTCAGTTGCCACGCCCCCCTATCGACACTTAATTTTCATATTATGGTTAAATTAAATAAAGCATGCCATTGCCTCCTGCTGTCATCAAATCTTAACAGCTACGGCTGATGCATGCAGAGCCTGTACGGCTTGGGCGCACGGAGGTTGCTGGTGGCCGGCCTCCCGCCGGTCGGGTGCCTCCCGTTGCAGCTGACCCTCGCCGAGCTGCGGCAGCCGCCGAGGCCTCAGGGCTGCATCGCGGAGCAGAACACGGCGGCGGAGAGCTACAACGCCAAGCTCCAGCGAATGCTCGCCGAGTTCCAGTCCGCTTCGCCCGGGGGCAGAGCCGTGTACGCCGACATCTACACCCCTCTCATGGACATGGTCGACCATCCCGACAAGTACGGTGAGTACTGGCGAGATGTGAAGAGCCGATCGGACGAAGTCATGGCCGTTTCGTTGTCCTAACATGATTACATAGCTGCACTGCTAGCTGTAGAGATTCCATAGTACGAGTGAGCTGTTTTTACTGACTCTTTGGTGTGTGCACTTGCTTGCAGGATTCAGTGAGACGAGCAAGGGCTGCTGTGGCACTGGCCTGCTGGAGATGGGCCCCCTGTGCAGTGATCTGGTCCAGACTTGCGCGACGCCATCCCAGTTCATGTTCTGGGACTCTGTTCATCCCACGCAGGCCACCTACAGAGCTATCGCCGTGCACTTCCTGCAGACTAACATCATCCACTTCGACAATTAAGTGCGGCTGTGTCAAAGCAGCTTTGTGGCAGACAGAGTTTAGATTGTACCCAAATTCAGGTCGATTCAAATACCGAAAAACCAAGTATTTTTGCGAGACATCGGTTTACAATTCGATTCAAAACACTGCAACCAATTTTCGAGATGAGAGAAAACCCTTGGGACTTTATTGATATGGAGAGTACAAGCGTATGATTACGTGGGAGATCTCGGCGAGAGGATCGACCTAGGGTTTAAGGGTTGTACGGTGGGTGACGACGATCGATAGGTGTGTCGCGTATGCGATAGCTTTGTGAATCTTTGATCGGTCCCTTCTCCCATCGCCGTCTTTTGGTCTTAAGAGTCCTCCTCTTGTACATGGAGATCTTCTTGTCTTGTGTGTAGTCTTCGAGAGATTTTCTTCCATATCTAGTCCAGCAGATCATGTCTTGATGCAGAGGCTGGGGTGATGCCCCATTTCTAAAAAAAAACAGATCATGTCTTGAATGAAGATCTTCTTGTCTTGTGGTGGAGTCCAGAAATGGACCCTTGTGACCTTGGCGTCATTGGCTGGATGAGGTACATGTCCGTAGGCCAACCCCATACAGGGGCGGAGCCAGGAAATTTTGCCGATGGGTTCATTCGAGATTTGGTCATGACCTCACTATTGTATTGTAAATCTTAGATCACCTCAATACAAGGCCATATACCAGTTAAAAACATCATAATAAACCAAACTATCATAACAAGTATAGCTTCCCCCTCCCCCCATCCCCACAAAATAATATAGCTATTCTATAAAAAACTAAAGGGTGAAGACATACCGGGTAATTGAAATCCTAAAACCACTTGTTTACATAAAGTAGTACAAAAAAATTGTAACTTTATTGGCAAAGTTGAACAAAAATATAAAAAAATTAATTTCATGAGTTTTAAACAAGTACAATAAAGAGAAACATGTAAAGTGACTCACATTTTTAAGTTTCCCATATCGATCTTTCATCTTCTTAAAAATATCAAACACGGCATCGTACCAATAGTAGAAAACATGTCTTTATGCAAATACCAAATTAGACAATTACTTATAAACTGATCACCCATTTTGTTGCGCAATTTTTCCAAAGTACCTTCATCATTATCTGAATCTGATGATCTTTTCTTTTTCCTAAATATCGTTCCATGACATAGGATCAATCAAAGTTGAGAGGAACAACAATTAGAACATTAGGGCTAGATTAGAACTGCACAAGACGGAAGGAATTACCCCACATACCTGAAGGCTGAAGTTGAATCAGTGAATCCTTGCCTGCCTGGATTGGTTGCCGCTGCCGACCGCCGTCGTCCGGCCGTCCGGCCGTCCGGGCGATTAGGGAGTTGCAATCCCATGAAGTTGGGACTTAAGAGTTGCGGCGGTGGTGAAGCGACTCAATCCGGAGAATGCAAAACGTGCGGCCGGCTAGTGATGCGAATACAGACGCAGGTCGTCGAGCCTGTAGGCACGTTCACACTTCAGATTGTACGATCGAGTCCGGCCAGACTCCAGATTAATTTGTTTACTTGTGGGCTGTTAGCCTTTTCTTAGAGCTTGGACTGTTACCTGACTAATAAAGCGTGCTAGTGTATTATTATATCATGGGCCAAAGCCGTCTCATTAGTTCATTTGAGGACACGATCGGTAGGATTGAAAGCGGAACGGAAACGGAAGGACATGCATTATCGTTTTTGTTTCCTTTCGCCTTGCCGGAATCAAAAACGAAATCGGAAACCTTGGAAACGAATACAGAATCGGAAATCCTCGGAAATGAATATGGAACGGATACGGGACGGATACGATACGGAAGTGGATACTCCCTCCATCCCAAAATACAAGGCGCACATTAATTTCGCTGGTCAACGATGTCCAACTTTTACCATAATTTGTACTTATAATACGAACACAAAATTAAAATGAAAATGTATGAAATGAAAGAATTTTGCAAGACGGATCTAACGGTACCCTATATACATTCTCGATCCACATAATTTATTGTGTATTAATGGTCAAAGTTAAGCAACGAAGACCAGCATAAAAATAGCGCGCCTTATATTTTGGAACGGAGTGAGTATTTTTCGGAACACAATAGCGGTATAATATGTTGGTCCATACCCCCAACATATAAATAAATAGCTAACATGACAAGAATTGTTCACAATCTCGACCAGCAACAGTTTAACGTGAAGTACCACACACATAGTTTAACACTGACACACACAAAAACTCAAAAGAAATAGTTCCACATAGACATTAAGACACTCATTTTGCTAATAAAATATAGTCTTAGAAAAATATATGCTTCAGCAGCAATGAAGCACCACATAGGCTTTCGCAACACATCAGTTCAACTCCATGTCTGAGTGTAGGAGTGTGATCGCACGCTGCATGTATCTAATTAGATTAATTAGGGTTTGCTATTAATAGTCTAATCTAATGGGCCTAATTAGCTCAGGCCTCGTTTGCAGGTAGGCTGTGGTTGTCCATGGTCGCATCCCTACGATGGTCTTACGGAAAGTTTCCGTATTTATATTTCCGGAATTTTCCGCTTCGTTTCCGTTTCCGTCGGAAACTGCTAAATCGTTTCCTTTGTCATTTTCGTTTTAGAATATGCCGTTTTCGTTTTATTTCCGCAAAATGCCGTTTCCTTTTCCAGTTTTTGCTCTTCAGTTCCTTTTTCTAGGGAAATAGACGGAAAGTTTCCTTATCATTTTCAACCCTAACGATCGGGATCGATGGGTTCATCTGTGATTTTTGGTAGGCTGTTTTAGAACTGAAGTCTCGTATCTCCCCTCGCCGCGACGCCGGCGTTAGGGTTTACTCCTCTCGCCGCGACGTCGGCGTTGAGCCTGATCTTCCCCTCTCGTTAGGGCGCGACGCCGGCGTTGAGCCTTATCTTCCTCCTCTCTGGCCGGCCTTCTCTCCGATCTTGTTGAGTTGGTGTTGGCAGCTGGGACTGAAGTAATGAATTGCTTATGTTGGAATTGTCGTGGCGCCGGCGACGCTGCGACAGTAAAAGAGGTCAAGGACCTTGTATTACAATATCGCCCTGAGGTTCTCTGTTTAGTGGAGACTCAACTAGAGAAATCCAGATTAGAAAGTTTAGCCAGAGCTTTCGGTTATGACAATTGTTATTCAGTTTCAAGTGAAGGTCGGAGTGGAGGCCTGGCAATGTACTGGAATAATCCCCTGATTCTTGATCTTCAAACTTTTTCTAAAAATCATATTGACATGAAGGTGGCCGATGGTGATAAGGAGCCTTGGAGATTGACATGTATTTACGGTGAAGCTAACCGTACACGGCGTCACAGGACGTGGGAACTCTTGTCCTTGTTGTGTGCTCATTCAGATTTACCGTGGGTGTGCATAGGGGATTACAATGAAGTGTTAAGGAGAGAAGAACACTTTGGTATTGGGAATAGAGATGATGCGCAGATCAATGCTTTCAGACAAGCTGTTGACGTTTGCAATCTTGCTGATCTGGGCTACGTGGGGCTCGATTGGACGTTCGAGAAAAAAGTGCGAGGTGGTACTTATACAAGGGTTCGGTTAGATAGAGCTCTAGCTAACCCAAGTTGGTGGCAAATGTTTCCACAGGCAGAGTTGCGACATCTTACATCAGCGAAGTCGGATCGTTGTCCAATTTTTGTGTGTGTTAATCCTAGGCCACTAGCGCCCAATCGCAGGTCACGGCAACGTGCATTCAAGTTTGAGCTTATGTGGGACTCTCACCCACAGTTTATATCTCATGTCGAGAGGATTTGGAAAGATGCGGATGAGAGTTTGTCCCTAGGAGACATGAAAGCCAAACTGGAAAGTTTTTCGGATGATCTGGTCACTTGGGATCGTGAGATTTTTGGAACTGTCCGCAAAGAACTAAAAGTACTGCATGCAAGGCTGGCTGATCTTCGTGCAGCTCCTGGGAGAGTGGGCCCGAACCATGAAGAGGTGAAAGTTTGTGACAAAATTGTTGAGCTCAACTATAGGGAAGAAATTATGTTGGCTGAGGGAGACAGCAACACGCAATTTTTTCATAGGAAAGCTTCAGGGAGGAAACGGAGAAATCTTATCACAAAGCTTACCAAGGCTGATGGTTCTATCACGACCAATTCAGATGAGATGAAGGAGTTGGCGAAAAACTTTTATCATAATCTTATACGTCTGAAGGTACGCAAGGGATGAATGATGTTCTTGACACTGTGCCTAGCCGTGTCACAGGCGACATGAATGCCTTGCTGACAGCCCCATATACTGAGATGAAAATTAAATCTGCTCTATTTCAAATGTTCCCAACAAAAGCGCCTGTCCGGATGGTTCCCTGCTCATTTCTTCCAGCGGTATTGGGATCTCTGTGGAAAGGAGGTAACTAAGGGAGTTCTGAATATTCTCAATGGGATTGAGTCTCCTGCCTCTATTAATTCTACTAGTGTGGTTCTCATTCCTAAAATTCCTAATTGTTGTCGTCATAGGCGCAAAATTGATCTACCGAGAACCGAGCAATCGCAGCACGATAACGACACCGATATTTGTTAACGCAGTTCGGCAAACTCGTCTACATCTGCGGGGCATGACTACGGGCGCTCCTCCCTACTGATACCGCAATCCTGGCCGTCCTAGGCGCCGGCACAAGCCGCCGGCTCCCCCTGCATGCCTGTTGCTATCAAGTCGTCATGGGTTACACGTGTGGTGCTCCCCTCATTATATGGGAGGCCCAGACTACAAGAGTTCGACTCGAACACTACTCGTACCTACCCACACCTAATACAACTCCAAGTCCAAACCTAACCCAACACGTACACAATATTTGACACAAAACACAATAAACTCCACCTTGGCGAATATTGTCCACCACCTTGAATTCGTCAATGCGTCAAACCTCCATGTACTCCAGACTTGAGTTGTCTTCCATGAGTTCCACTGCTACTCCTAGACTCCACGTGACTCCACCTGCAACTGTAGTCCATTCTTCCCGTTCAACACCATCACACACCGACCAGTGGTCTGCGTAAAAAATGCTTTCAACTTGAAAAACTTCACCGTCGCCTTTTAGTCAACCTGAGTCAAGTTCACAGTCGTCTCATCCTGGATAGTCTTCTACATGTCCAACAACTATAGCACTCCGCCTCCTTCTGTATCTAGTCACCTGCACTTTGCCATGTGCACCGAACATCACAGAATATATGGCCATGTACTCTCCAAACTTCCGACATCGCAGACTTTCCAACACTTTCTCAGATTCCCTATGGCAGACTCTTGTCTATCACCTGATGCATCAATCTCCATAGACCCAGTCACCAACTTGAATCCGATACTCGCCAACACTACGTCAGCACCCCTTGCACACCTGTGCCCTGGTCTGTCGCTGTGTCCCGTGCTTACCGCACGCCTTGCCGCTATTACCGTCGAGCATCCGCAATCTTGGCCAAGATCTACCGGGTCGCGTACCCACACCATCTCAGGCCCCACTGCAGACAACCATCAGTCAAACCCGACCGATGCCGAGTTCCACGCATCTCTCCAGACCCTGAGCTCCAGTCCGGACCACGTGCCTCTCGCCTTCCCGCTGACTAGACTTCGACTCTCCGCATGCTTACGCCGCAGCCCCTCCATCAGCCGAGTCGAATCTCCGCCAAAGACTCCAGCTCCACCTTCAACATGACTACTTGATAGATGATCAATCCACCCCGCGCCCCGCCTACCTCAAGATCCCATAAGCGCTCCATCTTGAATCGGCCCCGCGCCACCGCATGTCGAAGCACGCATAACCATGCGCCACGTGTTTCCACGCCACAGAATTCGGACACCATCAGCCCTCACGCTCCCACGTCGTTGTCGCCGATCTTCACCGTCTTTTGTCCGACCGACCTCCCGTCGATCTGTCAGACTGTCCAGTCCGACCCAGCCGAACGTATCCGACTGCACGCCGCACTCCAGACTCCACGAGCCTTATGCGCACGTCGCCCCTCGCCGCATCCAGTCCATCTTGATCAACTTGGCCCCATGCTACATCATCGAGCGTCGCCCATACAACGCTCGGATCAAATAACATTGACCAAACCTGCAATTTTTTGCAATCTTCCTGTGAACCTGCGACTCTGCGTCTTTCTCTGTACACCGCTTCCATCCCCTTCACAAACAGTGAACCGAGCAAAGAAAACTCAAAAACAATAGCCTTGGTGCTCTCCATGTGCACGTATCAAAGAACTGCAATCATTTGAATCCAGTCAAACCGCACCATACATCCTCACACTACGTGCCCAAAGCTCCATGGTTAACCTTTTTTCTTTCTCTTGCTCCGATGGATAAGCAAACCGCGTACAAACGCCTTTTGATTCCAAACAAATCTTGCATGCATACCTCGGATCGATCAGCCTCCTGCGTACACAGCGCCTGCTTGCGAACAATGCTTGCACTGCTCACCAACGCTTCTTGCTGCCTCCTGTAGCTGGACCTTGCGCGTACCCGCTCCAGCTGGACCTGCCCATGTGGCCCTGGCCCTCTTGGACATAGATCGCGCCTCCAGCCCACAGATTGCTCGCGCGCTATTTGCCGCTGGCCTTCTCGCCTGTCGCGTGCTACCACGCAGAGGCTAGCGTTCGGTCAAGTCGGATCGATCCGCTCCGATCTCGCCGACACGTCACGTCGTCACGATCCGATCTCCTCGCACATGCATTGCTGCTTCCCGATTGCTTCTATACCGCCGCCACTTCCGATCTTCCGCCAGTGTCCCTCGGATGCCTATCTTCTTGACGAACAAAACCGACAAATCGGATCGGCAGCTCTCTAGATCAAACTCCGTGGCCTTCGAACCTAGCTCTGATACCAATTGTTGTCGTCGTAGGCGCAAAATTGATCTACCGAGAACCGACCTATCGCAGCACAATAACGACACCGATATTTGTTAACGCGGTTCGGCGAACTCGCCTACATCTGCGGGGCATGACTACGGGCGCTCCTCCCCACTGATACCGCAATCCTGGCCGCCCTAGGCGCCGGCACAATCCGCCGGCTCCCCCTGCGTGCCTGTTGCTATCAAGTCGTCATAGGTTACACGTGTGGTGCTCCCCTCATTATATGGGAGGCCCAGGCTACAAGAGTTCGACTCGAACACTACTCGTACCTACCCACACCTAATACAACTCTAAGTCCAAACCTAACCCAACACGTACACAATATTTGACACAAAACACAACACTAATCCTGATTCATTGTCACAATTTCGGCCCATAACTTATGTAACGTGATTTTGAAAATTGTCTCTAAGGTTCAAGCTAATAGGTTCAAACAAATTCTCCAGATATTATCTCAGCAGAACAGTCAGCTTTTGTACCTGGAAGACTTATTACCGATAATATTATTTCAGCGTACGAGTGTCTTCATTTTATGAAGAAGAAGAGAGGGAGCCATAAACAATTTGGTGCCCTTAAAGTTGATATGATGAAAGCCTATGATAGGGTGGAGTGGAGTTATCTGGAAGCAATCATGTTGAAGTTGGGTATTCATTAAGATTTTGTTAATTTGGTCATGAGAGTGGTAACTAGTGTGTCTTTCTCGGTTTTATTTAATGGAAAGGGCACTGAGTTTTTTAAGCCATCGAGAGGTATTAGACAGGGAGATCCTATCTCACTGATACGTCTCAAACGTATCTATAATTTCTGATTTTCCATGTTGATATTATACCAATTGTTACATGTTTTATATACACTTCATAGCATTTTTATGCATTTTCTGGGACTAACCTATTAACAAGATGCCACAGTGCCAGTTCATCTTTTCTGCTGTTTTTGTATTCCAGAAAAGCTAGTCTGGAAATATTCTCGGAATTGGACGAAACTTGGACAGGACCTCCTATTTTTCCAACACGTACACGGAGTCCAAAGGAGAGACAGAGGGGAGCCACGAGCCAGCCACACCATGGGGCGGCGCGGGCCCCCCAACCGCGCCGTGGGGTGGTGTGGGCCCCACGGGCGTCTCCAGCCGCCGCCCTTTCGCCTATATAATCTTCCCAACGCGAAAACCCTAAAGACCCGAGCCATTATCCACGAAAATTTCCAGAGACGGCGCCGCCGTCAACCCTAGCTCGGGAGGGTTCAGAAGCTCTTCCCGGCACTCTGCCGGAGAGGGGAATCATCACCGGAGGGCTCTACATCACCATGCCTGCCTCCGGAGTGATGCGTGAGTAGTTCATCCTTGGACTACGGGTCCATGGCAGTAGCTAGATAGTTGTCTCTCCACTTTATGCTATCATGTTTAGATCTTGTGAGCTGCCTATCATGATCAAGATCATCTTATTGTAATGCTACATGTCGTGTTTGCTGGGATCCGACGAATATTGAATACTATGTCAAGTTGATTATCAATCTATCTTATATGTTATTTATGATCTTGCATGCTTTCCGTTACTAGTAGATGATTTGGCCAAGTAGATGCTTGTAACTCCAAGAGTGAGTATTTATGCTAGATAGTTGGTTCATGCCTCCGGTAATTTAGGAGAGTGACAACAACTTCTAAGATTGTGGATGTGCTGTTGCCACTAGGGATAAAATAACCGATGCTTAGCTTAAGGGTGCGCTGTTAGGTCTAATGCATTTGTTTACATTACGCACATTACTTAATGCGATTATCTGTTGCTTGCAACTTAATACCAACGGGGAACTCGGTATGACAACCTGGAGGTGAATTATTAGTCATAGACAATGTTGGATAACGGTCTATGTATTTTGTCGTAATGCCCACATGAATATCATAGTAATCATCATGTTATATATATGCATTGTCATGCGCTCAATATTTTGTCAATTGTCCAGCTGTAATTTGTTCACCCAGCATGTTAGTTATCTTTTATGGAGAGACACTACTAGTGAACTGTGGACCCCGGTCCATTCTTTTACACTGATAATACAACCAACTGCAATCATTGTTCCTTTTCATTCTCTGCAATTTACTACTGTTTTCCACACCATCGTTTAATCCTTTTTTTCAGCAAGCCGGTGAGATTGACAACCTCACTGTTTCGTTGGGGCAAAATAGTTTGATTGTGTTATGTGCAGGTTCCACGTCAGCGCGCCACTGCTACTACACTGCTTCATACCTTCCTCTTGGGTCTCCCAACGAACGTGTGATCCACGTCATCAAGCAAGCTTTTCTGGCGCCGTTGCCGGGGAGCAAGAGGATTTCTGCAAGGGGAGTTTCACACTTCCAATCTCTTTACTTTGTTATTGTATTGCTTAGTTTATTTTTATCTAGTCTTGTTTGCTTTATTTATCAAAAACACACAAAAAAATAGTTACTTTTATTTTCGAGTTGTTATCTTTCTGTTTTGTTTTAATTTGGCTAAAATGAGTACCCCTGAGAACACTAAGTTGTGTGATTTCACTAACACAAACAACAATGATTTCATTAGTACACTTATTGCTCCACCTGCTTCTAACGCAGAATTCTATGAAATTAAACCTGCACTTTTAAATCTTGTTATGCAATTCTCTGGTGTTAGTACTGATGATGCTGCTGCTCACCTTAATAATTTTGTTAAACTTTGTGAGATGCAAATGTATAAGGATGTAGATGGTGATATTATTAAACTGAAACTTTTTCCTTTCTCTTTGAGAGGACGTGCTAAAGAATTGTTGCTATCTTTGACTAGAAATAGTATTGATTCATGGACTAAATGCAAAGATGCCTTCATAGGAAATTATTAGGCAGCGGATTTTTGGTCGCCCGTTGGCTATACCACCCCCTTGACTGCCGTTTGATCAAGCGTTGGAGATTCGGGTCTAGTCTGTCAGACTTCAGTGCATGCAGGGTAAATATGCCGGGAAATACGTAAGAACCATTACTTAGTTGCTAATTATCCGTTGTTGCAGCACCTCGTTGCGTCAGGGCGGCCAGTAGGCCCAGCACGGGTAGTCAGACGCAGTCACATGACTTGTGGTACTGTTACACAACGTGACAACCAGAACAACATGGTGGCACCGAGCTAGAAGGTTTTAAATGCAAGAGCGACAAAAACTTTATAGTAGTGTTGTTTCATCATCTGCCCCGTGAAAACAAAATCAATGAAAATGCTATACGGAGTACTTGGTAAAAAAAGTCGAAAACAATGAATTGATCAGATGGAGTACTACCTTTAAAAGGGGTGCTTGATGATACAACATGCCGCCACCTCGTGGGCTAAACTAATCTTTGCTTTCCTGCTAGCTATATTTAGAAAATGGGAGATGCGCTAGGCTAGCTGGGTTTACTCAATATATATGCTGCCAAACCAAACTCTGAACATTTCGTTCGTTCATCTGAGTGTTGCCTGCTTTAAATGTGGTCTTCATCCGTCAAGGCACTGCTAAGTCATCAACCGTACAGTTCCTTCCGGAAGTGCCGCTGCACAAGCAGGTACACCTCGTCAGCTTGGTCAGATGATTTGCAGCTACTAGCTTTAATTAGATTGACGAGGTGGGTAGGCAGCCCGAATCTGAATACTTCATCGTGGCGGCTAATTAATAGGGGTGTATAGCCAACCGGTGGCTCGGGCATATTTTGCAAATTATTATCCTCCTGCTAAGATCATATCTTTGAGAAGTAGCATTATGAATTTCAAACAATTTGATAATGAGCATGTTGCTCAAGCTTGGGAGAGAATGAAATCATTGGTAAAGAATTGTCCCACCCATGGACTGACTGCTTGGATGATCATCCAAACCTTTTATGCAGGACTAAATTTTTCTTCAAGAAACCTATTGGATTCGGCCTCTGGAGGTACCTTTATGTCCATCACTTTGGGTGCTGCAACAAAGCTTCTTGATGATATGATGATAAATTATTCTGAATGGCACACCGAAAGAGCTCCACAAGGTAAGAAGGTAAATTCTGTTGAAGAAATCTCTTCCTTGAGTGATAAGATTGATACTATTATGTCTATGCTTACAAATGGAAAAATGCATGTTGATCCAAATAATGTTCCTTTAGCTTCTTTGGTTGCTCAAGAAGAGCATGTTGATGTGAACTTCATTAAAAATAATAACTTCAACAACAATGCTTATAGGAATAATTTTGGTAATAACAATTATAAGCCCTATCCTTTTAATAGTGGCAATGGTTATGTTAATTCTTATGGTAATTCCTACAACAATAATAAGAGTGTACCCTCTGATCTTGAAGTCATGCTTAAGGATTTTATTAGTACACAAACTGCTTTCAATAAATCTGTTGAGGAAAAGTTTGGGAAAATTGATGTTCTTGCCTCTAAAGTTGATAGTCTTGCTCTTGATGTTGATTTGTTAAAAATTAAAACTATGCCTCATGATGTTAAAGAGAGCAAAACTCTCAATGCTATACAAGTTAAAATTGATAATAATGTGAGGATGTTAGCTGATTTACATGCTAGGTGGGCAAGAGAGGATGAAATTGCTAAAAAGAATAGTATTGCTAGAGTTTATACTATTACTACTACTGAAAATGCTATAAACTCAAGTGTTAACAAACCTCCTACTATCAATGGTAAAGTAATTGGTGTTGGCAATGTCTCTACTTCTGTTGCAAAACGTTTAAAATTGCCTGAAAACACTGAAACTGTTCCTGATAAAAGTGCTGAAATTTTTCGAGATGGGAGACAATGGTCCCATTACTTTGATAATAATGATTTTGATTTTGATGGTTGCAATATTTCTGAAGTAATTAAGTTCTTGCAAAAGCTAGCTAGAAGTCCTAATGCTAGTGCTATAAACATGGCTTTTACTAAACATATTACTAATGCTCTCATGCAAGTTAGGGAAGAGAAATTAAAACATGAAGCTTCTATCCCTAGGAAGTTAGAAGATGGTTGGGAGCCCATCATTAAAATGAAGGTGAATGATTTTGATTGCAATGCTTTATGTGATCTTGGTGCTAGTATTTCTGTTATGCCTAAGAAACTCTATGATATGCTTGATTTAGCACCTTTGGAACACTGTTATTTGGATGTTCACCTTGCTGATAATACTATAAAGAAACCTTTGGGGAGAGTTGATGATGTTTTTATAATGGTTAACAATAACCTTGTCCCCGTTGATTTTGTTGTTTTGGATATTGAATGCAATGCTTCTTGTCCTATTGTTTTGGGAAGACCTTTTCTTAGAACTGTTGGTGCTATTATTGATATGAGAGAGGGGAATATTAAATATCAATTCCCACTCAAGAAAGGTATGGAACACTTCCCTAGAAAGAAGATGAAGTTACCTTTTGATTCTATTGTTAGAGCAAATTATTCTGTTGATGCTTCATCACTTGGAAACACTTGATTCTTACTTTCTGCGCCTAGCTGAAAGGCGTTAAAGAAAAGCGCTTATGGGAGACAACCCATTATTTTATTTCTGCAATTTTTCTTTTCTTTTTGAGTCAAGGAGTTGTTTACTTCTGTAACAATTCCTTTGTATCTTTATTTTATCGCATTGTTGTGCCAAGTATTGCCTCTAATAGGAAGATGATGCTAGATTTGGATTTCTGCGCAGGAACAGATTTCTGCTGTTCACCGTTTTAATTCTGTAAAATCACAGAAAAATTATTTAAATCTGCAAATTTTTGTGCGTGATCCTCAGATATGTACGCATCTTTCGTTAGTTTTGTTTTTCGATCTGAGCAACGTAAGTGCCTCGAAAAAATTCGTCTTTACGACTGTTCTGTTTAGACAGATTCTGTCTTTTATTTTTCGCATTCTCTCTTTTACTAGTGTTGAGTGGAATTCTTTTTTAGGGTGAAGAGCTTCACATAACATCAGTGGCAGTAGTTAATGTTAAAAGTAACGGTCATGTTTGTGTCCTTATAGAACATGTGAGTTTTTGATTGTGCACTAACCCTCTAATGAGAATTACTTGAGTTTGGTGTGGCGGAAGTTTTCAAGGGTCAAGAGAGAAGGATGATATAATGTGATCAAGAAGAGTGAAGAGCTTAAGCTTGGGGATGCTCCCATGGATCACCCCAGCATATTTCAAGAAGACTCAAGCGTCTAAGCTTGGGGATGCCCAAGGCATCCCCTTCTTCATCAGCAACTTATCAGGTCATCTCTAGTGAAACTATATTTTAATTCTTTCACATCATATGTGCTTTACTTGGAGCGTCTGTGTGCTTTTATTTTCAGTATTTTATTTTTCTTATGGTCAACTTGATTGGACCCTAGCATTCTTGATTGGGAGAGAGACACGCTCCGCTTTTTCATATGAATACTCCTATTCTTCACTTATACTTGTTGAGTATTCTTATCTAGCTATTGCTATGCTTTTAGCTCCTGTTTTGCATGCATCTCTTATTCAGAGCTGTTAGTTCTTTTAAAGAAAGTACTCTCTTGCTTCACTTATAATTGTTTGGAGAGTTTATGTTGAAATAAATTGATTGGTGTTTGGTTGGAACAGAAAATGTTGCATGTGGTAGATGGTATAATGGAAAAAGCTTACATATTCTTGTAGATCACTGTATTGGATAATTTGATACTTGTCAATTGTTTTGAGTTATCAAGTAGTTCATGTTTAAGCTTTTGTATCATGTAGTTAAAACCTATTAATGAAGAACTACCGTAAAGCTCGTTGAAATTTGGTTTGCATGATTGGTATCTCTAAGGTCTAGATATTTTCTAGTAAAAGGGTTTGGTTAACAAGGAAGACAGTGTAGAGTCTTATAATGCTTGCAATATGTTTTCATATAAGTCTTGCTGTGTCGGTTGATATCCTGTGTTTGCTTCAAATAACCTTGCTAGCCTAAACTCTGTACTGAGAGGGAATGCTTCTCGTGCATCCAAAACCTTGAGCCAAAATCCATGCCATCTGTGTCCACCATAACTACCTATATGTGGTATTTCCTTGCCATTCCAAGTAAATTTTTCATGTGCTACCTTTAAACTATTCAAAAATTATTACTCCTATTTTGTGTCAATGTTTACCAAGCTCATGAGGACGGGGTGGATGTCTTTATGTCAACTGTCAAACAGACTTTACCACCGGACTAGCGGCATATACATCCGCTTATCCATTAATTTTGCAAAAAGAGCTGGCAAATGGGGTGCCCAGTCCCAATTAATTACAACTTTAACCGCTTAATTCTCTTCACATTTTTGCCCTGATTTATCAGTCAAGCAATGACAAACAGTGAAATATCTGCATGTGTAAACAAAAGAGAAGAGGGATGATCTGCCTTGCTGGTAGAAATAACGTCCTTCATGGGAGCCGCTCTTAAAAGTCTGGTTGGCAGGGGTCATATTGTACTTTCCATTTTCTGATTCGTTGACAATTAACAAACACCTCCAAAACTTATTTTTACTCTCTTATGATTTCAAAAACTTAAAAAGCTCTAGCACATGATTTAATCCCTGCTTCCCTCTGCGAAGGGCCTTTCTTTTACTTTTATGTTGAGTCAGTTTTCCTACTTCTTTCTATCTTAGAAGCAAACACTAGTGTCAACTTTGGTGCAACAATTTTTATATGCTTGTATATTGCACTTATTATATTGCTTTGTGTTGACAAATATCCATGAGATATATATGTTGAAAGTTGAAAGCAATTGCTGAAGCTTAAATCTTCCTTTGTGTTGGTTAAATACCTTTTACTTAGAATCTATTGCTTTATGAGTTAACTCTTATGCAAAACTCTTTGATGCTTGTCTCGAAAGTACTATTCATGAAAAGTTTTTGCTTATATGATTCAGTTGTTTGCTCATTATCTACTTGCTAGCAAACTATAGACCATTGACCTGGATCACTTCATTCATAACATGTGCTTTACAATACTATTTGATCAAGATTATGATTGTAGCATGTCACCTCAGAAATTATTTTGTTTTTATCGTTTTACCTACTCGAGGACGAGTAGAACTAAGCTTGGGGATGCTTGATACGTCTCAAACGTATCTATAATTTCTGATGTTCCATGTTGATATTATACCAATTGTTACATGTTTTATATACACTTCATAGCATTTTTATGCATTTTCTGGGACTAACCTATTAACAAGATGCCACAGTGCCAGTTCCTGTTTTCTGCTGTTTTTGTATTCCAGAAAAGCTAGTCTGGAAATATTCTCGGAATTGGACGAAACTTGGACAGAACCTCCTATTTTTCCAACACGTACACGGAGTCCAAAGGAGAGACGGAGGGGAGCCACGAGCCAGCCACACCATGGGGCGGCGGGCCCCCCCCGCGCCGTGGGGTGGTGTGGGCCCCACGGGCGTCTCCAGCCGCCGCCCTTTCGCCTATATATCTTCCGACGCGAAAACCCTAAAACCCGAGCCATTATCCACGAAAAGTTCCAGAGACGCCGCCGCCGTCAACCCTAGCTCGGGAGGGTTCAGAAGCTCTTCCCGGCACCCTGCCGGAGAGGGGAATCATCACCGGAGGGCTCTACATCACCATGCCTGCCTCCGGAGTGATGCGTGAGTAGTTCATCCTTGGACTACGGGTCCATGCAGTAGCTAGATGGTTGTCTCTCCACTTTATGCTATCATGTTTAGATCTTGTGAGCTGCCTATCATGATCAAGATCATCTTATTGTAATGCTACATGTTGTGTTTGCTGGGATCCGATGAATATTGAATACTATGTCAAGTTGATTATCAATCTATCTTATATGTTATTTATGATCTTGCATGCTTTCCGTTACTAGTAGATGCTTTGGCCAAGTAGATGCTTGTAACTCCAAGAGTGAGTATTTATGCTAGATAGTGGGTTCATGCCTCCGGTAATCTAGGAGAGTGACAACAACTTCTAATTGTGGATGTGCTGTTGCCACTAGGGATAAAATAACCGATGCTTAGCTTAAGGTGCGCCGTTAGGTCTAATGCATTTGTTTACATTACGCACATTACTTAATGCGATTATCCGTTGCTTGCAACTTAATACCAACGGGGAACTCGGTATGACAACCTGGAGGTGGATTATTAGTCATAGACGTTGTTGGATAACGGTCTATGTATTTTGTCGTAATGCCCACATAAATATCATAGTAATCATCATGTCATATATATGCATTGTCATGCGCTCAATATTTTGTCATCACTCACCGTACTTGTTTTTGCTAGCAGCTGAAGGCCTTTCTTGCCTTTTAAGGAGCAGGGGGACTGAAAATTTATCGGGCATTGTAGTGGCGCCCCAAGCACCCCCAGTCAATCATCTTCTTTTTGCGGACGACAGCTTGCTATTCTTTAAAGCAAATTCGGGTGGAGCTCAAGAGATCAATAATGTTCTGGATATCTATTGCATGGCTTCTGGACAAAGAATTAATAGAGATAAATCCTCAATACATTTTAGTAAAGGCTGCCTAGAAGTGGTAAGGAATGAAATCAAAAGTCTGCTTCAAGTCCCTAATGAGAGTTTATCGGAAAAAATACTTAGGGATGCCGACGGCTGTTGGAGCTAGTAAAAATTTATTACTGATCGTATATGGAAACGTATCCAAGGATGGATTGAACAGATTTTGTCAGCGGGGGGCAAAGAAGTACTTATAAAGTCTGTTGCTCAAGCTATACCCACTTTTTCAATGTCCTGTTTTAAATTGCCAAGGGGTTTATGCAAAAGAATTGACTCTCTTTTGAGAGATTTTTGGTGGGGAAGTAAGCATGGACAGAGGAAACCTTGCTGGTTGTCTTGGGATACAATGACTATGCCTAAGTTCATGGGAGGCCTTGGATTTAGAGATACTGAATTGTTTAACTTGGTATTATTGGCGAAACAAGCGTGGCGGATTATAACAGATCCAAATTCGCTTAGTGCCAGAATTTTTGGGGCAGTCTATTTCCCTAATGGTGAGCTTATGCAAGCAGATTTGGGGAGCCGGCCAAGTCAGATTTGGAGAGCTGTTCTGGAGGGACGAGACGCTCTGAAGCTCGGCCTGATTAAGCGATCGGCAATGGGGCGAACACTAAGATCTGGCAGGATAAATGGATTCTAGGGATTCAAGGATGCTACCTATCGCTGCACGTACTACTGATCCACCTATTTGGGTTTCCGAGTTGATTGATTATTCGTCTGGCACATGGAATGATGGAAAATTAGAGCAACACTTTATAGCTATTTGGGTTTCCGAGTTGTTGTGACGGGAGAAAAAGGAGTCCTCCGCCTCTGCCTCGACTCCGCCCCGCCGCAGATCCACTGATTCCTCACCTCCGACGCCCGCCGAGCTGCTAAACACATCAATGCCTCGATGGTTTTAGCTGCTAGGCTACTTCTATTTGGTTCCTCTTTTGGTTGCCGTGCCTGCCGGCGCTAACGTGGACGTGTCTGGATGGTAGCTTGTTGCTGCTCGGTTTCCTAGCTGCACGGATGCAGCGGGCGCGGCCTCCGTCCACCTCCTCCTTCGCAAGCTCAAGCTTGCTGCAATTGGCAGCAACACTAGTGCCCACACCTTCAAACACTTGAGAAAAAGACCTGCAAAGATGTCTCTCGCTCGCTCTCGCGCTCCCGAGGGCGGAAATGGCGGATTCGCGTTCTCCATCCACGACTGGATCCGCGCAGTGCTCCCGACAAGGGAATCTCGGAGAGGGGCCGGGCGCGCCACCCGCAGCGCCTCCTGTTCCACCATCTCGCGGGCCCCCGGAGTCACGAGGCTTGGAGGCTGCGCTGGCCTTAAGGAGATGCCGAGCGCCACCGTCCGTACGCCCACCTCATCTACGCGTGCGGGATCCACGAGTTTGCCGTCGGGCCTCACTGATCCGCATATGCCGGTTGATTTGGTGGATGGAGTTTCAAGCAGATCGGAAGAGGGGCAGGAGCAGATGGGGGAAGGAAGGAGAGGTTCAGACGTTTCGGCGCAGATCCCCTCCTTCGAGGGCTGCGGCGAGACTATAATGGGAACTCGAAGACCAGGCTATGGCGGGCCTACAGCAGCTCGGCGAGATTCCGGTGAGGTTTCCTCTCTCTTCGGTGGAGGATTGGACTCCATCTTGAATTTCGCCAATAGAGCACAGATACAACGCAAGTATAGAGGCTCGATTCCAGTTGCATCCGGCGAAGAGCAAGGGGAACCTGCTTGCGAGGATCAGCAGGAGGCTCAGAAATTGGAAGCAGAAATGGAATTGGGGAAGACCGTAGATAACACGAAGCTCAGTCGGAGTTCAGAAATTGCTTTGGGCGGATTGAGGGCTGCATCAGCAGTGATAAACTCCAACGATGCTGTGTCGTCAGAATCTGCTCTACAGAAGGATTCTGGGACACGGAAGGAGCAACGACGGCGAGAAGTTCGAACATCCGAGCAACATAACATGGTAAGTAACAGCACTGTCAGAGGTCGTTTTTGGGTTTTGTCAGACTTAGAGGATTCAGATGTCTCTTTGCATGATGATGAGTTGAGTGATGAAGATTCAGTTAGCCATCTGAGCCCACCAAATTTTGGGGATGCTCTTGCGATAGCAACTGATCTCAGGGTTTGAAGTCGAAGAGAGAGGTTAAAAAAGACAGGCTAGCTGATTTAGAGATTAGGCTGAAAAGAAATAGGGAAAAGTTCAGGAACAAGGAGAAGAACGCTCGAAAAACAGACCACATGAAAGCTCAGACAGATGATCATCAGCACATGGCTGCGATGAAATCTCTGGATGAAACTCTCAGTGGAACTGATATGAATTCGAAAGCTGAAACAGTAATAGCTAAAGAAAAGACTATCAGCAGTAGAAAAACGAGAAAAATTCCAAATCCGGAGGTTGAAGATGACTCCAATGGGTTTGGTTTGATATCTCTGGAGGCAAAAAGGTGCGAAGGAACCTGGATCCTTTTGTGGAATCAGCTAGAGCTTGCGGGGTAGTGCTAACGCCGGTGCTGCTCAGGCCACCGGCAGGATCAACTATTCAACAAGCAAGCCAGAGGCCACATAGGAAACCTGGGGACGATGTGCAATGTTTTGCTGGAATAAAAATTGTGATTAAGATTTTGGGCCATGAATGGAAAAATGGGGGCCCAAAACTGCAGGAAAAAAACGTGGGAGCAATGGTCTACAGCTCTCCGGATAAGCTTCCTTTATACAAAAAGGTAGATCTAAATCTGGGGCAGTTGGAGCCTCTTATTGTGCACCTCTGGGGATCAGATCGAGAGAGGGGGGAGAGGAGAAAGGAAGAGCAAAGCATGGGTGACAGATTCAATGGAGCGGTCGTGCTGACTACTACGAGGAAGATCGCAGAGATGGATACGGGCAGCGGCCACCGTTCTTGGGAAATCAACAGAGGCAGCAATATCAGGGGAATAACCAGCAGAGGCCGCCCCTGTATCAGGGCAATTTTCAAGGTAATCAGTTCTATCCTATCAGGAATCAAAACCAGTTCAGAGGCTATCAATATGTCAGAAGGGATCCACCTCTGAATGAGTTCAAGAGGAAGAGCTCGGGGTCACAGACGACGTCTGCACCGAATCTCAAATTCGCCCAAGGTACACAAAACTCTGTGGGAGTTCAGAGCAACAAACCTCCCTTGAGTGGGGAAACTGGCGTGCAGAAGACAGTGGTGAACTCAAAGTCAGCTGCTTCTTCTGAAGGTGCTCAGAGTGGGGTGATAAAAACCCAAGGGACTGGAGCTGAGAACGCGTTCTGTGGGAAGTGCAGCAAGAAGGGGCATGCAAGCAAGGACTGCAAGGAGGAACTAGAATGTGCAAACTGTGGAAAGGGACACCAATCAGGCAAATGTGTGTGTGGCTCAAACAGAAAAAACCATCTGCAAATTTGGTAGGATTTGGTGGGCAAGGTTTGGCTTGTTTTGTAGCAGAACACACCAAGGAAACTGCAGGTGAAGACACTAGTACAAAACGACACATCAGATACCCCTCTATGGAAACGGCAGCAAAAAGGCGACGGTAAAACGGACCCGCGCGTGGAAAATTAGAGCTTCCGCCCGCAATTCGCGACACATCGGCAACGGACAAATATATTTAACTGTATGCGATATATTGGTTACGGACGAAAATTTAGCTCCGTATGCGAGTTACCACATATTGGTAACGGGTGAAAGTTAAACTCCGTATGCAATAGTTGGGCCCAGAAGGCCCGCCTAAGCGGTCATATAAAAACGTACAAACCCTAGAGTTGTCGCAGCCCCTGTCTCCATTTTCTCGATCCCCTTTTTCTCTCTCGAAGGGAAGACCTTCTCTCTCGACCTACTCCTCCTGGCCGGCGGTCACGATGTAGCAAGCAGCAGCCGGAGCAGTCCCTCTAGGTTGCCGACGACCATGGTCGAGGCACCCCGGGAGCAGGGCGGCACGCTGACAAGATCCGCGCGGGAAGAAGGCGACGACCTCCCGCGAGCAGGAGGGCGTGGCGGCCAGACGAGGTGGCCCGGGAGCAGGACGCCTTGCTGGGCGTTCCCGTGAAGGCTGTCGGGGCTGCTGCTGGAGCGGCAGCAGCACTGGATCTTTGCGGTCATCCAAGTGGCGGATCTGGGCGGGCGGATCTGGAGCATCGTCTGGATCTTGAGTTGCTTGATTCCAAGGTATGCGTGTGCGTACAAGCTGCTTCCATTTTGTTGCCTCGTGTACGCGTGTATTCCGGCTGGCCGATTTGTCAATCTAATATTTAGTGCTCCTGTTGTATCTCGTGGGTGATGGTTCGCTGCAGCCCGAATCACTTCTTCACCTTGCCATGATCTCTTTTTCTTTTTCTTGATTCTTTCTCTGTGTGGGATTCATTCTCTTTTGCCTTGCCTGGATCTTGTGCTGATGATGATTTGCATTTGCTGCTCTGCCCCCTTGATTTATTGTGCTAGTACTAATACTAAGTTTGTCAATGTGCTAATATCCTGATCTGAATGCCAGATTATTAGTTTTTGTTGCTGTGATGGTACTGCATGCCAGATAACTAGCTTTTGTTGTTTCTTTAAAATATGCAGATGCAGCTATATGCAAGGATCTGGAGCATCATCTATAGCGATGGCCGGCCTATGTCGATTTCTATTGCCAGTAAAGACAGATGCAGCAAAGCGTGATAGGCTGGATGGATTCTTTTTGAGAGTCCAGTAGTTAATTTTTTGCGAGAGTATGCATTTTTCGTGTATACTAGGCATAGTTTTCTCGTGTATACTGAACCTTGGTACCTTGTGTATTTTTTACATAGTCATTTGTAAATATTGTATCCTGTGCAAAAGACTACAGTTAAATGCAGTGCTGTCGGTATCAATTATTGCTTTCGCTATCGGTATCAATTACTGCTACCGGTGGTGACCGGTGGCCTGCTTTTTTTTTTAATATATATGGTCCACAATGGAAACGGGCAAAATAACTGTTGCCAATATCTCCTCTCACATCGGCATCGGGAGCGGGGATACGGATGGTTTTTCCGTTGCCATAGCACTTTTTGGCCCGTTGCCATAGTGTCGTTCTGTACTAGTGAGAAAAGGGGAGAGCGATTGCTATTGTGAAGGTTAAGAAAGGTGCAAGTGTTGAAGTGGATGCAAACTTACTGGAGGAATGTCTTAGCAAGACTTACCCGCGGAAGTGGGAATGGCAAGCAAAGAAAATAACAAAAGATGCTTTCCTTGTTAATTTTCCTTCTGTGGGGAGGATAAATGAGGTAGCTATTTATGACTGGGTCACTTTGAGAGGTGCTCACATCAAGGTGAATGTCAAACAATGGTCAGATGAAACTCTAGCAGCAGGGAAGAGGGTGCCAAAAAGCCTACAAAACTACCACGGTTTTTGTGAGGTTGGCCCATCTCTAGGGCAAGTGCTGGAGGTCGACATGGAAACATTCCGAAAGGATGGCAGCGTCAGGATCTTGGTGGGAGTGGTTGATCATAGAAAAATCCCTGACATGACAAAGATCACTACAAAAAAGCTGCTTATTTACTATGTATACTTCCAGCTAGAAAAGGTAGTGGAAGAAGGATGGAGCAGGCCTGAAGAGGAGTATATCCAGAATTTTGATGAGATGGAAGACAACTTGTCGCAGGAATTTGGGGGAGGCGAGAAGAAAAAACAGAAGACTGGAGAAGAGGCTAAACAGAGTGGAATTCAAGCTAGTGCGGAAACAGCAAAGGCACTGGAAGACAGGGAGTTGGAGATTAAGTAGCAACATGATGCCGATATGCAAGATGCGCTTGACAAGAGTAAAAATAAAATGGCAAAGGCAAAAGAAACACAAACTCAGCTAGGAGAGCAGAAAGGGAACTTAGAAACAAAAAAGAATGAGGCAGAAGGAGGAGGGGAAAATAGCAACCTGAATGAGTTGCTTGACCCAATGGACACACAGACAAGCAAAGAGAGAGTTGATTACTCAGATACAGAATAGGGTGGAGGGGCCTCAGAATCTTCTACCAGTTTCGATACCAAAATCAAACAATTTCATGAGGGGAAACAAAAGGCGGGTAAAGGCTTAGGGGTACTGGAAGAAGCTGATGAAAACAATGGCAACAGATATAGTAGCAGGCTAGCAACAAAGCAGGACAGTGATGTTTCTATCATTGACAAAGCGAAGATCTTGAAGGAGAAGAAGATGGACGGAGAAGGTAATTCAAAAGTTATCTTTTCAGGCTCGTCTGATGATTGCATTCTAGATATTGCTGAACTGCTAGGTATAGATCTAGGAGCGTCACTTGGGCTTGTGGAACATAATTTAAAATTAGTAAGAGAGCAGGAACATGCGCGAGTTAATTTGTTTTTAGAAAGTGTAAATGATAAGTTAATGGGAATTGGAGAGACTGTAGACCCACACACAGATGTGGACTCGGTGCTCATCAATTCCTATAAACTAACAGAGGAGGATTGTGAGGATATGGGAGAAGGGATTGTTGAACTAATGCCTTTACTGGGGATAACTGAGTGTAAAAAATCTGCTACTCCAGTAGTACAGATCAAAACACCAGTTAAAACTAATATAGGCAAGAAAAGAACAAATGGCGGGGCTAAAGGAAAATCTTCTCATGATTAATGGTTTTATTTGGAATGGGAGAGGGACTGGAGACATAGAAAAACAAGCTTACATTAGAGATTCCATTTTTTATAACAAACTTGATTTTGTTGGGATCCAAGAAACGATGAAACAAAGCTATACTCCTGATTTTCTTTCCAGAATCTCGGGAGGGGCAGACTTTACTTGGGAAGGAATTCCTTCGAGGGGCAGATCGGGAGGAATACTAGTGGGGGTAAATAACCAGACTCTAGATGTGTTGGAAAAACAAGCAGGCACTTATTTTCTGAGACTACATGTTGTCAACAAGTGTGACAACTTCTCTTGGAACTTGGCGGTTGTTTATGGAGATGCACAAAATGATGGCAAAGCAAACTTCCTAGTGGAACTTGGTCATGTCATCAGGAAATCCAACTGCCCTATATTGATAGCAGGGGATTTCAATATGACTAGAAAGGATAGTGATAAAAACAAACTGGGAGGTTATAATAAGTGGAGCCCTTTGTTCAATGCAGTAATTGAGCAAGGAGAGCTTATGGATATCCCTCTAACAGGTAGAAAATACACTTGGTGCAATAATCATGTGGACCCCACCTATGAACTGCTGGACAGAGTGTTGGTGTCGCAAGATTGGGAAGAACATTTCCCGCTTGTATGTATTTCCACGCTCCCAAGCGAGTTGTCTGATCATACTCCGCTTTTAATAAAATCTGGAGAGAAACCTTCAATATCCTCAAATTTTAAATTTGAAAATTGTTGGTTATTGAGGCCAGATTTTTAGGAATTAATCGCGGAAAACTGGGGTAAAAGTTATAAAGGGAGAACTAATTTAGATAGATGGCAGGCACGTTACACTTCTCTTAGGGAAACTCTGAAAGGTTGGGACAGAAATATAAAGGGAGAATATAAAAGAAAAAGGAAACAAATTTCTGCAGACTTGGAAGCTTTAGATAGAAAAGGTGAGCTTCATGGTCTTGATGCTACTGACAGAGCAGCACAGTTAGAACATAAAGCTCAGCTTAGAATGATGATTCGAGAAGAGGAGTTGAAATGGATACAAAGAGCGAAGGAAAAAAGATCTGTTGGAAGGCGATGATAATACTATATATTATCATGCAAAAGCCAACGGAAGGAGGAGGAAGACGGCAATAATTAGGTTAGTACAAGATGAGGTGCTGATTGAAGGACAAAAAACCTGATGGAATATATAACAAAATTCTATAAAGGTTTGTTCGGCCATCCAGACAACTCTAGTGTACAAATGAATGCTGAAGGTTTTACAAAAATTACTGTGGATGATGCAGTGGCGTTAACGAGACCTTTTAACATAGAAGAACTTAAGGATGCTGTTTTCGGCATGGCAAGTAATAAGGCTGCTGGTCCTGATAGGTTTAATGCTGATTTCTATCAAAAAAACTGGGAGGTGATCAAATCTGATCTCTTCGGGTTGCTGACAGATTTTCATAAAGGAACTCTGGATGTAGCTAGACTTAATTATGGGGTTATCACCTTGGTGCCGAAGGGCAATGATGCAGATAGAATTCAGAGATATAGACCGATCTGCCTTTTGAATGTATCACTAAAAAATTTAACCAACATTTTGGTTAATAGATTATCAGGGATTATTCAAAAGGTGATCAAAAACACACATACTGCCTTCCTGAAAGGGAGGTATATTCTAGAAGGGGTGTGTGTTTTGCATGAAGTCATGAATGATATGCATGTGAATAAAACACTAGTACAGAAAAGGCTATTAGTGGCGCACCAATTTGGTTTTCTGTGGCGCACCCCCAGAAAAGCCAGGTGCGCCACAGAATTCTCGCCACAAAAATTATTTCTGTGGCGCACCTGGCTTGGTGCGCCACAGAATTCTCACATTTCTGTGACGCACCTGGCCTGGTGCGCCACAGAATTCTCAAAAAATTCAAAAAAATCAAAAAATGCAAAAAAATATAAAAAGTTTCAAAAAAATCCAGAAAAATCAGAATATGAAATAATATGAAAAATCCCAATTATTGGAATTATTTTCATATTTTTTGAATTTTTTGAACTGATACCTTCCCGCTAGGTCACCCATCCTCAAATTGCTCCAACCCGAGCACGCTTAACTTCTAAGTTCCACCCAGTTCACCTACCCTTGTGCTACTCAAGTTCTTATTGATATATATATCATTTGAACCCTCTTAAGTCTTGTATGTGTATATGTGTGGTATGTGCTATAAATGTGTGTTTTGAAATTTCAGATTTTTCAAAAACTTCTAAAGTTTCAAAAGGAGATTCAAAAGTTTCGAAAGATCAAAAAAAAAAATTCAAAAAAAGTCAAAAAATTCAAAAACTCCAAAAAATTCAAAAAAGTCAAAACACTTCAAAAAAATCCAAAAATTCAACAATCTTCTTTGTTATACATTTCTGTGTCTTTTTTGGAATTTTTGAATTTTTTGAGTTTTTGGATTTTTTGATTTTGCTGCGAAAAATCGTCTGTTTGAAATAACTTTTTTTCTTTTGGAATTTGAGGAATCTGTGAATTGCTGACCGGGTAAACCCTGGTGGATTCGAACTCGGATTTTTCTCACGATTTTTTTGACATATTATTTGCGTTATTTCGATGTCGTATGCAAAAGTTATGACCGTTACAAGTTTTTTTTCCTGTTTGTTGCAGAAAAGGTCAAAATTCATATTTCAAAATTTCTATACCTACTAGACACTCAAACCTAACTGCATGTCAAAGGATTTTATTTATTGAAATTTTTATCATTTTCCTTTAATTCCTAGAAGACTAAAAAGGCGATCCCCGGGGGGGGGGGGGGGGGTTTGAAAAAAACAATTCTGTGGCGCACCTGGCTGGTGCGCCACAGAATGTCAACTTTCTGTGGCGCACGTGCCAGGTGCGCCACAGAATTATTATTTTCAAATTTTAACCCGCCCCCCAGATAACTTTCTGTGGCGCACCTGGCCGTGTGCGCCACAGAAATGTGACTTTCTGTGGCGCACCAGGCTTGGTGCGCCACAGAATGTCTAATTTCTGTGGCGCATGTGGTTTGGTGCGCCACAGAAATGTGACTTTCTGTGGCGCACTAAACCACATGCGCCACAAAAAATAATTCTGTGGCGCACCAATTAAGGGTGCGCCACAGAGTGCCAACCTATCTATATAGGGTTTCCCTACTAGTGAAAAGTCAGGGGTGCTTTTCAAAATAGATTTTGAGAAAGCTTTTGACAAAATTAAATGGCCTTTCCTAGTACAGATGCTAGAAAGGAAGGGTTTCCCTTCACAGTTCATAAATATGGTGATGAAAGTAGTAACCAGTGGAAAAGTAGGAGTTAAGGTAAATGGAGAAGTAGGACCGTATTTTTCTACTTATCAAGGCTTGAGACAGGGAGACCCACTATCGCCACTGCTTTTCGACACGGCGGTTGATGTTTTGGCAATTCTGATTACTAAAGCTCAGAGTCAGGGCTTGCTGACTGGTTTAGCTTCAAACTTGGTAAATAGGGGCGTGTCAATCTTGCAATATGCAGATGACACGATCCTTTTACTAGAAGATGACACGGAGCAGGCAAAAAACCTGAAGATCATTCTCTGTTTGTTTGAACAGATGTCGGGTTTGAAAATAAATTTTCATAAAAGCGATATATACTGCTTAGGTGAGGCCGCCGTGAGAGCAAAGGAATTTGAGGAAATTCTCACTTGTAATTCCGGGGTCCTGCCTATGAAATACTTGGGAGTTCCAGTAGATAAGAAAAGACTCAAAGTCTCGGATTGGAGACCTACGGGTTATAAAATGGGTAAGAAACTTTGTCCTTGGTTGGGGAAAATGACAGCTATGGAAGGAAGAGTGACACTGATTAATTCATCCCTTTCTAGTGTCCCATTATACATGTACTCCTTTTATAGAGTACCTGTTGGGGTTAAAGAAGGGATGGACTCTCACAGAAAAGGTTTTTTGTGGAGTGGAGAAAAGGACAAGAAGAAATACCATTTGGTCGAATGGGAAGTTGTTTGTTTGCCAAAAGAACAAGGTGGATTGGGGATTTTAGATTTGGAAATGATGAATGTGGCTTTACTTTCGAAATGGCCTTGGAAACTTTTCAATGAAGAGGGTCTGTGGCAACAAATTTTGCGGAAAAAGTACCTAGATAAAGTTACCCTGTGTCAAGCTGTCAAGAAGAATGGAGATTCCCACTTCTGGCAAGGCTTGATGGAGGTTAAAAAATTGTTCTGGGCTTGCTGCCGTATAAACCTTGGAGATGGGAAGAAAACCGGCTTTTGGGAGGATCATTGGACAGCGGATGAATGCCTATCAAAAAAGTTCCCAAGGCTCTTTAGCACCTCTTTGAACAAAAAAATTACTGTTAATGAGGTTGTTAACAGAGGCTGGGCGGCTCTTAGATTTAGAAGAGCTTTGGTGGGAGGATTAGGGGAACAATGGGCAGCCTTGAGGGGGCTCTTGAGAGATATAACACTAAGTGAGGAAGCTGACAGGTTAGTTTGGACGCTAACCAACTCGGGGACCTTCTCTGTTAAATCTTTTTATGCAGCTATGCAAAACCAAAGGGTAGTGCCTTATAAATTCCTATGGAAAATCAAAATACCGCTGAAAATCAAAACCTTTCTTTGGTTAATACTAAAGAAGAGTATTTTAACCAGAGATGTTTTGAAACACAGGGGAGGCAAATGTGAGGAAAAATGTCTATTTTGTGGGAAAAATGAATCGATTAATCACCTCTTCTTTGAGTGCCCGTTAGCTAGATATATATGGAACGTGGTCGGCTGTGCTTTTGGAACTGGGTTCCAATTTACCTCAGCTGAACATGCTATATCAGTCTGGCTTAGAGGCAAAAACAAGAAACAGAGAGGGCTTTGGACAGTGGGGGTAGCAGCAGCTATTTGGGGGATTTGGAAAGCTAGAAATACAGCTTGCTTTGATAAAAAAATGGCCAGATGAACCTTTCGATGTGATTTGTAGGATTTCCTATTGGATTCAGTGGTGGAGTTTGTTGCAGGTGAAACAGGACGCAAAGGATCGACGGGTCTACTTCGCTAGGCTTCTGGAGAAGGTGACGAAAGAAATCTTTGGAGCAAGGAAGAGTTGGGCGCCATGGATACCCAGGTTGACGATGTAGGAGGATGAAGATCAAGAAATAAATGAAGAGAAGGAAAGGCTTGCAGAAAAAAGCGGGGCGTAGAAGAAGTTGCAGAGAGGCCTCTTTTGTAGCATGTTTTACATCTCTCAAAAGCTCTGTAAATCTCCTTTATTTTCTTTTCCTGGGATATGTTTTGACAACTGCTAGGTGGTGCTGCGTTTGGGATGTAAAAACTCTGTAGACTGGTTTCGTTAATGAAATCGGGGTGGACCCCTCTTTATCTAAAAAAAAGCTATGGATGTTGAGGCAATTAAATCTATTCCGATTTGCACATCACAGCAGGAGGATTTTTGGGCTTGGCAATTTGAAAAGACGGGTTTATTTACTGTCCGATCCGCTTATCGATTACTTGTCCACACGAAGAAGGTACGTGAGGATTGGTTAGAAGGCAGACAATCAAGTTCATCTTCGACCAGTCAACAGAAACTTTGGAGTAACATGTGGAAAGTCAAAGTACCTACCAAGATCCGTGTTTTCTTGTGGAGATTAGCTCACCAAAGTATTCCTACAAACTCGGTTAGACACCACCGAAACATGGTGACCAGCCCAGCTTGTAGTTTCTGTCATGCTTCTGATGTTGATTGGATACACTCATTACTGGACTGTGCAATGTCTCGCAGTTTTTGGGCCCTTCTAGATGATGAGTTGGTTGAGCACATTTCAGTTAACCAATGTCGAGATGCCAAAGAGTGGATTTTCTTCTTGATTGAGTCATTAACTCATCCTCAGATGATTCAAATTGTTGTTACTCTATGGGCAATCTGGTCTGCCGGTCGCAAGGCGATTCATGAAGATATTTTTCAGAGCCCGTTCTCCATCTTTAAGTTCATAGAGAAATTCATTTCTGACCTCAATCTTGTTGTGGCACCGGCACAAACTAGGATTCCTCAATTTGTTCGTGCGATGGCAGCGAGTTGGGTTGCTCCGAGTGGTGATTATGTGAAGATAAATGTTGATGCTGCAGTGTCGAGGTCTGAAAACCGTGGTGTTGTGGCTGCAATATGCAGGAGTCGAGAGGGTGTTTATATGGGTGCATCAGCTTTAGCCTGTTCTGGAATTTCTGATCCTGCAACTCTAGAAGCTATTGCTTGTCGGGAAGGTCTTGCTCTGGCTGCTGATCTTCAGATATCACGCTGCGTTTTGGCTTCAGATTGCTTGGAGGTGATAAATGCCATGAAGAACAATTATCTTCCTAGATATGCGGTGGTGCTTAAAGAGATTAGTAGTAGAAAGGAAGCTTTCATGTCTGTTTGCTTTCGACATGAAGGAAGAGCATCAAATGTCCACGCTCATGATTTAGCTCGTAGCTCTCTAGATTTGGTACAAGGTCGTCGGTTGTGGCTTCTGCAATCTCCTGATACATCCATTGTACCTATGATTATTGAGTAATATAGATAGTTGTACCCCTCAAAAAAAAAAAAATCTGTGATTTTTGGTTGGGTTCAGGTAGCGGACGTATGCATATGATCTACTCGACCGGCAGAAGTCGCTGGTGTCATCTGGACCCAACGGCTGTACGCTGGCTCCGCCGCCATATATCGTTAATAAGTCCCTGGTCAGCCTGTTAAAAAAAGTCCCTTGTCAGCATCTTTAATGTACCGTCTGGTTTCCTCGGAGTGACGGGTATAATGCAGGGGCGGACCCAGGTACAAGCTTGTGGGGGCCTTGGCCCCCACTCAAAAATTTAAACTCCAATAGTATTTGTTCAAATTTTAGAGAAAATTCATCAAATTTTGTGAAGTTAAACAAGAAACGCCCCCAGTCAAATCGTCTGCCCCCTCTCAAAATATTGTCTGGGTCCGCCCCTGGTATAATGTCTTCTGTATTTGCTCAGACGTACTCTTGCACAAGCATCATGTCGACTGTCAACGGAAACTCGAGTGTGTTGCCATAGGTATGGGCTCCACCACTGGGTATGGCTATCACGGAGAAAATATGTGAGGAAGGTTGCTGTGAAAATCTAGGTACTCGATAGATACGAGAGTTTTTCCATATTCGGCCCATCACCGAGGAGGTAAAAACTAGGAAAAAGTCCAAAACAAACCCTGAACTTATGGACCAAAGCTAAATCAAACCCCGAATTTTGAATCTCGGAAATCGATACTCTGAACTATCAAATCCCGGTCTATTTTCAAACCTGAACCTATTTTTTGCCTTAGGAGAAAAAAAGTCAAATTGCTGCTCCCACTGACAGCACTGGCCCACTTGTCATATCTTTCTTCAACCTTCCTTCTCCTCCCAATTTTTCTCTCTCGGTAATTTCTTTCTCCGTCGTCCAACTTCGGCGACTTGGCCACGTCCTATCCATTATTCACAGTCCTGTGGCAACGGTGCTTGCGCGAATTGGTTGTCTGCATCGCCGGAGCACGCACATATCAACAATAGCTCAAATCTTAAAAGGAAAAAAGAAGAAGCAACCAGCTCACAGAAACAACTCGCACACAGCAACCAGTAGCACACTGCACATCGCGGCACTGCAGCAAGGCAGCAACGAGCACGCACAACAGGTCAATTAATTTAATTGAATTCCACAAGCTGCTTGCTCGAACTAGAGTTTAACTGAATTCCACGAGCTCGAATCTGAAGCAGGGCACAACAGCTCAATTGCTCAAACCAAAGCAATTCCACGAGCTGCTGGCAGTGAGGTCGCCATGTTCCGCACCTCTGGTTTAACTAAAAACTCGGGGTAGTGCAGGGCGACCTGGGCGGGGCGCGGCGCCATGGCGGGGGAAGACAGACGGGCTTGGATTCGAGCTCGAGGTGTTTAGTCAGTGGGCCTGTTTAGTCAGTGAGACAATGCGTTTTCCCTGTCCGGATTCTTTTTCCCCGGTGTGCCAAACAGGTACAGGGTTGAAAATTGACCAGGATTTGATAGTTCAGAGTGTCAATTTCCGGGATTCAAAGTTCATGGTTCGATTTAGCTTTCACCTACAAGTTTGTTTTGGACTTTTTCCCAAAAACTACTCCTATTATATTGCAATGTGTCTCAAAACTTGTTGCATGTGTGTGTGCCCTAAGCCCTTATCGTAAGTATCTTACTTGTCCAAAATGAACCTAGGGCATGTCTTATACAGGGGCATATGACCGGATTACAATGATGATGCTAATAGTAGATATTAACGTGGCTTGATCATGTTGGTAACTAGCGAGTTAATACATAGTGCGCCGCCTAGAAACTTGCGCCTTGAATGCTCGGTAAGGTTAATCTCAATGATAACTCCTTGAGGATTCGCCCTTCCTCGTGACGCTTGAGGAGTCGGCGTCATCTAGCCTTACAAGGAACTTGGTACAAACGAGGGAGGAAACCATCTGGTATCATGTTGTGCGCTTCCTTGGGCCTGTTAGGACGTGTTGTGGACTTGGTCTTCCTAGCCCTTCTCCTGGACTTGGACCCATCTGGTGGTGTTTCCGATGTCATTAACCCCGAGTCCATCAAGGATTTTTCGCTGGGCCAGCCCTTTTCTTGGGGATTATGCCGATCACCAACAATGAAGTCTTGATGGCCTCCTGTAATCGAAGGAGCTTGTTGATGCAGATCTTATCCAAATAATGGATCTTGATGGTTTGAAGGTCTTGCCTGATAGACACCGAGTCCATAAGTCGGCATCCGTTCAAAGGTTGGCTATGGTATTAAGGTCTTTGACCGGTGCTAATTATCCACCTCTCTCTACAGTAAAATACATCAGATGTTTCAAAAGTATTGGGAGTGGTGCCCATTGAGTCATAATTGTATGAAATTGCATAACCGAGTCCTAAAAATTTGTTAAGTGCGCCACCGCAAGTCCTACCCGGGTCTTACCTGCTCACGTGGTGCGTTGACTAGTGCCACATGGCCAATATTTTACAATCGTGCCCGAATTAAGTCTCTATTTTACAAAATGCGAAATCTACATGTGTGATGTGTTTTGCTCTTTTGTGTTAGTCATGGACCATGCCATTAGAATACAAACTTACTTAGGTGGGCTTTGGTAAGAAAATTGCTAATGTGTTAACAAAATTTTAGTATTCGGATAAACATACAGTTAGGACTAACTTGTTAACCCAAATATTTTAAGAACATCCAGTGCATCTTACTACAGATAGAGGGGGAATTTCATAATTAGCACAATTAGGACTCTGTTCAAATGGTTCAAAACTGTTCCGACGAGTTTAGAACCACCAGTGACACACTTAACAAACTAGGACCGAGATGTGAATATTTGAACAGTTAGGACTAATTTGGCACTCCTCCAATAATTTTGGGATTTAGGATGTATTTTATTCCTTTTCTTTTTGTAATAATAAAATTGCATCATGTACATTTGGTTATTGATAATGGTTCAGACCGACCTTTTACCTGCCTTAGTCATGACCAAATCGTTCTTGAGGTAAGCGACATTCCCTCACGGTTGTTAACCTTTTTGTGAGAACACGTCGAAGATTTGAGTGTTTTTGTATTAGGTTTGAGAGGAGAAAACATCACACTCACCCAAGACAGCGCTTTAGGGTATACAATGCACTCCTACAACAAACAGACGACAAAGCTCGCTCTGTCTAACCTTCGGCAAAAAATGGCGAGGAGGCAGGATACCTAGTGAAGCTCAAACACAGTTCTCTGTGTGCTTGCAGTTAAGAAGGCTGACCTCGCATAGTGAAGCTCATACTCCGACAACTAGGCAACTGCTAGCTAGCTATACGTACCATGTGTTGTACTTCTTTGTGTGTGAGGCTTGAGATACAACATTTGTAAGGCTTCTACAACCTATATGGCACACAACCCCTATCTCTGGTTGTCCGTTCCCGCGATTGAACGACCGAGATTTGGCGTTGAATGTTGAACAGACGGTCGAGATACAGGTTGTGCGCCACATAGGTTGTAGAAAATCTGTTTTCTACTCCCTACCAGTTCCAAACAAGAAAAAAGACCTCCTTTTCAGTTTTCATTTGCTCATTTCCGCTTAGTTCGCTCTTGCTGGAGACTTAAGTATTTCTTGTTCACACGCTTAAGACTGGAAATAATGTTGTATTTTTTGTTCATCTGCATGGCAATTTCTAGATTTGAGTCATTGTAAAGACTTTTCTAAAGCAACATTAGTGATACAAGATTGATGAACTGAGGCTTAGCCTAGTGGCTGGGACGGGCTGATGCGTCCTGACCCGCCTGGGTTCGAGTCTCCGCACTCTCAACCCGGTGCCGTGCGCACCTTTCTCCTTAATTCAATGTCGATGGGCACCTCCCCCTCCGGTCCAAATTTTTTTATAGATTGATCGTTGCATTAACTTCATATCTTGGTGGATTGGAAACAGAGGTCACACATAACTTCATAAATACCGATGGTTCTTGCCGGTGACCTGAAGTTGGAAGTTAATTTCCACTTTTAAGCAAATTGTGCAGCCACACTAACAGCGTGGATAAAGTATCATTTACAAGAACCGAAATATCATGTATCCAAAAAAAAATCTTAAGGCATGTAACTGACTTCACCAGATATACAACTGAACCTATAAATTGCCAATTGATCATCCTCGAACCGAAACCAAACCAATAGCATGTGAGAGGCTCACGGTTTATTATCTATATTTTATTGTCATGTTTCACTCAGGAGCAACTAAAATGGAACTACTCAGGCTTTGAGCAGGCCATTTTATGTTCTCGCAGAGGTAAGGGAAGCACGCGAAGGCCATGGCGCGCCAGCCATTACAGCTTCGATTTCCCAGGTCTCACGTGGGCAATTTGTCAGGTTCTTGCATCCTTGCGCCGTCACATACATATTACTTTCAATGCGGACACCACCGAAGGTTCTGTACTTCTCAATCTCATCCCAATTGAAAAACTTTGAGGAAATTGGATCATCTTTAGCAGGCCTAAGCAAAGCGTCAATGAAAATAACATCCTGGCTCGACCGTAATTACCATACCTTCTTTAAGCTCTCTAATTGTCCGCAAGGAGGAAAGTCCTGGCTCCTTTGGCTTCTCTAAGAGCATCTCCAGTCACGGTTGCTAAATCCTCCCCAAACGTCCGGACGGACGTCTGAACAACCGTCCGGACAAGAGAGAGAGTAAAATTGTGCACCCAACCGTCTCCCCCTGTAAGCTACCTTAGGTTTTGGGTGTAGGGCGTTGTACCCTGTTGGGGGCCGCCGTTCCATGTTATATAGGCCGATTACCAAACCATCGGGAGGAGATTACAGCGTGGAGGTTACAATATGATCCGATCCTCATATTACGGTATCGGTTGTGTACTTGACGTACAAGACAAGAAATACAGGAGGTAGAGATAAGATTACATTGATCTAACTAATTCCTCTAACACTCCCCCTCAATCCTAACTTTCCTAAGTTAAGATTGCGCTTGAATACAAATAATTGTTGATTGCCAAGAGCTTTGGTGAATCCATCCGCCACTTGATCTCCTGTCGGTATAAACCGAATTTCTAGCAACTTCTGACTTGCCCTTTCTCTGACGAAATGATAATCAATTTCTATATGCTTGGTTCTTGCATGAAATATCGGATTTGCAGAAAGATATGTGGCACCAATATTGTCACACCACAAAATTGCTGAAGGAGGATATGAACTCTTAATTCAGTTAGTAGGTTTTGAACCCACATAACTTCTGCCGTGGCATTTGCCATGGCCTTATACTCTGCCTCAGTGTTTGATCTGGACACTGTAGGTTGTTTACGTGCACTCCATGATATTAAATTAGAACCCAGAAAAACTGCAAACCCTCCAGTAGATCTTCTGTCATCTGGACATCCTGCCCAATCTGCATCAGAGAATGCACTCACACGCATAGACGAGCTTCTATTTATATTAAGTCCTGTACCGAGTGTACCTTTTAGATACCTCAAAATCCTCTTAACTGATGTCCAATGTGAGAAAGTAGGAGAGTGCAAATATTGGCAAACTTTGTTAACAGAGAAGGAGATATCAGGTCTAGTCAAAGTTAAATACTGTAAAGCTCCAACTATGCTCATATAGTCGGTAGAATCTTCAGAACTCAATGGTTCACCTTCAAACTTTGACAATTTTTCAGAAGTTGATAACGGAGTATTTTCTGGTTTGCAATTCATCATACCAGTTCGCTTGAGTATATCTGATGTGTACTTCTCTTGAGTAGAATCTTCAGAACTCAATGGTTCACCTTCAAACTTTGACAATTTTTCAGAAGTTGATAACGGAGTATTTTCTGGTTTGCAATTCATCATACCAGTTCGCTTGAGTATATCTGATGTGTACTTCTCTTGGGTCAACATAATGCCTTCATTCGTCTTTTGTACCTCTATTCCCAAGAAGTAGTGAAGATCACCCAAGTCCTTGAGTGCAAAGTACATCTTCAAGTCATGAAGAAGTGCGGTTGTTGCCTTCTGAGAAGAACTAGCAACTATTATATCATCAACATAAATAAGTACAAAGATAGTAACATTTTCTTTACTGTAGAAAAATAAGGAAATATCCGCTTTTGATGGACTGAAGCCAAGCTTCTGTAGCTTCATGCTCAATTGTGAATACCACGCTCTTGGCGCCTGTTTTAGACCATACAAGGCCTTATCCAGTTTACACACATGATGAGGTTTCGATTTCACCTCAAACCCAGATGGTTGTCTCATGTAGACATCTTCCTCCAGAACACCGTGAAGGAACGCGTTCTGTACATCTAGCTACCTCATACTCCATCCTCGAGAGACTGCAATAGATAAAACAAGTCGAATTGTTGCAGACTTGACCACTGGACTAAACGTGTCCTCATAGTCAATCCCATACCGTTGCTTAAAACCTTTTGCTACTAGCCTTGCTTTGTATCTATCTAAAGTTCCATCAGATTTTCTTTTTATCTTATATACCCATTTGCAATCTATGATATTCCTACCTTCACTAGGTGGTACTAAATGCCAAGTTTTATTTTTGATCAATGCATCATACTCATTATCCATAGCTGCTCTCCAATTTTTATTTTCTAATGCTTCAGATAAATTTTCTGGTTCTTGATACGTGCATTTTATATCATCATTTATATAACTTTTAGTATCATACTAGAATGTTATTTGCATGATTATATGATTGTTTCTACATGTTTTAGATGATTTTGGGACTTTCATACAAAGTCCCTATTTTTGGTATTTAATTTCTGGGAGGCAGAAAACCCCTTTTTCTTGTCTTTAATGTTTCAGGAGCTACAGGAACTCAAATAATAAAAGGAAAAATACTGCGTCAGTTTTTCATCGGGAGAAAGGCAGAGGGAAGAAGACCGAAGAGAGGAGAGCCACGAGGGCCAAATGGGGGTGGCCCACGCGGCCCATGTACCTGGCCGCGTGGGACCCACCCAAAGGTGCCTCGGGCACCTCCTCGCCTGGGGCTTTTTATCGACGCCTTCGTCTCGCCCGAAAAGTAACGCCCTAATTTTTCCAAGTCCATCCGAGGTCGCGGCGGCGGCGAAACTCCTGATCCCTTCCGAGGGGGGTCAGATCCTGCTGCTCCGGAACTCCGGAGAAGGGGGAAATCATCGTCATCGTCATCACCTCTCCTCCTTGGCGTGGGAGGAGGCCTCTACATCATCACCCCCATCAAGACCAGCACCATCACCATCATCATCACCGTGATCCACTCCGTTCCCCTCGCAGTTTGAGAGTTGCTATACCCTAGATACTTGTCTTGTGCTACTATTCATGTTTGTGATTGAGTACTTGTCATTATTTGGTGGTGAAGTTATAATTTCAGATTGTGTTGTACCACTTATGCCACTGATTATGATCATGTTCGCACGTTGTGAGTAGTTCCCGTATGTTCCTGAGGGCATAGGATGAATTGGCAATGATTTATATATGACATGTGTTGGTATTTTGTCAAGAGTTTATCTTTTATGTGATTCTATGATGGTGTTGTGCGAACGTCGACTGCACAACACTTCACCTTTATGGGCTCATAGGAGAACACCGTAGTGTAATGAATTGATGGAGACTTGGGAGGACACGTAAACCTGAGACCGAGTCATGAAGTTATATTATGAGGGTATTAGTATCGGGGACCTTAGAGTGTAATGCTATGGTGGGACTTTAGGTCTTAATAATTCTTGTGCAGTCATTTGCTTGGCCACATGATCCATCATAAGGGGTTGTAGTTTATTTATTTAGCTATACCTAATTATGGCTCCGTCCAAAGAGGATTAAAACTTGACAAGATATTCAACGTGTTGTTTAATAAATCTCTATGCCTAGCATCATCCATGCCGCCCTCGGGAACGTTTGCCACATATAAGTTACACATCACTTGAGCTTGTCCTCTTGCCACATAAGAGGATTGGGCTTTCTCTCTTTGAGAGCTTTCACTTGCTACTATCTGTTATCTGCTTGCAACTACAACCAAAATACCAAAAATTGCATCTTTTATTGTTTTATTTATCAATCTTACTAACCAATACCTTCAGCTCCTCGTGGGTTCGACAACCTTTTCTAATTGAAAGGTACTACAATTGATCTCCTGCACTTGGGAGCCATCAAGATACTTTTCTGGCGCCGTTGCCGGGGAGCGTAGCGCTATTGGTAAGAAGTTTGGTAAGGAAACTTGAAAGCTGTTTATCTCATTGTTACTATGGCATTTATGAATCGTGCCTCGCTGCATCTTGCTCTATATGAAAGTGCTTATGCCACTACTGCAAAGGTGGTTGAAACTACTGTGCCTGAGATACCTAAAGTGGGATATAAAATTCCCATGGGTCATGTTAAAAGAGTTATGAAAAATCCATTTACAGGAGATGGAACTAAGTCGGCACGCGAGCACATGGAAATAATTGAGGACATATGTGGCTTATTCAGACTACCTGGTATTTCAGAGGATCAGGTAAAAAGGAAGCTATTGTATTTGTCTTTATCTGGTAATGCTCGTGATTGGTACAGGTCTTTGGATGAAGAGGTCCAGAATGAATGGAGTATCTTGAGGAAGGTTTTCTTTCTTAAATATTTTACTCCTAAAGAAGCTTATGATAACCGCTGCTATATATTCAATTTCTGGCCACATCTGGGAGAGAGTATTACTCAAGCTTGGGGGAGGTTAAAGGAACTCCTTCGCAAGAATCCATGTCATGATCTTACAAGGAAACTTATATTGATAAACTTTTATGTGAGACTACCTATGAAGCACAAGGAGATTCTGGATAATTCATCTGGTGGAAGTTTTACTAATAACACTGAAGAAGAAGCATGGAATTTATTGGAGACTATTTCTGAAAATACTAGCCACTGGGATCTTGATAAAGGTAATGAGCCATATTTTGATTATAATATTCATGTGTAGAGAATTTCTCTACTTCTATTTGTTTAAAAATCTGAGTGATACTTTTGGTCTTGATCCTTATGTTATAATTGAAATAGCTAAAGGTTTTGCTGATCATATCTGTGTTCCAAAAAGTGGATTTGAAGTTTATGTTGAACCTGTTAAACAATCTATTGTTGTTCCTAAAGTTATTAAACAGGTTGAACCAATGTCATCTGTGACAATTGAGGAGTATGTTGAACCACCTCCATTTCCAAACCAAGTTAAGGAGAATTTACTTAAAGCTGTTACTAACAAGAGTAACAAAAGATGTTCTCAGCCTTATGAACAGGTGGAAGTCAACACTCAAATTTCTGTTATCAAGCAACTAAATGAAGAAGACCCTGTGGATGTTTATCTATGTGAAGATGCTACCAAAGTCATCAAAGGTAATTCGGCCAAAGTTGGGAAACCTGTTATATCATGCTCTATTGGGACTTCAAGTTATCATGGTCTATGTGATATTGGAGCAAGTATTAGTGTCATTCCATATTCTCTTTATCTTGAGATCAAGCCTGATATTGATCCCATTGTTATGGAAGAGACAGGTATGACAATTCAACTTGCTAATAAAGATTATATTAGTCCATTTGGAATTGTTAGAGATGTTGAAGTATTGATTGGCAAAATAAAATATCCTGCTGATTTTATTGTGCTTGGTTGTCCTCAAGATTCATTTTGTCCTATCATTTTTGGTAGACCTTTCTTACATACTGTTGGTGCTGAAATTAATTTGCCTAAAGAGAAAGTGTTTATTAAATGTGCTGGTGAGAAACTTGAATTTAACTTTTCCAAATTTGCTGATAAACATGTTGAAAAGAGCCAATTCCTAATAATTTAATTGAAACTCTTGCTCATATAGCTGTAGCTTCAACTGATGTTGTAGAACGTTATATGCTTAATCAAGATGAACCATTTAATGATGAGGAAAAAGAGGCTTTGGAACAAATATTATGGCAACAACCACCACAATTACAATTGCATATCCCACCTGATAATTTAGGAGTGCTACCACCACCTAAAGGGGATCCTAGTTTTGAATTGAAACCTTTGCCTGCAAATCTGAAATATGCATATTTGGATGAGAAGAGCATATATCCTGTCATTATTAGTGCTAACCTTTCAGCTGAAGAGGAAGAGAAATTACTTGATGTGCTAAAAGCTCACCGACCAGCCATTGGATACTCTCTTGATGATCTTAAAGGTATAAGCCCCGCTCTATGTATGCATAAAATTAATCTGGAGGAAGATGCAAAACCTGTTGTTGATTTTCAACGCCGCCTCCATCCAAAAATGAAAGAAGTGGTAAGGAAAGAGGTAATAAGACTTATTGAAGCTGGTATCATTTATCCTATAGCTGACAGTAAGTGGGTTAGTCCTGTTCATTGTGTTCCTAAAAAGGGTGGAATGACTGTTGTTCCAAATGAAAAGGATGAACTTGTGGCTCAACGTACTGTAGTTGGTTATAGGATGGTTATTGATTTCAGAAAATTGAATAAAGCAACTCGAAAAGATCATTATCCATTGCCATTTATTGATCAAATGCTAGAAAGGTTGTCTAAACACTCTCACTTTTGCTATCTAGATGGTTATTCAGGTTTCTCGCAAATTCCTGTCCATAAGGATGATCAAGAAAAGACCACTTTTACTTGCCCATATGGTACTTTTGCTTACAGGAGAATGCCATTCGGTTTATGTAATGCTCCTGCTACTTTTCAAAGATGCATGAATGCTATATTTGCTGATTATATTGAAAAGATAATGGAGGTTTTTATGGATGATTTTTCTGTGTATGGTACTTCCTTCGATAATTGCTTGTTCAACCTTAACAAAGTTTTACAGCGTTGTGAAGACCAACACTTGGTTCTTAATTGGGAGAAGTGTCACTTCATGGTTACTGAGGGTATAGTTCTTGGGCATAAGATTTCTGGAGAAGGAATAGAAGTTGATCCAGCAAAGATTGAAGCTATTGAAAAACTACCATATCCAAGGGACCTCAAAGGTATAAGAAGTTTTCTTGGGCATGCAGGTTTTTACCGTAGGTTCATTAAGGATTTCTCCAAAATATCAAAACCTCTAACCAATCTTCTGCAAAAGGATGTTCCTTTCTCTTTTAATGATGATTGCATTGAGTCCTTTAATATTTTGAAGAATGCTTTAATCACTGCTCCCATTATTCAACCTCCTGATTGGAACTTGCCTTTTGAAATTATGTGTGATGCTAGTGATTATGCAGTTGGGGCTGTTTTGGGCCAACGTGTTGATAAGAAACTGAATGTTATTTATTATGCTGTAGAACACTTGATGCTGCTCAAAAGAATTATGCTACAACTGAGAAAGAATTTTTAGCAGTACTGTTTGCTTGTGACAAGTTTAGACCTTATATTACTGATTCAAAAGTCACAATACATACTGATCATTCTGCTATTAAATACTTGATGAATAAGAAAGATGCTAAGCCTAGACTAATAAGATGGGTACTTCTATTGCAAGAATTTGATTTACACATTGTTGATAGGAAAGGGAGGATAATCAAGTTGCTGATCATCTCTCTAGGATGGAAAGCATACCTGATGATCCTATTCCTATTAATGATAGCTTTGTTAATGAACAACTTGCAATTGTTAATGTTTCTAGTGCTAAAGTTGCATCTCCTTGGTTTGCCAACTATGCAAATTTTATTGTTGGTAAAGTTTTGCCTCCACACTTCACTTCTCAACAAAGAAAGAAATTCTTTTATGATCTTAGACATTATTTTTGGGATGATCCTTTCCTCTATAAGAAAAGTGTGGATGGTATTATTAGACGTTGTGTACCTGAGCATGAACAACAGGCTATTATAAGAGATTGTCATGACAGTCCCTATGGAGGGCATCATGCAGGAGATCGCACAGGAGCAAAGGTATTACAATCTGGTTTCTATTGGCCTACTTTATTTAAGGACTGTGCTGAATATGTTAAATCTTGTGATAAATGTCAAAGAGTAGGAAACATTGGTAGGAGGAATGAAATGCCTATGAATTATTCATTGCCACTTGAACCATTTGATGTGTGGGGTTTTGACTTTATGGGTCCTTTCCCAGAATCAAAGACAAAGCATACTCACATTTTGGTTGCAGTTGACTATGTTACAAAGTGGGTGGAAGCAATTCCAACCAAAAGTGCAGATCATGCCACAGCAATGAAGATGCTCAAGGACATCATTTTCCCCAGGTTTGGTGTTCCTAGGTTCTTAATTACTGATGGTGGTTCTCATTTCTTGCATGGTGTTCTTAGAAAAACTTTGGCAAAATATGATGTTAACCATAGAATTGCATCTCCTTATCATCCTCAAACAAGTGGGCAAGTTGAATTAAGCAATAGGGAAATTAAACTCATTTTGGAAAAGACAGTGAATAAGTCTAGATCTGATTGGCCAATTAAGATTAATGATGCTTTGTGGGCTTATAGAACTGCTTTTAAAAATCCTATGGGAATGTCTCCTTATAAAATGGTTTATGGAAAAGCTTGTCACTTACCTGTTGAACTAGAACATAAAGCTAGATGGGCTATTAAACAACTGAACTTTGATTTTAAACTGCGGAGAAAAGAGAATTCTTGACCTAAACCTACTTGACGAATGGAGAAATGAAGCTTATGAAAGTGCCAGGATGTTAAAGAAAAAGTTAAGATTTGGCATGACAAGAAAATTAAGAAAAAGGAATTCAAAGTAGGTGATCAAGTTTTATTATACAACTCTCGTTCAAGTTTTCTGCAGGAAGCTAGCTTCAAAGTGGCAGGACCATTAGTGATACAGGAGGTGTACCGTTCAGGAGCCCCTTCTTCACGGTGACATGAAAGGTAAACCTCATGTAGTCAATGGACAACGCCTTAAACCTTATATTGCAGGAAAGAGCTTCACGTAGGAGAGGGTTGAATTTACAAACACCGGAAAGAGGTAATTGAGAGAAACCGTGCAGTTTCAGAAACCCTAAAACAATAGAAGGTAACTTTTGTGTTGGAAAGTTTCTCGGAATTGCATAAATTTTACGGAGGTCATTTTTATGGAAATCATCGTATGGGACAAGAAAACTGGACGAAACGGAGACCCGAGGGAGGAAAGAGAGGGGCCCACGCGGCCCAGTACCTGGCCGCGTGGGGGCTGTCCCTTTCCACCTCGGAGTCCTTTTCGTCTCGTTTTCGATCCCGACGCTTCGTCTGACCTAAAAACCCTCAATATATACTCCTCTCAGCCGATCTAATCTCGCGACCGAGCGTTCTCGAGCGATCTTGTCTTTCTGCTGTTTCTGCCTGTCAGGTTTTAGCCATGTCTTGCTCCGGATCAACAGAGGGGGAGAGCTCTCCCAAAAGAATGTGTTGTGAACCGCTACCTCACTCCGTGATGACACCACCGAAGACCGTGTGCTTCAAGGAGGCGTGATGCTCGT
>CAMZMU010000057.1:29280634-29546190 GCA_947311845.1 Poa pratensis | reverse complement strand
GCCACGTATGTCGGGAGAAAAAATCCTGTGCCACCCGCAGAAGTCTCGTGCACCCAGCCACCATAAGGTCCCGCTGGTCCGAAGGCAGCAGGAAAGCCCATAACTGGATCCAGTGCACCGCCATATGAATAACCTGTAATACATGAAAATTATCCTTTCTGTTAAAAACAATATCATTTCGACAATTTCAAATAGACCAACAAATAGCTGAAACGCCTATACGAATCCTATCCTTGGTCTTTTTGTCCATCCCCGCAACCAATTCCCAAACATATTTGTGACATTAGTAGGAGGAGGAATATTGTAGGTACAAAAAACAACACGCCACACAAGTTTTGCAAAAGGGCAAGAAATAAAAAGGTGTTCAATACTCTCATCATTCCCACAAAAAGAACAATGTGAGCTACCATGCCAATTCTTTTTAGCAAGATTATCTTTTGTTAACAAGACTTTTCGATGAAGGAACCACATAAATATTTTAATCTTTTGCGGTATTTTTAATTTCCAAAGATACTTTGTAAATATCTAGTATGACCATTCATCAGGTCCTCATACATAGATTTTACTGTGAATTGACCATTTGGGTCAGATTCCACTTAAAACAATCAGGAACATCATTCAACGTTACCTCCATTAATCTAAGGCACAAATGAGACCACATCTCCATTTGTTCCCAACTAGGGCCCTTCTAAATCCTAGATTTAGTGGGGGCGCATTGTGAAGTACATCATGAACCGAAACATGCTGGTGCTGCACAATGTTATACAATAACGGATATTGGTTCATTAATGGGGAATCACCCAGCCAAGTGTCCTCCCAAAACCTTGTGGTTTCCCCATTACCAACTATAAAGGAACCTCTATTGAAAAAGTCATCTTTGACTCTCATTAGTCCCTTCCAAAAGGGAGAATCTGTAGGTTGAGCTTCTACTTGAGCTAGAGTTTTACTCTGAAGGTATTTGTTTTGTAGCAGCTCCTGCCACACCCCTTTCTCGTTTAAAAGTTTGAACAGCCATTTGCTAAGCAAACATTTATTCTTTAGTTCAAGTACCTCCACCCCAAGACCTCCCTGGTCCTTTGGTCGGCATATAATGTTCCATTTTGTCAATCGATATTTCCGTTTATTCTCATCACTCTGCCAAAAAACTCGTGATCTATAGAAATCTAACCTTTTCCTTACCCCTTTAGGTAATTCTAAAAAGGATAGCATGAACATCGGAAGACTTGTTAAGACCGAATTAACAAGAACCAGCCGATCCCCATAAGGCAACATCTTCCCTTTCCAACAACCAAGTTTGCCTTCGAAACGACATTCAACTGGTTGCCATTCGTCATTCCGGAGTCTCCTATAATGGATTGGAACTCCAAGATATTTAAAAGGTAGAGATCCCGACTCACATCCAAAGATTTGCCGGTACTGATCTTCTACCTCTTTAGCCTTCCCAAAACAGAAGATTTCACTCTTGTGGAAATTTATTTTGAGCCCCGATAGTTGCTCGAAAATACAGAGGATGAGTTTCATATTAACCGCCTTCGCAAGATCATGGTTCATAAATAAAATAGTATCATCTGCATATTGCAAAATAGATAACCCTCCCTCAACCAAATGAGGTATCAGACCATCTATCTGCCCATCTTCCTTCGCCCGCGCGATTAAGATGGCTAGCATATCCGCCACTATGTTGAACAACATGGGAGACAAAGGATCCTCCTGTCTAAGACCTTTTTTTGTTTGGAAATAATGACCGATGTCATCGTTTACCCGAATGCCGACGCTTCCCCCCTGAACAAATTGCATAATCCAATTGCACCATTCTTGGGCAAAACCTTTCATACGCAAAGCTTGTTGGAGGAAGGGCCATTTTACTTTGTCATACGCTTTCTCAAAGTCAATTTTATGGATAACTCCATCCATTTTCTTTCTTTGAAGCTCATGAATGGTTTCATGTAGGACTACCACACCTTCTAAAATGTGTCTCCCAGGCATGAAAGCCGACTGCGTCGGCCTAATTATCTTTTGTGCAATTTCGGTAATACGATTAGTACCTACTTTTGTAAAAAAATTGAAGCTGACATTGAGTAGACAAATCGGTCTATATTGTTGAATCTGGACCGCATTTTTTTTTTGGGAGAAGCGTAATAACTCCAAAGTTTAATTTAAACAGAGACAAATTTCCCTGTTTCAACTGAACAAATAGAGCCATTAGATCATCTCTAATTACCTCCCAAAAGTTTTTATAAAACTCAGCAGGGAAGCCATCTGGCCCTGGTGCCTTGTTGAGTTCCATTTGAGAGATGGCCTCATACACTTCTTTCACTAAGAAATCAGCTGTAAGAATGTCATTCTCTTCTTGTGTAAGTTGCGGAATATCATGAACTATCTCTTCATCCATTACAATATGATTGGGGTCCGAATCCCCAAATAGTTTCTTATAATATTCAGAGATATAAATCTTTAAATTCGTGTCCCCTACGATGGTTCCTTCGTCTTGTTCTAGCTGGAAAATTTTCTTTTTCCTATGCTTTCCATTTGCTATAAGATGAAAATACTTCGTGTTATTTCCACCCTCCTGTATATATTTAACTTTTGCCCTTTGTGCCCATTTTGTTTCCTCATCTCTACGAAGACAACAAATTCTATCATTAGCCTCTCTTAAAGCATCCCGCTCAGCCACAGTAAGCGGAGTGTTTTCAGCTTTAATATCAAGTTCATCAATAATCTTTAATAACCTCTCTTTCTCCTTCTTGTATTTCCCGCTTTGATTTTTAGCCCAGCCTTTTAGATACCGTCTTAGATGTCTAATTTTATTTTGCCAAATTTCAATAGGAGAGTTCCCTTTCACGTAACTAGCCCACTCAGCAGCCACCATCTCATAGAAACCTTCCATTCGAAGCCATGAAAGTTCAAATGAAAATCGTGCTGTGTTACCCAAATGTGCTTGTACCCCTGAATCCACGAAGAGAGGGTATGATCTGATCCTGCCCGGGTTAGAGCCTGTACCGAAACTAGAGGGAATTTTTGTTCCCACTCAGTTGTAGCTAAAACCCTATCCAATTTTTGATAAGTAGGAGTTTCTCTCCTATTGGCCCAGGTATATTGTCTTCCCGATAGTTCAATCTCTTTCAACTCTAAACTTTGTATGATAGCATTAAACATGATCGGCCAGCGAGGATTGTAGTTATCATTGTTCTTCTCTTCAGGTTTCCGTAAAATGTTAAAATCCCCACCCACCAGCATCGGTAGTGGTTCATTTTCACATAAACGGACTAACTCTGATAAGAACATAGGTTTATGCTCATCTTGTGCTGCCCCATAAACAGACACCAATACCCACTCAAAACCATCGCATTTGGATTTGATGTATAATTTTACGCAAAAATCCCCAACATCAACATTTTTGACTTGGAGTGTTGCCGTATTTATACCAATGAGCATACCCCCTGACCTACCTCTCGGTGGTAGACAAAACCAACTAAAATCTTGTCCAGCCGCAAGATGCGTTAAAAAGGGTGTGGCGAAATTAGATCTTCCCGTTTCCGATAAAGCGATAAAATCTAATTTCCTTTCTCTAATGGATTCTTGCACAAACAAATGCTTTCCGGGGTCACGAAAACCCTCACTATTCCAGAAAATCCCTTTTAAGTTATGCATCTTTACTTTTCTTCTAAAGTTTTATCCTAGTACTTCTACGTTTGTTAAGAGTCGAATACTCCCTCTTTTTCCTGGTTCGTTTGACCTTCTCTGACTGAATAGAAAAATTAGTCCTATCTTCCAAAGTTCTAGAAATGTCATCTTCTTCCAAATCTTCAGTAAGGCTCGAAGCCTTATTAAGAATTAAACTATGTGGCTGATCATCATATTTATCCTTTAGGTTATGTTGCAGAAAATTAATTGTTCTATCTAACTCAGATTTCTTAATCAAAGAAGCCGAAACAGCAGATGTAAAATCATTCGACCCAAGTGAGACTCCCAACTTAGACGCTCTATCAACAATCTCCTTATCAGAAAAAGACAGAATTGAAAAACTTTTATCTAAATTCGTACCTGAAAAGGAGTGGCGCCTCTCGGCCAATGCCATTGCCCGCTCCATCTGAGGGGCATCCGCATTGTGTTGAGCTCGGATCCGTCCACTAGAGCGCAGTCCCAACGCCTCAACGTCCGGGATGCCTCCAAAGTCGATGATGCGCTGGTTGGATGCCTCCTTCTCCTCATCACCCTTACGGTTAATCGGAAAAGAGGGCATCGGAGTAGAGTATACCGGCCATGCGCCGCTGCTGCTGCCCCTCCACGCTCGATACAGCACCCCCGTCTGGGGTACCGGGAGAGGCAGGAACAGTGGTCCCCAAGCTCGATCCAGCCCCACCTCCTGTGGTGCCCGGAGAGCTTGAGCTACCCGCCGACGCCGAAGCCGAAGAAGCCTGCGGTGCAGCCTCCTGCTGCACCACCAAGCCAGAGGTAGAGGATGGCGTCTCAGCCATGTGCTGATCGCCATGCCCGACAGCCGCGTCTTTGGCCACCTCCGTAGCTCCACTCTCAACTCCACCCTTGGCTGCCCCATAGCCCATCCTAAGCCTAGTATATTCTTCTCTTGCACGGTCAAAAGAGTGTTGTACCGACGGCAAGAACACCACCCCCACCTTCACCGCCGAAACTGGTGGCTGTGAGGTTGATCCACCTCCCCTCGGTCGCAGCTGGGGTCTCTGATGCCTTCTCCGAATCTTTCTTCTGGCCAGCGTAACCAAGTTTCTTCACAGCCTCTACAAAATCATCACCCATCTCATCGTCATCCTCGTCACCGTCATCCCCATCATCTCCTCCCATGTCCTCATCCATATCCGCTGGTAGCTTAGCTCCCTCCACCACAAAGGAGAGGTCATAAAAACCATTTTTGATGAACATAGGAAAATGCCTAGGAATCTTTGTGTAATCAAGGCAACCAATCTGAATTCTCAGCACCCCGTGTTTCCTAGTGAAAGCCATATCAATCTGCAAAGTTTTGCCATACATGTCTCCTACCGCCCATAGAGCAAGAAAGTCTCCAATATGCGGCCGTGGAATCCCAGAAACTCTCACCCAAACCTCCGGCAATGATCTAATTGGTTCAGGATTATGAGCCCAATTGTCCACCGTGAGCTCGCATGAGCTATTAGGCACCCGACACAGACCAAAAACCTTCAACCTCTCAAGATCACCTCTTGTCGGAAATTGTACCTTGTACACATTGTGTCCCACCTGACGCACATCCCAAATGAACTGCTCTGACGGAACAAGCCACTGCAATTGCGCCACAATGCTTGGAATAGACATCTCTCCTCCTGTGACCACCAAAGAAGCAAGACGAACATTCTCCATCTTCGGCTTATATGTGTCAGTACACGGATACTCAAAAAATATAAGTTCTTCATGTCCATACCCGTAAACTCGAATTTGCGGCTTCGGAGCTGTCAACAAATGACAAGATTTATCTCCATGAGCCGGCCCTTCACAGACAATACAGATGTCTACCTTGCAGTCCACTGATCGGTGCCTAGCGACACCACATCGATAACAGCGCTTCCCCTTCTTAGGGGCCGTTGTGGCCAACGCAGCTGCCAACTGGTCAGCCGAGACAGCCGCCACGGGAGCTGCTTGCACCGTCGGTGCTGCCACCTGCGCGACGGGAACCTGCGCGGCCTAGACAGGCACCGGAACCACTGCAGGAGCCGCTGCCACCGGAGCCGTCACCACCGGCACCGCAACCTGAGGCATCACCGGCACCATTGCAGCGGGTGCCCCCGCAGCCTGACTGCGGTCTCCTCTCGCAAACGATCCGTCGCCGTATCGGCCACGAACGCACGGTTCTCATAACCGCGGCCGCCATGACCTCCACGTCCAGCATCCGCATAGCCATAGCCATAGCCGCCATGACCTACATCTCCCCTACCGCGATGGGCAAAACCCCCACGGTTGTCATAAGAGCGGCGTCCTCGGCCCGCCCCATAGCCAGCATAGAAGCCACCCCGGCGACCTCGCCCCGCGAAGCCCGAGCCGGCGTGGAAGCCGCCACGGTAGCCCGCCGCCTGAGTTCCATCGCCAGGTCCATCCGGGACCCCGGCGGTGCCGCTTGATCCGCCCACCTCATAGGTGCTGAAACGGCCGGCTCCGCCGAAAGGGCCTCGTCCGTGCGAGGCACCGCCGCGCGGCCGTACTCTCCCCCTCCCCTTCCGCGCCACGAAAGGCCATGGCGCTCGAGCACACGAGCTCGCTCTGGTTCGACGAGACCCGCCGCCAGAAAAACCCTAACAAACGGCGAAGCCCGACACCAGCCGTCGTAGGTATGGGAGTCATGTTATTTTTTTTCTTCTTGCGATAACCAAACGCGACCCGTGGCTTTCATGCACAATGGGTTTGGCCGGGCCGACACCCACCGAACCCCATCGTGGCGATTTTTGAATTTCCGATCCGCGGAACCGGATCGCGACACCGACGCACGTACCTGCGGTGACGAACGACGCCGTCTTCTGCTCACCTTGATCCAATCGCCGAGCTCATCCTCCGTGAAGAACGACGCCGGCATGATCGGAATCTTTGGAGCTCGAAGCTTTGGCCGAGACGCCGCCGAACCTGCATCACGAAACTCCGATACCAGTAGTTGATTCGCGGCGTACCTTTGTAGACGCCGCTTCTTCATTCTCCTCTCCAGTCTCGACGAGGCGACGATGCCGATCTCGACGATACCGCCTCCGGCGTCCTACAAACCTCCTCGAAGGAAGGTAGCCAATACTGGTCACCCGTGTTCTCTTCCCGCTCCCCTTCATCTTCATCCTCGAGGTCATCCACTGAGAGACACCAGAAGCGGCCTCCCACCGGCGAAACCCCAGGAGATGCCGGAGCTGGCCTTGCGAGGTGGGGGGCCGTTGGCACGCAGGCGGTCTCCGGCGAGATCTCGGAGGATCTCGCGATCGCCACCCGAGTCGCCTCTAACGGCTCCATCCCTCTTTGATACTCCGTTTTTTAATATAAGATGTTTTTTAATATAAGATGTTTTAGATTTTGTCCACATGCATATGCACATAAATGTATGTAGACACATTTTTATGTGCATGTTCACTCATTTTAGTGTGAATGTAGACAACATGTGTAACGCCTAAAACATCTTATATTAAAAAACGAGGGAGTAAATGCAAATGCAGAAGGGGTCCAATAAGGGTGTTCGAAGAAGAAGAGCCCGAGATGAGAGTTGAGACAAGCGATACCCGATGCCGTTCTAGTAGTTGTTCTTTTCGAACCCATAAGTGTGGGACCAATGCCGTTGCAGGAATTAGAGCACGTGCGAATGGAGCAATGCTACCGCATCATCATTACTCGGGAGTGCAATGCTCCACGCTGGAGGTGGAGAGCGCACCAGCGGTGCGTAGAGCATCACCAAAGATAGAGGCTGGTCGAGGCAGTTGAATTCGGGGGACAAGACAAGATTCGCGTATTTAGTAAGCGTCCCGAGGTCAGAAGCAAACCAGTTGTGTCGGCTCTTGCCTCCTGCGCCGCCGCCGGAATAAATCAGTGCGCGCGCGCGGCGGCCGTGCTTTCCGCCACGGCATAAGCATATCTATCAGTCTTTGCTTTCGCAATCGCACAGATTAACCGGACCTGCCGTGGTGGTGGTGCCAGTAGACTCCCTAGAAGCTGGACGAGTGTCGTGGAACTATTGTGTGCACAGCAGAGCATACAGCGCCGTCGAATAAGCGGCTGGGTTGGGCAAGACATATCCAAGCAAGCAAAGGCCAAAGGTCGTCGGAGTCAGCCACGTAAACGTCCGATCACGTCGCCGTCAGCCGTCGCTCCACCAGCGGCCGAGCCGTGGCGCGTGTCCGTCCATTCGATCGCGGGACAGCTGCCCGAGTAGCGGAAAGCGTTCGCTCAGGTCAGGGCATATCACATATGTCACCGCTGTTCGCGTGGCCGAAACGGGAGATTTTTATAGATAAAGGGAAGTATTAAGCATTACCGAATTACAAGTAAACGGAAACTGTAAAACGCCTATCCCATTGGGGGATCAATCCGAAAATCACGAGGCTATCCATGACGATAAATATCCCTCGCCGTTTGCTCCAGTCTTCGAACATCTACATAAAAATGTCTCGATTTATCCAATGTATCTCTTCGTTCCAACTCGCGATTAGGTTTTCTCCTGCCGGCGCCGCCGTAGATCCACCCGCCTCTGTGGCCTCAGGGCCAGGGTGGCACAGTAGATCCTGGTCTTTCCCGGCAGGAGGGCTCCGTTCTCAGATTCTTTTTTCTGTTTGGTAGAGTTTGTTCATACCGAGGAAGGAGGCGGCTGCTTCTTGATGATGGAATAAGGTTCTCCCCGCCTAGCACCCGTTCCGGTGGTGCGTCTAGTATCGTCGGAGGGCGTGCGGAGGTGTGTCTCCGGCGTATCTCGCGAGATTTGGTCGGTTTTTGTCTGGTGGATCCGGTCTTCGTTCGTCTGCGTTTGTGTGTCTACAGGTTGGATTTTTCTGACCTACGTTTCTCTTCATCTACGACGGTTACTGCTCTAGCACGTTGATCCTATGGGGCTTTTAGCACGACGACTTCCGGACTGTCTATTACAACAAGGTTTGTTCGACTTTAGTGATGGAGGGCGATGATAGGGGCGCATTCGGCTCGCTCTAGTGCTTGTAATCGTCGCTAGGTGGTCTAAGGATCTGGATGTAATTGTTGTTAATTCTTATGTTATTTGTACTGCCTTGTCAATTAACAAATAGATCAGAAGTTTTCTCGCAAAAAAAGTCTTGATTATTTCACATGTTGTAATGTGGATCAGAAACCTGCATAAGAGGAATTTTTATCGTTAAAAACATTGTCATTTCTATAAATCCTTATTATGACGCTCCAATCCTAAATAATAGTTAAACTTTTGATCAATCCATATATAACCAATTGGCAAAAATATTTGCAACGGATTGTACGGAACACGGGGAGATTAAAGAATGAAAGCCGATCGGGGGTGCGCCGCTAAATGGCCAGGCGTCGGCAAGCGCGCTCGTGCGCATTCTGTTCTCACCCACGCGGACGGCCAGACGGCTGCCGCGGCAGGTGCGCCACCCGTTGCCACCGCGCGCGCTCGCGTTTGCGGCGCTGGAGCTAGCGATACGCCGCGATGCGATGTATGTGCGTGTCGCTTTCCGACGGGTTTCACGGCGGAGACTGTGACGGGAAGATCGCGTGCCTATCCCTGCTCGCGGCTGCGAGAGTGCGACGCGGCTGCGGCCTGTGCGGCGGCATTTGTCAACCACAGATGCTTCTGCCGCTGCCGACAATTCGATTAGAGAGCGTATCGATCTGTTCAGGTCTCGCCATTTGCCATCTCCATGGGAGTCATCTGACGGAAGTTGTAACGAAACAACGTTCCCTTATTTGCTCCATTGCGCCACGATGTTTTTTTTTCCTTTCTTTTTGCCAAAAGGACTAAGGCCATATAAATTAACTGAAACCAACATTTACGCTAAAAAGAACATTTACAAGAACATGCGTATAATCCCCTAAAAACATCCGTATAAGAATATGAAATTACAAACAAGTTCTTGAAATGAACAACACCATCTTTCTTCGGCATCTATGACTACCGGAGCAGTTTGAAAAAAAAACACATTATCTTTTTTTTAAGAGTGAATCGCACGAGAGGTCACCAAGTTGCACGAAAAGTGAAGATTGGTCACCAAGTTGAAAAAACTCAAAACGTGGTCACCAAGTTGTAGATTAGCGACACGTTGGTCACTCCGTCAAGACGATCGTTAAATTGCTGATGTGGCAGTCTGTTTTCTTACAAAAAAACCTTAAACTTTTGTATCTTCTAATTGTTAGGTCCTTTTCGATATTTATTTTTGCCCAGTGCATAGTTGGCCGACGTGGCCTGACGACCTCCATCCTCTGTCCATCGGCATAGGCGCGGCCCTCCCTCTGTCCACCGGCGGAGGCGGCGCAGCTCCGGCTCCTGCAAAACGCCACGCCGGCTCCGGCTCCTGCAAAACGCCACGCCGGTGCCTATGACGAAACCGAAGTCGCCACGCTCCGGTTCCTGGGCAAGCAAGCTCTCGGCGAAATTCCTGCTGCTGTCGAGGCCGAGGCGGGAAACTGAAGCCTCGAGGAGCGCCGGTCAGGCTGCGCGGCGCTGCGTCGACGGGAGGCGAAGTAGGCCGAAGCAGCCTAGCAGGGGGCGGGACCGCGCGAGGACGGGCGGGAGGAGCAGGGGCAAAGGCCGAAGCAGCCGAGCAGGGCAGCGTGGCCGGAGCAGCCGGATCAGGATGCCGGCCTGCCGCCTGGACCAGCGAGTCTGGCGGTGAGGGCGTGGCAGCGCTAGCGCGCTTCTGTGATTGAGGCAGGGGAACGAGATGCGATGCAAGGCAGGGGGACGAGAGGGGCTGGGAAGCGAGAGGGGTGGTCTCCTTCCGCCGCGACCACACGGTGCCCGCCGGCCGCCGACACGAACAGAGAGCATGGCACACGTTGGAGCGAGGTGCCGAAGGCGGTGCCGACCGGGAACTTTCCCGCCAAGCTGGTGACGCTCCCCCAAGCTCGCTCTTCTTTGTGCCCACAAACGGGCATACAACCTGTTCGACATAATGTTTAGCCTAAATTATATCCATAGGGATGAATAGGTGCGAAGGAAAAAAAATAGGGTGTATTCCGTAAGAAAACAAACTGTCAAGTCAGCGATTTAACGTCCGTTTTGACGGAGTGACCAATGTGTCGCTAATCTACAACTTGGTGACCATGTTTTGAGCTTTTTCAACTTGGTGACCAATCCTCACTTTTCGTGCAACTTGGTGACCTCTCGTGCGATTCACTCTTTTTTTTAATCTTGTAGAAGCTCGTTGTTGTTGTAGGCCAATAGATGTCGGCGAGCCATGAGGTAATTCTAACTCTGGCCAGTCATAGGTAGGGACACAAAACTCGCAATTTTCCCGACGAAGTCATATCTGGCTGAGTTTCATCAGACTGATATAAATATTCTGAAACAAGAATTTGAATATACCAATTTTATATCCTATTACATATATTATGATATTATACTGCCGGTATAAGGCACGTCTTAACTCTTAACGAAGGCCATAATTTAAAATGGAGGAGAGAACAATCCATGTAGAAGATAGAGATAGTAGATGGTGCAGGCAGAAGTACAGAAGAAGAATACATGCAGTTATTGGGCGCTCATTTTAAGAGAATTTTATTATGAGGGACTTATATTAACGAAAAATCTGAAAAAGGGGAGGACCTAATATTCCCAAATGTAGGGTGTAGTCGCCACTGTCCCCTGTCCGAGTGGATTTTTTGAACCCGAGTTACATGGAACTCGTTTTTTGAAAATTTGAAAATAATATTTTTGAGTTTTGAAAAATCGTGAAAAAAATCACATATGCAGATAGTGTAGAGATCTACAAGTGTGCCAAATTTTACATTAAAATTAATTGTATGTTGGGCTGTACAAAAAACACAAATCGGGAAAAATATCAAAATTTTGAAACTTTGTATTGTTCACCACCCAGATCCACTCATTTGTTTTTTTTTGTGAAGCTCAAAATACAACGAATTTGGAGTTGAAAATTTGCACGATTGTAGATCTCGACAGTATCTATATCCGGGATTTTTTTCATGATTTTTAAAAACTAAAAAATGTCGATTTCGATTTTTTGATAAACAGGCTCCATGGGGCTCCAATATAGGTTTTCGCGTCCACTACCAGATATTTTGTCCTGCTCTCCTATTTTTTTGAGGGATTTCTCATGCTCTGCTAGTTTTTGGTTTTGGCTTTATCCCAAAAAAGACTGTCCCTATCGCCCCTCGAAGTGCTGGCGTGGCGCACCATATTGCGGCCATGCATTATTCTTAAAAAGAAAACAAAAATTTCAGCCGACAAACTGAGGGCCGCGAGTTGATCCATAGCATCAATCAATCATTCAATCAGCGTAATTGCCACTTGTCCCATGCGATCGAGGAGATCACGACCAACAAACAGGACACGAGTAGCGGACGGAGCAAAAAAGGCATGCTAGCTACATCCGGAAAGTACTTTTTTTCTCGGGCACTATCGGATACTCATGCAGCAATGCTAATTGATATAGTTATAAAAGAAAAATCGTAATTGCCTTATCGAGGCTATTGGCGAGATTGGACTCTGATACTCTCTGTAACCACCGGATAACGAGAATATATAGATGTTGTCGAGATGAACAACCCTAGCTAGTTTCGTGTTTCACTAGCAGCTAGCTGGATTCATTAAGCGCATGCGCAGATAAAAAGTGCCGCTTTCCCTCATGATAAAAAATTGCACTTGTTAGCTATAGAAACTGAAATCTGATATGATAGAGCAAATTTTGTTTGCATACGTGACGCGGCTGTTTTAATATTTCGGTGAACAATTTAATGTATGGATCGTGCTGATGTCTTTCAGTGAAGGACACTCTACAGTACTCCATTAATTGTGGAAATCACACACCGAATCACGTCCATAAATTATGTTTATTTCTGACCCTTTTCTTTATTGGGATCATGATTGCTTTCGGCCGTGAAGTGTTTTTCGAAGGAAGGCATATCAGTTTTCGTAGAAGCGCCAAGCGGCCAAATTTATAACGCTGGCTGGCACAAACGCTGGACGGGCACCAAAGACATACTTATACAACACAGACTACTCGCTAACTCTCCACCGTTCCGCCTGCTTCAGGCTTCCTTGAAATAACCGGCTATTCTCCAGACTTCTGCATCCACCATGATTGCCCCACCACTCTTGCCGAAGATGGGGATGCACCATTGAAAGCGATTTCATTTTGGTGCCTCCACAAAGACCATCACACTAGGGCCACGACAGTCTTGAGATCTCGGACATCTCTCCATGAGGCAGTCTTGGCGGCGAGCCATTCCTCCAACGATTGTCTCAACCTCGGTACCCTGCTATATATCATACCTCAACCCGTGGCAACAACTCATCCACACTCGTCGGGCAAGCACACAACCAATAAGTAGGTGGTCAATGCCCTCGTCATGTTGGTCATAGAAGTGGCAGGTCCCGGGGTAGGGAAGACCACGGCAAGCGAGCCGACCCGATGTCCAACAATGGCCGCGGAGTGCGAGCCACATGAAGAACTTGCATTTCGAAGGTGCCTTGGATCCCCAAATCGTCATGCCAACCGACCCCCTGAATATCGTGGAGTCTGCCGTGAAGTGTGTCTATTATAACATAAAAGGCGATTTTTACCTCCAGACTTTTCACATTATTTTGGCAGTCATAAGATGAACAAAAAATTGCAGGTTAATTTTGAAGTTAGTAACATGGTATGTGTTGTGCAGTTTAGCGTTCTAGCAACGGATCAGGTTCACTGTTCCCATACCAATACCCATGAGGCTATGCGTACACAATCTGATGGGTATAAATTGTACCTTCACCTATACCCGGTGGATACCGATATAATGGGTACCTGTGGAACATCTCAATAACAAGTTATATGTATGGATTCTAAATTTAGCAAAGATTTTGAAACTTAACTTAGATTTATGACACAACAAACAAGTATGACTTCAATGTTCAATACTTCAAGACTTCACTGTTCAAGGCTTCATACAAATAAAAGACTTCATGGGTAAAACACTTCTGCTCAATGGAATGGCACAAGCAACTTGAAATTCAGGGGCATCTTCTTTCTTCCCCTGGCTGAGAACTCTTCCGTGGACTAGTGGTAGCCGTGCATAAGCGCATAAGGGCCAGGTCTCGGGTTCGAGTCATCACTTCTATCTTAATGACAAAGCCGGGGTGGAGTCCTCCCTCCGGTCTTGTTTTTTTTCTTCCCCTGACTGATTGGTGGAGGCTCATGTCTCACGAATGATGAGCTCTTGGTGGCAATTTACGGGGCCTGACATATTTGGAAGGAACAATGCAGGAGGGTATCCCAACAGGTTGATATCACTGAATCACGGCTTATCAAGCTAATCAAGGATGATCTTATGATGCTTGGGTCATACTTCAATGAGCTCTCATAAGATGATCAGTTACTTGAGAGAGGCAATGTGCCTAACTGTCGGGAGTAGTCATTTATGTCCTTTGTTTTTGTGTTCCTCTTTTTCCCCCTTTAAGCGAGCACTAATCTAGCTTGTATCACACTATTTCTATCCTCTTAAATGATTTGGCAGAAGACATGCCGTTTTCCAAAAAAATTAATCATATTTACATATTATAGAAGATAAACCCAAATGTCGGTTAATTGGGTAGTGTTGCGCTGTAAACGCGTCAGTACCCGCGGCGTCGGGGGAGATACTCCGCAACTCGCCCCGGGAGGCCGGCTTCCACTGCGATACACAAGACATCAATCCAGTGCTTTTTAGACCAGACCCCCAGTTCCTCGGGAGGGACCCCGTTGGAGGAAGCCGACGACGATTGGTTGAACCTTGCCGGACTTGGCTGCTTTGGAGTTCGGTTGTCGATATTCGATGAACTCACGCGAAGTCGCCGAATAACGGAAGCGTGAACAAGTGTTTTAGGATAAAACGTAGGCTTGTATTGGTAGGTTGTCGATTGTTTGCTTAATTTCAGTCGGCCATCACCTCTCACATACATATGAGGCGGCTGGACTTCCCGTAGAAGTTTTGGACTTTTACAAGGATTACAACCGGTATTTTAAGTCGAATTCTAACTCTAAACAAGGCAAATTGCCTGCCAGTTTCGTACTGGACCCGGACCCAAATGTCCGTCTTTGACTCCTCTAGAGTCGGCTTTGTCCTTCCATGCTAGCTTCGAACTTGCTTCGTCTCGTGCTAAATCCGGCTTGTACTTCGGGTTTTGGGCATCGGTCACTGCCAATCTGGCTTTGTCTTGTCGCAGCCTCTGGAATCTTATGGGTATAGCATTTCTCCTACGCTTTGTCAAACTGCCGCTTCCGGGCTGCCAAGCCTCTCCGATCCGCCACTTTCCCAGATTTTGTCGGGTTGTAAGTTTTTTCGGGTCGTCTGGTTTTGTCGGGTTGCCTGGATTTGCCGGGTTACCTGGTTTTGCTGGGTTGCCGGGTTTTGTCGTGTCCCTATCCGGATCCGGATTCGCAGCATCCTCGTTTCCTGCTTGTTGTGACCGTAAAAGTTGCATACTAACTCGGATGGAGATGAGCTAAATATCAAACTGGTTCACCTCGACGAGTTCAATAACACTGTGCAGGTCAATTCTCTAATCAAGCCGGTTTTGACTAATTCCGGGTTCATCTCTCACAGTTGCTTTTCCAGGTTGACAATCCTTCCAGGGCAGATCTTCAAGCCTCGAGCTGGCCACCTGCCAAAAATGGGTGCTAACAGGTAGGGTTCAGATATACCCGCAAACATAGAATTGTACTCATACCCTACCCATGCCCATTGTTAAAACTACCATCCATGTAAGCCTCACCAATAAATGTGGTCCAATCATTTTTTGTCGAATTGTTTTAAGCTGACTTGTTTTTTTGCCCGGTAAGCTCTTAGTGTGTCATGTATTTGCAACACTTGTAGTTTCATTTTATTGACATGCTTGTAACAGGTCTGAAAGCTATCACTTGGCGTTTAGTACCCAAAATCTATCATGAACCAAGCTGAAAGAATCATCATTAGTCATGGGAGCATATTCATGATTTGGATGCAATTTTTGGACATACTATGGGTTATTTTCAAAGATTTTAAAAAGCTTCTTTAGCACAAGAAATGAGAGCGGGGTAATCATAGTCCCCAACAGATGTCATGAAATGAAAAGAATCACAATAGAAAACATTTTGTGTCGTCCCCCTACATCGCTCCCTGTGGCGACACGCGCGGTGCAACAAACCCTAGCTCTCAACCCTCCTCTCCCGATTGTTTTTGAAAAGTTGGTTCATATTAATTATCAATCACAATTTGATTACAATCATTCCAAGCCGATCTTGACGTGTCGGTCGGGATCGCACTTAGTAACACCCCACCACTCAACTCTCTACGAATTAACTGACATAGATCATGAGCAACTTTATTACAAATTCTATCCACCTTACGAAGAACCACTTGTCGATCAGGAGGCTTCTTCAGCTTAAATTCTGTTGCAATGAAACCTACCTTAGACCTATCAGCTTTGTTGGTAATACATGAAGATTTCATGTACAAAATAATACTCTCTCCGTTCCTTGATGTAAGGTGTATAGTTTTTTCTGAAAAATTCCAAAATATAAGGTATAATGCGATTTATGGACAATTTCACCCATCCACAAATGAATCCTAATTTATAGTGTGGATTGTTTTCAATTTGTGTGTATTAGGAACTCATATCTCCCGATTTTTTCCAGAAGAAAATGAATCTACCGTATGCCAAAAACCATATCTTAATATCCGTGCAGAAAACTATACACCTTACATCAGAAATGGAGGGAGTAATAAATAATATAAATACGTGTATTTGACTACAAAATTTCGCATTGACTACACAGAGTTAAAATTCTGGCTTCGCCACTGGAGTCCAGGATGGGTTTCGTTGCAAGAAGAATTTGTTATGGCTAAATCTAGCCCATTTAGGCAGGCTAAGGATTCTCCAATAGTAGCAGAACTGCAGTGCGGGATTACCCCCCACGCTGAGCACAAAACTTTACCATCATGGTCGCGCAAAACCGCACCCCACGATCCTGAGTTGCTTTCTTTTATGAAACTTGCATCCACATTGCATTTTGCCAGCCTCCCTCGATTTTATGTGTGAACACAAGGTTCAAATTCAGGACAACCATATTCGTTTCCATGCGACATCCAAACATAAATATTGAAAATAGAATCTTTATGATCATCATATCAGAATTGAATTTGGAATCTAACTGAATGGGTTGAATTTATTTTTGTTGGAGCCAAAAGAGGCGCTAGACAAATTTAGTTACACCTTTTAGAAGATATCGTCTGTGTCAGCATGGATGCGGCAGTATAAAGTACTCAAAGAGAATAGGAGGGTGTGTTTGGTTAGGTTTTTTTCTTAGCTTTTGGCTCTGGCTTATAAGCCACAGAAGTATCTAATTAGATGCTTTTAACTTTTGACTTATACATAGTAAAACATAAGCCAAAAGCCAAATAAAAAGCCTAATCAAACACCATCTAACTAATTACCGTGCCCTTTAACTTCCTCTCGTCAAACATCTCATAAAATGGCGGCAGAAATGTTTTAGGTCGCACGGCTGCCAGTAGGACTGGAATTCGAGCTCGCACGGCTGCCAGTAGGACTGGAATTCGAGCTGAGCCGAGCGAGCTCGGCTCGACTCGCTTGAACTCGCTCAACTGACGAGTCGAGTTTGACTCGACTCGTTCAACAAACGAGTTGAGAAATGAAACTTGGCTCGACTCGGTAAACTCGCGAGTAGCTCATTTAACTCTCGCTCGAATAAAAAATATGGAATTTTTTATATATTAGTGCAAAACTGTTAATATCTTTTGCACCAATAATGGTGTAGACGTTTCATATTTGAGCATTGATCTAACCTTTGACTAGAGATGTAAAATTGTAGAAAGATCATCATTGTTATAGTTCATAATTAGTAGGAAAATTACTTGTTTTTTCGTATGCGCGCATGTTTGAACACTTAGAATGTGTTAAACGAGTTATTGAGCTACTCTGGTCAACAAACGAGTTCAACAATAAAATTTGGCTTGGCTCGTGAGACACCGAGTTCGATCGAACCGAGTCACGAGGTACTCTTCACGAGTTTCGAGTTTTAACTCCAGTCCTAACTGCCAGCTGCGATTGAGTTGAACAAAATAAAGGACGACAGGAGCAGAACAGCCGCAATACGTTTTACAGCCGAGCCCAGCCATCTGCCTTGTTCCCCGGCCCGGTTGGTCGCCATCAATCTGCTAGCCGGCCCCCATCTCTCGAGACCGCGACGAACCCCAATTCCCCCATTTAAACCACGTTTTGCTTCGACCAGGTGAGCCAATGCCGAATTGTTCACGGAAAAAGACAAATTAAACAAATCTCGAAGCAAGCCACAAGTCTGATAATCTAGCCTTGATTTCTCTCTCATCTGATCATCTCCCTCTCCCCGCCTCTCGGCTGTGTGTATATATACCCCTCTGGAGCGCTGGCTAAGCCAAGAATTGGAGAGAGCAGCCAAGGCGCAAAGAGACACTCCTTAACTAGATTAGCTTCCTCTCCTAGCTCGCTCTTGTCGCGGCTGAACTGTCCTCCGCCCCCGGCCGGTTCTAGGTACGTACCTTTCCTTCACTGATCTTGCCCTTGTGTTGCTCGCCTCGTGTTCTTGTGAACTAGCGTTTAATGGCTAGCGCCATGCATGAGCCATCAAGCTAGGTGAGGTGCTAGTTATAGCTAGATAGTGCCTGCCCATACCTCCCTCTCGCCATCGAGGCCATGCACGATGGAGATCGACCAATACGAGTCGTCATGATCCGTAGCATTCCCATCAGTGCTGCTCGTGCTTTGTCTGTCTCTGGCCGTTCCTTCAACCGATCTCCTCGGTCGTGGTTCATCACTCATTTGTAGAGCTGCAATTAAGTTTCTGTCGTGCTTGCCATATATGCCATGTGTCGAGAATATATAGATGCAAGCCTCGTGCATGTGTATAACCGTTTTTTCGGCTTGTTTCGGTTAGGCGATGGGGAGGAGTAGCTGCCTTTTTCTGCGAGCAGCTCGTAGTGACCCTTTCACTGTTTCATCGACAGGCTGAACAGAGCACGTACGGCAATGGCGGACTGCATGCAAGAGTGGCCGGAGCCCGTGGTCCGCGTGCAGGCAGTCGCCGAGCGCGGCCTGGCTGCCATCCCGGGCTGCTACGTCAAGCCGCCGCGCGACCGCCCAGCGGCACAGCACCTGGTCGCCGCCGCTGTAGGAGATGGTCCTCCAAGAGCCTTCAGACATCAGCATTCCGGTGATCGACCTCGGCGAGCTCCTCGCGGCGTCAGCCGATGAAGGCCGCATGAGCCTGATCATGGAGTCGGTGGCGGCGGCGTGCCGGGAGTGGGGGTTCTTCCAGGTGGTGAACCACGGGGTGGCGCCGGAGCTGATGCGGGCGGCGCGGGAGGCGTGGCGCGGCTTCTTCCGGCTGCCAATCCCGGCGAAGCAGCAGTACGCCAACCTGCCGCGGACGTACGAGGGGTACGGCAGCCGGGTGGGCGTCCAGAAGGGCGGCCCTCTCGACTGGGGAGACTACTATTTCCTCCACCTCGCGCCGGAGGCCGCCAAGAGCCCGGACAAGTACTGGCCCACCCATCCCGCCATCTGCAAGTATGTATTCCCGGACTCGAAGTCTTTTGATTTTGCCAGATTCTCGCTAGCCCAGGTGCTAAACTGCTGATGCGCACATAACTTATACGTGGTACTCTCGGCGGTTAAAGTTCTCTTAATCTAACGGACTAATCATACACAAACAAAATGGACAACTACTCTGTGGGTGCGACCATTTCTAAGTCAACTGGGAAATGCTTATTTTACCATTTATTATGTTTTTTATCTAACAATTATTTTTCTAGTTGCGTACTACTCCTTGCTTCGTGGTGTGAAAATAGGTTAATTAGGCCTACAAACAAATCTGATATTTTTCTAGAAAACTGGCACATACCTTGTACTCCTTACAGTTCCTAAGCGTTTGTCGTTTTGGCTATGTATGTGCACTACTACTGATTCAACGTGTTAGATTTCTATTACCGGTATTTTCTAAGGAAAAAATTCATGCTCAAATTTGTCTAAAAAATATCCGCAATATTTGATTTTTTGGATCTTAGAAATATACACATGAATAGTGGGCAGAGTTGCAAAAATTCCTTTTGACTCCCGAGTGGTCCCTTTAAATTGGAAAACATATTTACAAGTTTCAAACAAAATTAAAACAATGCTAGATATTATCACCGACGATGTATCATATAAGAATGCAAAATCGCAACGGTACACTCTTTTAACTCTAGGTTATAAATAAATGGCAAATCTTATGGATTTTGTAGTTTTAAAAAATATGCACTTTTCACTATACTCAGTTCCATATTTCTTTTTTCATTTCTTTGTAGCCCAAAATACAAAATATTTTTAAGTGATATTTAGCAAGTGCGTAGGATACATCATTGAGTACATCTAGAATTTATTTTCAGATTTTTTTAAGTTGTAAATATGATTCTAGAAATTTTAATATAAAGGGAGCACTGTACCTCATGAGTCAAAAAATCTCTACCCGCATAGGTGTGTCTGAAGACTTTTCATAAGCCTGCCATGGGAAATAATAATCAGAGAATTAAAGACAATGAATAGGAGTAGCTGCTTGGAGTGACATACTGCCAAACATGCCCCAACTATTTTTAACTCGATCGATCTCCGTAAAGTATGAATACCCATGTTTCGTCAGCTTTTACCTGAGAATAGTGCACTGATTGGTTGATTGGCATGAAGATAAGGATATGAATTCATTTATGTTTACCTGACGGGCCAGCTTTCGTTTTCCTTGTTCATCTTTGTCCTAGTGTCCTACTGATCTTCATTGTTTTTTTTTTCTGCTTCAAAATTGTGGCACATGCATGTGTCACCGTATACATCATAAAATATTACCATACGTGTCGCCTTGTCTAAAACCTACAAAAAAATAGACTGCACAAACCAAAGGAGGCTTCATTTCGTACACCTTTCTGAAACATAAGAGATCCAAAACGTGCATGGGACGAAAAGTAGGCGAAAGGTGCTTTCATGCAAAAGCTTCAACGCAAAGGGTGATGGATGCTATTCCAAGCTAGGCAACAAAGCATGGCTGCCGATTGTACACCATCGATTGACCCTAGAAACGGTGAACTTCACACGTGAGTGCAGACAGGGTGACTGTACTAACGACAGCTAGCACAAGTAACCGAATGCCTAAACCTGTACTTGGCGACAGTGGCAGTACCGGAACGGCCAAACTAGGCCTTTAGCTAGAAAAATAGAAGTGCAGAGTACACGTAGTTCTGCTTACGACTGTTAGGCTTATGGACGATGGATGGATGGTTTGCAGGGAGGTCGGAGGAGTACGGGCGTGAGGTGATCGGCTGTGCGAGCTGCTGATGAAGGTGATGTCGGCGAGCCTGGGCCTGGACGAGTCGCGGTTTCAGGAGGCGTTCGGCGGGGCGGAGTGCGGCGTGTGTCTCCGCGCCAACTACTACCCGCGGTGCCCGCAGCCGGACCTCACGCTGGGCCTCTCGGCGCACTCCGACCCGGGCGTCCTCACCGTGCTCCTCGCCGACGAGCACGTCCGCGGCCTCCAGGTCCGCCGCGCCGACGGCGAGTGGGTCACCGTGCAGCCCGCACGCCACGACGCCTTCATCGTCAACGTCGGCGACCAGATCCAGGTAGGAATCTTATATTTGTCGTTTGATGCATTAATTCTACGTACTCCTACCTCAGAGTAGACATACCTACATGCATGTTCCCGTCGGCGGATCACACCACGAGCCATGCCCCCAACAAACAAGCTCGAGAACGTGCATATAAATTCATCGTTTTCAATATCCCATGTGCATATGCATGCATGAGACCATATATTAACGCCCCACGGTATCACTCGATCACCAAATAACTAGCATGAATTAGATTTACAAGAAAAAACTTGAGCTAATCTGTTGATCGTGGATACAGATATTGAGCAACTCGGTGTGCAAGAGCGTGGAGCATCGGGTGATGGTAAACGCCAAGGTGGAGCGCATCTCCCTGGCGCTCTTCTACAACCCGAGAGGCGACATCCCCGATAGCGCCGGCGCCGGAGCTGGTGACGCAAGAGCGCCCGTCCCTCTACCCTCCCATGACCTTCGACGAGTACAGGGCGTACATAAGGAAGAACGGCCCCAGGGGCAAGGCGCAGCTCGAGGGTGCAAAGGGCCAAGGAGCCGCGCACCTGAAAATAAATGAATAATTAAGGGCGTATATACGTAATTGGGTCATTGGAGCTAGCTGATCGATCGCCATGCATGTACGTACGATCGATGAGAATAACTCGTGCATGCACGATTGGCTAATGTAGCCCAAGGTAGCTCACTCTTGTACCCTAAAAACCGAATCGCCGGTTGATTGGACTAAGGATCGATGCATATATGCTAGCTAGTTGTATTGGCATCTCGTTTCATCGTTCAGTCAATTTCGATGCTTTAATCTGCCTTACGTGCAAGTGGACTCTACTGAACTACCGGTAATGTCGAGTGTCATTCCCACCCAATATATGTTTTGCACAGTCAACTTGCAGGGTGAAAACCCAAGGTCTGACCTTCATTGGTTGTGCCTGTCAATGGTCTTGTTGAAGGTATTGTTTTTGCGAGAGAGTACTTCCTCCAGGGTGAAAACCTAAGATCTTTGATCGGGCGACGACGGCGCTTATACACTGTTTCCTTCTTGGAGGCGTCGCTTTTGGAAGGGTTAGACTTGTGGTATTGTTTTGGTGGTGTCAGTGTCACTGCTACGAGGTTTTGAGCGCCGTAGCGGGACTTTTTTTTTGTAATTCTACTTCCTTTTTATCGGATGTGTGCATCCGTAATGTCATTAGGACAATGCGTTGTTGCAGAGTCTGGGTGTAATTGATATCTTCGCGATATTAATATATGCTCCTTAGTTTTGCATGAGATGCATGCATGCACCGTCCGAAATGCAGTGCGCTTGATCGATATCTGGAGTACATTACTTGAGATATCACCGAATATATCGCACGTACGGTACTGCTTCAAGTTGGAATTCCCGACACATCTGTCCAGAAAAAGGATGAAACCGCAGCTCAACTGCTGCGAGTGCGAGATGCATGTTCATCCCAACTTCTCTACACTGTATAATCAACAGCTGCTTAACATGATCCACAGTAAATTAACCGAGATGGCGGCCTAGATCATGCCATGCAGCTGAGCTGACAGCAAAGCTCGGCTATATCGGCGGAAGTACACATGTGTCGGGACAAGTTGTGATAGCTGACGGGACATCTTGCTGCTCTGGAATTCGGACAAAAGTCGCACACGTGCGCATTGGAAAAAAAAAGCGGGACGCGCACACGCACTAACACTGACTACAGTGGGACGTACTGTGGGAAAAAAGCGGCTAAAGTTAGGCAACAAACTCCGGCAACAACACGTACAGGAGAAACGACGCAAAAGGGCACCCACTTTACTCGGTTCCCTGCCTACACTGATGCCTGTCTAGCTAGCTACTCAGCAAGTCCACAATCAGCACGTGCTTAAAATTCGGGACTCGACCATCACTCACACAGCTCAGATATGCACGCTGCTGCATGCATATATATCCGGTACTAGTACCTACTGTCGTGGTTTTCACTTTCAGAAAAGCATCAGCTTGTCAACATTTAGCCAAACCAGATCCGGTGGACGTGAAATCTCTTTGTTTTTTTTTTTTGTATAAGTTGTACCAAAATTTCCCTTGTATGCTTCTTAAAGCAGTCTGTCAGGATGCACGGGAGTATCGGCCGGATCGACGTTTCCATAGTCACCCTCCCTCGGGTGAAAAAGAGAACGGACGTTCCCACCTTCTGGCCTTAGTTTCTACTCACTCCGTTCAGAAAAGGATGTCACAAAAATGAACTATAGATAGACCATTTTTGTGACATCCTTTTCCGAACGGAGGGAGTACTTTCGTTGACTGTTAATATACAATTTCGTGTTTGTTTTTTGGAACTTTTTTAGACGTTTAGTTTTTGTGAAAATTCCCACATTGTGGCGATCAGTTGGGAGCTTGCGCCACTGCGGATTTTCGGTTACCGCGATTACCGAAAAATCCCGGTCGGTTAAGACGAATTTGAAAGCCAAAATTCAAAAATTATAAATTTTTGGTCCCAATATGACCATTTACCAAAAAAAATTATTAACGTCCAAAAAAATTGGGACTTTTTGACCGGTGTGACCATTTCCCGGGGGCGCTCGGGATATCCATTAACCGGATTTCATACGCCTGAAAAATTTCGTTGACTGCACTTTTAGCTGTTGCCTCTATAAGGAGTAGGGAATCTTCGGCAAAGAGGGGGTGACTAACACTCAGGGTTGTAGGTGCTAGCTTTATCCCAGTAATTAGTTCCTTTCTTCTGCGTGGCGGAGAAGCCTTCCGCGCATAGGAGAAACAAGTACGGCGAAATGGGGTCGCCTTGCCGTAAACCCCTACCTAAGACTGTGTGGATCAAAATCGTAAAAGAAGTCGTTTAAACGAGGGAGCCCTAAGTCTGCAGCATTACTTGGAGAGCCAGAAGCGTAGTGTTGAATTTGTTCTGAAGATAGAACAAAGAACCCAAATTAATCAAGATGGAATAAAGCAACACGTGGTTGTGAAACCAAGTCTGTCCGAAAGTTCATTTAGACGTGAATCCAGTATTATACCTTTTGGAATAGATTGTTTACCAGAGATATATTTAGCTGGGTGACGCGTTTATAGAGTTTGAGTGGGTAATAATCAATTGAATCTACCCCAAAATCGTCATGGCAGACGCAAGCATGTGGGCGCCGGCCCAAGTGCACGGCGCCACGACCATCTATTAGTTAAGTTACGCGGACGGTAGCTTGATTAATCTATCCATGGTCAACTACTTTGGATATCCTTCAGGATGGTCTGACAATTCCGTTATTCTAAGAACGATTCGTTAAGAGGTGGCTGCTAGCTGGATACCTTTCGACTAAACCGTCATGTTAGCATGATCATTGGGATAATCAAACCAAAGATTCTAGAAGAGAAGACAATTGCTTCACTATTTCGAGTTGCTTTACTATTCCAGACTTTGATATTGTTAAAAAGAATAGAGCAACCATTGAGTTTCTTTTCTTTTCCACTGAGTCCTATTCATTAAAGAAAACAGTGGTTTATTCATCAACGTTCTTGGGTTCCAGCGTCTACTTCCTCGAATTGACCAGGCCCAGATACAGGAAGCTGTGTTTGCCTTCTGGTCAAGCCAGTAAGCCCAACTTCTACCAGGCCTGGAAAACAATATTGTGCACGTTCTGCCAATTGGAGCAGCAATTCCTAGTGAAATTCTCCAACAACAAAAAAAGTAAAAAAAAGAGGAAAAACGCTATTTATCACCCGCTGTAGCTACAGCCGGGTCGCTTGGCGATGCACGCGGTCATCCCCTACCTTCAATCCCCACGCCGCTCGCCCCCCCCTCCTGCTCGCCAATGCGTCCCTTTTCTCCCACATCTCCGGCTTCCCTTGTGCCGCCAGCCGCGGCCATCTCCCCCGCCCACCTCCTTCTCTCCGGCTGCCTCTGGCTCCTGCTCGCCACCTGCGCAACCGCCTGCTCGTCGTGTTGCCAACCCCACATCTATCCCACATCTCTGGCTTCCCCTGCACCGCCGGCCGTGGCCAGCTCCCGCCATCTCACGTTCATGGATGGCTCCTGGGCCATGGACGGCGAGCCGCTCTCCTTGCGCCGCCAGGAGCTCCGAGCTTGAGAAGACGGCCATGGATGGCTCCTGTGTCGCCGGATCCGGCTCCGGGCGAATTGTTAGGGGATTCATTCTATATGGCTCTGCCTGACCTCCGGTGTGGTAGATTGGTGGCGCACGGACTCGAATCATCCACAGTGACTCCATGGCCGACGGCGAGCTCGTCATGGAACACGCCGTACATGGAGAAGACATACGCCCCGCAAGTGGATGGGTCTGGGTTCACCCGATCTAGCTTTGACGGACCTTCCCCGTCGGGAATTTGTGGACGAGAGGGCAACCGCCCCTCCTAGGGCCGGCGCACCAGTTCCCCCTCCCCAAGCAAGCCTCTCCTCCTCTCACTACATATATCCACCTTCTCCCTCATTGGGAGACACACAAGTTTACTCACTGTTTTTGAGGCGTCCTCTACCGGAGCTCTCTCTTTAGATCTCATGTGTTGAGAAAACTTTCGAGTTCTCATATAGATCTAATCTAGTTGATTAGATTTAACACTACTACTACGTCGAAAGGCTGTCTCTCATCATCGGCGTCGAGTCCTAGACTGTGGAACGCTTACAGGTTGGCGCAAGTGGATGCGTGGATATTAGAAGAGGGATCACACGTGTGATCTTGAGCAGGGGGATCGGCGACATTCTCACCAGGCTTGGTCGTGATCATCAGGCTTCACCGACTTCGTCGTCAACAAATGCCAACTTCTACTACGGTGTTTGTAAGTACTAGATCTAACCCATTGAGTCGATTGCATCTTCATAGATAGGTCTTGGTCGTTATGTAAGACGGAAATTTTTAAATTACTACACGTAACCCTATAATTGTGCGTTCAAACACAGAGGTGCCGTCCGCACTATGTATAACTGAATACATTGACCAGTAACGAAACCTAACAGGTTACTCTAAAAAAGACACCCAGGAACTTTCGAAGTTATTGATGTGAGAAACACAACCAGAAAACAGTTGGTAAGATTACTTCAGATCACACGGACACCGTGGACAAATACCAAAAGGACTTTTTGTACGATCATACTTGTGTGCTAGACCCCGTGGAAGGAGAGAAACAGCAGGGTGTTCCAAGAGAAACATCAAACATGCGTCGAATATTGAATCTGGTACAAGAAGAAGCAAAGACATGGGCAATTGTAGGCGTGAAAAAGCCGTGCCGGATGATCTGGGAACCCCCTGAAGCAATTGATCTTACTGTTCTCTCCCAACAATTTCTCTTCTCTGATTTTCTTTCCGTTATTCCTTGGCCATCGGGCTATCTTGTACATACTCTACCTACTATTAACGAAAAGTCAGCATTTGCTGGATCTTTCAAAAAAAAAGTGTACGATCATCGTAACATTGATTAGCAAGTTTGATGCAGGACCGAGCCGGCAAAATCCGGGATCAGTGCCAAATTCTAAAATAGGATATGTAACAATATCTTACATAACAATTGGATATATTAAAAATCATACTTATTCTTTTTTTTTCGGGAAAAGCCGATGAAATTACAACAAGTTCCTTACCGAAAGATCCAGAACAAAGAGCAAAAAAACAACTAGGTCCAGCTGGATCCCGATGTCGAGGACGACGAACAGGCCGTGCCACCGGCGCGCCGCCGCTGCTCCTCACAGAAACCTTGGAATGGGAGGAGTCCCTCTGCGGACGGGAAGTCGACGAACCTCGGCTCCGAGGAAACTCCACCCTGCACCGCCGACGCCATCGCCTTGCACAGCAACATCAACTCTTCAGTAGCTTCCACCGCCCGGATCTGCCGCACCTGGGACTCCGGTGAGGGAAGGGCACGCAGCACAGCTCCAAGGAGCACCGCCAACGAAGAGGAGAACCACCGCCACCAAACACCACACTGATCACGCCGCCGGCCAGACGCCTACTCGATCCTACACTATGTACATGACGAGATCTGGGGTTCCCCACCCTCCCGCCGCCGGAGCGGCCAGCGGAGGAAGGGGAAACCAGTGAATCGCCGCCGGCGAGGTGGTTCGACTGGGCGAGCTCACAAAATCCCCTCTCCGGTACTATAGCGGGGGAGAGAACGGGTCCAAGCTCTGATTTTTCAACTCCTAGTTACATACTCAGTATTTATGTGAACAACATCATTAGTTTAGTGTTAGTTGAACATCTAGATTGATGCTTTGTAACGATGATTTGAATCTTGATTATTGAAACACTAGATACACAAGATGAATAAAACAAAATTAAAGGGAATGCACCATCAACAATCAATTATATTATTAACAACATTGCTAATTTGCTTGCCGCTTACGGAACCCTTGCTCGAACTCACCTCGTCTCGACCAACCGCTCAACGGGCTGCCGAGAACTGATCCCTACCGAAGTGTCCGGTCGAGATTGGGTTAAATGCTTGACTATCAGCCCATCACGCGAGAATATCGCAAGCAGAAGAGACAAGAGAGAAGACGAACTAGCGCTCTTTGATGGCCCGACGTTCGACCTTTCTCTTCTCGCGTCGGCCTAATCAATCGTGGCTGCCCGAGACTTGTCTGTTTTGCTCCGTTAGGGTATTGGCATTCCACATCCACGACCGCGAGTCTGCTGAGTCTAATTCCAGGATAGGATTCTAGATGAGGCAAACCCAACTACGGACTATGGGCGGCCACCTTTATTGGACATGAATACCTGATGGTCTGCCAAGGGCCATGTGTGGCCGCCGCACTATTATTGGCATGTTTCATGTTGATGGGTACTCCCTTCGTCCCTAAATAAGTGTACGTTCAGTTTTGTTCTAAGTCAAGCTATTCTAAGTTTGACCAACTTTTATAAAAAAGTGGAAATATCTATGACATAAATTAGTATACTTTTAAACTACATTTCGAGATGAATCTAGTGATATTAATTTGTTGTAGTAAATGTTGCTACACTTTTCTGTATATTGGTCAAATTTAGAAAAAACAACTCAACACAAAACTAGAGGTACATTTATTTATACTCCTATTTATGAACGGAGGGAGTAGGCACCAAGCATTCGTATGCTCGATACCGTGTATTTCACATTATAAGAAGTTGAGGTCCGAATGTGCAAATGAAACAAATCCATCTACCAAAATGGAAAGGTACACCCGTCAAGATGGGCCTTGGATGGACCAGGGACCAAGTGCACTGGCGCACATTTGTCTTCAAGCCCGAATAAATCACATGAGAGATGGACATTCTAACTTATTTTGTCTTTGCCAATTTGTTTCAAACGAAAGCAAAACCAAAGGACAAAATAAAGAGGAAAAGGTAGATCGCATCGACGTCGGGAGGGAGATGTAAAAGGCACTGATTTCGGTGTAACTTACGGGCATTCTCGTTTCCATTCTTTTCCTGCTCTCCTTTTTGTGCTCTCTTAAAGTAAACCGCAGCTAAAGCCACCGAGCCCTGCAAGTTAAAACGAGTACGTTGCACATCACAGTATCACACCACGCCTGAGTACTGAAGTAGACAACAAACCACTACCTCTCTTTGAATTACCAATTGACGGCGGTTTCGCATCGAGAAGGATGTGACTTTGTGAACTACGTACATGTTATCCTAGAATTATAGGATTGTACTCGCACCTATGCGGACGAACCTACCGTCGTAGTAGAAAAAGTGATCGCCGGGTTCGGGACAGGCCTACAATGGGCTCGCATTTTTATGGGAATAGATTCTCTCCTGCCTTTCCAAAGACCACTTGGATTACAAAAAATTAAGCAACAGACTCGATCAAATTAATACTTTTGATTATTTTGTACTAACTTCTTTAGGATGCACTTGTTTCGTTCGCATCTCCTCCTTTTTGTTACCAAATATGTGCACGATTACTAGTGGTAACCATGAATGCTATTGGACCCTCTCTTCTTAACTCATGAACGCGCTAAACTCCGGTCCAAATTAAGTAGTGTTGGTTTCTTTTTCTTCCGGTTTTTCTCGGCCACTCTCAGTGTCTTAGTGTCTAAGAAGAAAAAAGTCATGATTTTTTTTTTCAAATTCATGAACATTTTTTATAATTCTTAATAGTTTTTCAAATTTGTGAAAATAAAATAAAGTATGGAACATTTTTTATTTTCATAATTCTTTTTCAAAATAAACTGAAAACAAATGTTTTTTATTGGACTGGCATCAGTAAAGGGTCGGAACGAGAAAAATAGACACATCAACCAGGCTACTGGCTGACCCGTGAGTCATCGCACTTCAGTTGTTGAGTTCTTAACGGACACAACAAGCGCTGAATAGGAATTCCCCGAGTAAAAGGTGGCGGTGCTACCTCAACAAGCAGATAATGTTTTACGGACCTTATCACTTACTAAGCCCATATGCAGACTCTAGACCCACTTAAAAAAGATCATCTTCTTCGTGCGTACGGTGGATAGAATACTTCAATCGACATCCACCAGAGGGGTCTGCTGGAGGGCAAGGTAAGGAGTGGGGCCTTCTTCGCCACCGGAGGCCTAGGGCGGCTGCATGTATGGAGTGTCCGGCGATTTGGGCGCCCTATGTCGTCGCGCGGCTCGCTCCACCTGATGGACAGCCCTGAATATTCACTCCACGACTGTACTAGTGGTAACTATGAGCGCAAATGGATCTCTCTTCTTAACTACTCCCTCCGTTCCAAAATATTTGTCTTCCATTTGTCCAAATTTAGATGTACCTATACAAAAAACATGTCTAGGTACATCTGAATTTGGATAAATGGAAGACAAATATTTTAGAACGGAGGGAGTAGCTCTTTTTACGATGACTAAACGCTGGTCCAAATCAAGTAGTGTTGGTTTTCAACCTGGGGGGGGGGGGGGGGGAGGGGCGCTGCCCCCAGCCTAAGCTGTGCTGCAGGCCATTCTAATGCTTTGCATAGTGTAATTAGCATTGTTTGGTCTTTTCGAGATTCACCAAAGTTGATGACTCCATGGAAAATGACCTAGCCACCGCCCCTAGCCTCTCCTCTCTCGGGCGACAGGATCTCCACCTCTCGGCAGGTTTCCCTTCGTCTGCTGCTCCGGCAGTGGTTGGCGGGGGAAATTCGGGTTTTTCGCGTTCAACGTGTAGTTAAGGCCATGTGTTTGGTGTCGTGGTGGTGCAGTTTGGATGATGGTGGTGTCGTTCCATCGGATAATAATGGGCTTCAACCCCATCACCAGCGTGGTGGATGGCGTCGAGGAGCTAGTGGGTTTGTGTCATTGTCGGGTTTGTGCCCCGGCTTAGAGTGGTGTTGGCTAGGTCGCCGACTTGTTGGTCTCGTGGATAGCGTCTTGTGTGCACATCATTCCTTCCCAGGGGGCGAGCCATCGGCTCCCCTCAGCAATGCTAGCATCATCGGCATAGATCAAGACGCTTCCTGCACCGATGTGGGCTCGTCCACAAAACCTATCGTACACAACAGATGGCTATTGCGACGTCATCTACGAGGACATATCACTCTACAAATCTGTGTTTTTTTCGAAATGGGGAGAATCCCCAGCCTCTGCATCGAGTGATGCACACAACCATTTATTACTTAGTTTATGAGTATTCAAGTTTTACATTTAAGAAATCAGAAAGAAATTGAGATAAGCCTCAACCGACAACAACAAAACTAGAAATAAACTACAAAAGTTGACTAGTATGTTGCCACGTATGCTGGAAGAAAAAAATCATGTGCCACCAACAGGAGTCCTGTGCAACCAGAAAACATAAGCTCCCGCTGGTCCGAAGGAAGTAGGAAAGGCTATAGCTGGATCCAGTGCGCCGTCGTATGAATAACCTGACATGAAAATTTTCTTTCCTGTTAAAAACCAGATTGTTCCTACAATTTCAAATAGACCAACAGATAACTGAAACACCAATACGAATCCTACACTTGGTCTTTTTATCAATGTCATTCAACCAATCCTCAAACATATTAGTAACATTGATAGGAGGAGGGATATTGTAGGTACAGAAAAACAACATGCCAAACAAGCTTAGCAAAAGACAGCAGAGTTGATGAATCATGGAGTATCCCTTTCTAGTGTCCTGTCTGCGGAAGGTACGCCTAACACCCTCGTGATCACGAATCCATGACCCGTCCTGTAAATTTTGTACCGTAGCCTTTTAATTATTAGCACTAAGTACTGTTTACTGATAAAGCCTTGTTATGCGGTTGAAGCAACCTAAAGATGGCAGCCTGCACCGTCATTATGCCTGTACGCGAGTTGCGTCTGTCCTATATATGATCCTCGCTTTACCGTGCAGCATTAGATTACTGCAATGGCGTGGCGCCTAATGTATGGTACGACCATCATTAGCGATGAACGTGCCTCAGGGTGCAGATTAAATGATCGATACCAGGACGCTGACAGCTTGGTAAATCACTGTAGAACAGAGCAGTAAAACTGCAGAGAGGAAGGCAACAGTTTGCATGCTGCTACGGGACAAGCATGGCCAGCACCACCACGTCAGTATATTTTAACTCGCACCAATACCACCACCACCAGTGTAGTAGTACGATGTAGGTCACAATGCAGCGTCAGCGCGGCACTGCTACCGCTGCTCGGTACTTGTAGTCCAGAGAAAACGACGACAACGCAAAACAACAAACCAAAGGAGCAGAGACAACCCCACGGCCTGTCCCGGGGCCAGCCAGGTGGTCGCGATACAGAGCTGCAACAACAACTACCGCCGTGCTGGTGCTGGTTGCACCAGTGCCGAGTGCCCCTTGGCGCGTCTAGACCACTATTATCGGCGGTGGTGGTGCCGGCGGTGGCTGGACGGCGCAGAGGATCCCCACAGCACCCAGCAAATAATCACGAAAAGGAGGTGGGGGTGGTGCAGAACTGCGGACTTCAGTGGGCAGCGGTGAGTGTGGTGTTGAGGCGGGGCCGATAATAATGTCGCCCGAGCGAGCGGGAGACCAGATGAAACTGGAGCCGTGGCAGCGGAGTGGAGTCATCACTGGAGTCTGGAGACTGGAGTGGAGTCCCCGTCGTCCCCGACCACCAACCCCGCGCGCGCGCCACCGGATTGCCAACGGGAGCGGGCAGCGGAAAGGGCGCCGCGATGGGGGGCGGCCGGCCCCGCCACGTCGGTTTGGCAGAAGGCTTTTTCCCTGATTTGATTGAAAAAGCCGAAAAGGATGCACTCCCCCACAGGCCACACGTCGCCCGATTTGTACGGGCCGAGAGTTCGCGTGTGATAAGCCCTCTCCCGGTTCGTTGGGTTTGAATTGGGTTTTTTAAGAGGGTGACCGCTCATTCGAATCTTTATTGGGATCTGGAAAGTCCTCCTCGACTCACATAGGGCATCTACTACTAGTCAAGTTTAAGTAAGGGGCCTTTTCATCCAAAGATTTAAATATGAATTTTAGAGGATTGATATCCCTGCCAAAATTCCTATGGAGGAATTGCTAAAACTATTCCATTGCACTACATACTCTCTCTAATGACGTCGGTCTGTTGGATACGTGATGTTTTCTAAATAGTTCCATTGCCCTACATTTTATATTAATGTACTACTAGCTAGGTATAATTTGGACGAAATATCCCAAGAAATTATGTTGTGCAAAGGAAACACGTACTCCCTCCGATCCAAAGTAATTGTCACAATTTTGAACTAATCTCAGTTCAAAACTGCGACATTTATTTTGGATCAAAAGGAGTATCATTTATGCGTGTACGTGGGCAGCTAACGAATAACAGTATGTTCTCAAAGCATGAGCATCCACGTGTTGGAGAACATTATCAATGATAAGATATACGCCACATTTTGCATATGGGAAAAAAGACCATCACCAATATTTTTGTAGACCATCACTGATCTAGAGAGGGTCCCACTTTAATATATTAGTCTTTTTACATAACTTTAATATATTATTACTCAGAAGTGATACAGTCGCGTACAAGCGAGTTCCATTGGGTTAGGTAGTCCAGCCAAGATATGACAATTACCTTAACTATCATCTACTAACTGGAATCACTGTTGTGTTTTCAATCATTACATGTGCTACTGTTTCTTTACTATTTGCAAAAGGTCCAAGCAAACATTAGATAAATTATAATTGTGTAACCTCAAGGCGATCATGGACACACTTGTGCTTTTATGAAAAGCGCTTCCCAAAAGGTCCATGCTTATAATTAATGGATCACATAAAAATGTTTGTACAAAAACATCAACACTAGAGAGCGTGAAGATGCTTTATTTGTCACTCACATGCTTGGTTGTTGTGTGTAGACTTCAATTTACATATTATTTTTCTTTCCTAGAAGCTTTGCTGATATATAAGCAGTTCTAAAGTTGAAATTGTTAAAACTATAAACCCCATTTAAAATTTAGGAAACTTATGGTGAACAAATCATTATAGAGTAATGAAATTTTTATATTTTTCAATTTCAAGAACAAATTCCACATGATTTTGTTGTGAACAATTTTTTACGGAGAGATCATATGATATGTTTTTGGTCGATTTTTAGTGAACAAAATTATCACCTCACGATGAGAATTTTACATGATGTACATGAACATTCTTTTATTATGGGAACACATTCCATATTCCCACATGATTGTTTTTATTGTGGTGCATAAATAATGACTATAATTTCAGCTACATGGGTCATAGGTCCCTTCTAATATTAGTTTTCACGGGGCATTTTAGCTAATATGCAATCAAGTTTTCTTGTGGAGCTTCTATGATCTTAACAATACCTTTTAATTTCGAAAACTCAAGACAGCACATGCCATCAAGTGTAGAAAAAATGTCCCCCGGCTGTAATGTGGAAATTCAAATGAGAGGCCAATCTTTTATCAAGGTTGTATTAATCGCTAGGCGCTAATTGTGAGCATTTTGCCACCGCTCTTTCCCTTTCCTAGAGAATTAAAGTGCTAATTGAAATTAAGCCACTGTTAAGCCCAGTTAAATGTTAAACGTTTTGCCTCCGCTAGCGCCTTAGTATGTTTTTTATAATCTTGTTTTTTATGGTGAATGTGAAGATGTGTTCTACCAGCATGCAAACATGTTCGGTGGTATGCGGAACAAAACAAATTTGGTGCTGAAAGAAAGACTTTTAGAGCATACATTGTTTTCACATACCACTACATATTCTTGGAGAAATTTTGTATGATGTCAGAACTCGTTTTAAAAAAATTCAGATTTTTTAATATGTTATTTGAATTTTCATTTCACACGGGGGCATATGAGCTCGGGAGTAAAAAAACTCTATGCCTGTTGTAATGTACTTCGGACTACTCCTTCTATTTCTAATTACAGAATGTTTACTACATGCGGAATACATGAGTGAAAATGTACAGTAAAATATGTCTAAATACTCCGTACATATGAATTGAGAAAACAAAGAAAAGGTAAAACATCTTATTATATATATTTATTTATTTTTGCGAAACACAGTACAACGCAGACGCTCACATACACGTGCACACACTCACCCCTATGAACGCACGCACACAGCACACCCTACCCCTATGAGCACCTTCGAAAGAAGGAGCTGACGCCTCGCTGTCGACGGAAACGTCGTCTCCCACTGAAGAATATTCCGCCTAAATGAGAAACATCAATGTCAAACCTAGGATTTGAACTCTGGTGGGCTGGGGGTACAACCACCCTCCTAACCATCTTGTCACAGGCAAGTTCTCAACATCTTATTATATTTAGAAAGCATATTTAGAAAGGGAAGGGAGTATAATAATTTCTTGAAGAAAAAACGGACGAGCTTTCCGGTAATATGACATCTACCAGAGGGCTGAAACACGATTAAGCCGTATGCGCAACCTCCGTGATCCTTTGCGGCCTTCTCTTTCTTCTGACTTCTTCGTCTGCTCCTCCATTCCTCGCCTCCTCACCTCTCTCACTCTGACCCGACCCGACTCGCTTCGCTTCCAAGTTCCAATGGCGACGCAACTGCTTACCTCACGGCGCGCGCCACGCGCCTGAGCACCAACCGTCTATCATCGCGTGTCTGCGCGCCCAACCCGGCCGCACATGGCGGCGCCGGGCCTGGACGAGGTCATGGCGTTCCTCACGGAGCACGGCTTCGCGAGCACCGCCTCCGCCCTCCGAGACGACGTGCTAGGCCGTACTTCCGATGGGGAATCCGAATCCTCCGCGGCGTTAAATCCTCTGCTTCCGCCCCTCCGGTTGCCGGCCTCCGCCCCGGCGTCGGCGCCGCTGCGCCGGCGCTTGCAAGCCCCGGCTCCAGCTCCGAGTCGGCGTCCTCCTCCGCCTTCGTCAGCATGCGCTCATCGCCCTCAGGTAGTCACGGCGTAAGTCCTTTTTCCGTGGGCGTTAAACCCTGCTCTTCTCTGTTTCCGAGGCCGGCGGTTGTGCCCCGCGGTATCTCGATCTGTGCGCCGCTAGTTTGGGACCAATTCGAGGCTGCTGGGTCAATGCAACTATGTTTTTGCTTGGACGCTCATTTCCACATGGAACAATTCGTCCTAGGACTGGTTAAACCCCTCCATCGGTTCGGTGCATCACCACTGACCGTGACTGAATTAATCTGAATTCTATCTCCCTGGTTACTTTGAGTGGTGCTCTGTTTTCCGAATTTGTGGGTATTTGTCACAATTTTGACCTTTCTGTTTGGCGGATCAGGGCTGCTGAATCCATATGGCGTGTGGTCGCCACCGCACTCGCTTTCGAACTCGTCGTCATCTGAGATGGAGTTCGGCACAGCGCGCCAGTACGACACCAGCGACCTCTTCTTCCAAGAAGGCTGGCTCTACGACGACCACCTCTTCCATACCAAGTTGGACGACAGTGGCAGGGACAAAGAGGAAGACAAATTTGTTCTCGGTTCTCACGGCGGCTCAGGACGGATGGAAACGTTTGTTCTTACCGGCGGGGACGACCGCCGTCATGAACATGCCGGCCATGACGGCTGTGAGGGGTGTGCCGAGGTGTACACCTGCTCATCACCGCTTTGCGGCTGCTGTGGCGGGGGACTCAAGGATGTGGAGGGGCTCCAGGCTGCCAGGAATTCTAGCTCCGCTGTATATGGGAGATACAAGATCATGGATGACCAGACAGAGATACTTGACGAGTGTGGCCTGGACGTGTTTCAGCTGAAGCAGAGTGGGGATGCTGTTCTGGACTGCGATTTGCCAAGAGAGTCTGGGCAAGGAGATGACCGTGTGGAGCTGAATGTTGTGGAGAGGGAGCTTCAGATGCTCAGTTCATTTGATACTTATGCTGATGCTGACATTGCTGCAAGTAAGTACTAGTACCCCATTTGTTCTGAACTCTACGCTAATGTACAATTTCTCAGCTTCATCGATTTCTGAAACAATGAAAAATAATTTTTTATTTGATTTAATGTGACGAGGAAGTGGAATAATTTACAACATTTAAAAGATTATGTACTGTTGAGGTTTCCAGCTTGAACTGTGAAGACCTGAATCTCTGTCGCGATTTCACAAACATGCAAGGATAAACAAAACGCTATACTAGTCAGTGACAACCATTTTCAGTAACCTTTCCAGATTTGCAATATCTATTCTTTAATACAATTATTGTTGCTTCATATATATAGATCTTCTCAAGAAATAGAAGAGAATTTGCCTCTTCTGTTTAATTGATGACATGACTTCCATAAAGGGAAAATAAATTAGTATTGCCAAGAGGAATTTTCTAACTTTTTTCTCCAACACGCACCCAAATATGTGTCACCTGTAGAACAAGAAACAATAATGAAAAAAACTCAAAAAAAAAAAACCTAGGCTAGCTGAAAGATAGAAAACCCGTAACAGGAACTAAAAAAGGAAAACGGAACAGGGCATCTATAACATTGTTTAGTGATACAGCAAGGTTAAACATATTTTTTAGCCAATCATTTTAAATATTGTTTGTTGTCAAATAGTTTTCCTTTAATTACTTGCTGATGGTTTCAGTTCTAATTCCTAATGCTTACTGTCTTATATAGGTCCGGTCAAGACCAATGTAGAGTTGGATGATAACACTGAAAACAATCTGGAAAGCAGCAGGGACAAAGAATATCTTAAAGAGTATAGCTTACATCCTTTCCCTGAGACTGATATTGATGACGCCTATGAGTTTGGAGATATTGGACCATTGAATACAGATGTCAAAAAGTCTTCTGCTCCTATAGCCGAGGAAGAAGATCCAGAGTCAAATATTGATCTGGCCCTCTCTAATTTCCACCGAGAATACGAGGTATTTGAATTGAGAATTGTCCACCGCAAGAACAGGTTCACATCAAATCTTTTTTTTCTTCTTCTTTTGGTTGTTATTAAAAAAATCATTCTTAGCTCATATAGTAGATATCCATTGCAGGACTGGCTTTGAAGAAAACAAGGATTTCCCCATTGTCTTGAATTCAGTCATAGCAGGAAGATATTATGTCACTGAGTATCTTGGCTCGGCTGCATTTAGCAAGGTTGCTCAAGCACATGATCTTGAGACGGGAATGGATATTTGCCTTAAAATAATTAAAAATGATAAGGATTTCTTTGACCAGAGTTTAGATGAGATAAAGCTGCTGAAGTTTGTGAACAAATATGATCCATCAGACGAACACCATGTACTGCGCCTATATGACTACTTCTACCACCAGGTATATAACTTGAGGGAGAAACAGTTGGCTAAGATACTTCTTTTCTGTTAACATCATTCTTCTGCATACTGCTTGGTTGTTTGGAATCTAAGAATGTATATAAAGGATGTACACATGGTCTCTTGCAATATCTCAAAAGATGTACTTTAGCAATATACTACTATTTTGTTATGATTCACGTACGTCATTTGCTCGAAGCATGTGTTTAATTGTAGGGTAGTGAAATTTCTTCATTTCTCAGTCTCTTTGCATAATATTGACAGCAATTAAATACTGACAGGAACATCTTTTCATTGTCACTGAATTACTGCGAGCAAATCTGTATGAGTTTCAGAAATATAACCAGGAGTCTGGTGGTGAGGAGTACTTTACGTTTCCTAGGATACAGGTATGCTGAATGTGGTTTACTGAGATATTTGTATAAATAATTAAATATCACGTGCTCTAGAGAATCTAGTGGAGCACAAATTACGGGTGTACAAATTTACATGCCACTCTGTGATCTGCACCTTACTTCATCACCTTAGTATGTTTTATTTAGAACTTCAAATAAAAATGTGTTTGGTTGTTGGACCCTGAATGATCATTAATTCCTTGTCTTTCAGGCAATTGCTCGGCAATGTTTAGAAGCTTTGGTATATTTGCATCATTTAAGGATCATTCACTGCGACCTAAAACCAGAGAATATCCTTATCAAGAGCTACTCCAGGTGTGAAATTAAGGTCATTGATCTTGGGAGTAGTTGCTTTTTGACAGACAACTTAAGCTTGTATATCCAATCACGTTCTTATCGAGCTCCTGAGGTCATTCTGGGCCTGCCATATGATCAGAGGATTGACATTTGGTCCCTCGGTTGCATTCTTGCTGAACTATACACCGGTGAAGTAAGTAATTTTTTGCTGAGTTGATATTTTTATTTTGCACATGCACCAAAATCTTAGCTATATTAAGCACATAATGGTCAATGATCACATCAGTACATTCATCTTTATAGAGAGTGTGACATATAGACTTAATAGTATGCTTAGCATGTTCTTTTTCTCTCCTTTTGTAAATAGCATGTTCTTCTTCTTCTTTGTTGTATGTTAATCTATAGCTCCAATATAGAGCATGAGTAAAATAGAGGATGCATTTCTTTGGTAATGTATATATATCCAACCATCTAATACACAAAGATTCAAGAAAAAAAAAGTATAGTTGCAATCTCAAATGTATGGGAAGTTGGGATAGTCGTTTATAACTTCAAATCACAGACACAAAAACAGTTGTATGCTTCTAGTTGTTTTACCATTTCAAAGAAGCCAACCATCTAGTCATAATCATTGGAACTCTTTACACATGACAGGTACTATTTCCTAATGAACCAGTGTCCATGATGCTTGCCCGAATGATTGGGATAATTGGACCAATAGATATGGAAATGATAGCGCTGGGGCAGGAGGCACAGAAGTATTTTACTGATGATTATGACCTTTTTACCAGGAACGAGGTACATTCATTTCATGTTTGCTGTTTTAACAATGACTGCTTTGTGACCAGTAAATACTAAACACTTGGATTCCCTTCTTTACTTGTGACCAGGAGACAGATCAGTTGGAATATCTGTTTCTAGAGAAGTCCTCTTTGCAGCGCCATTTGCGATGCCCTGATCCGCAGTTTGTCGATTTTCTATCTTATCTGCTTGAGATAAACCCCAGGAAGAGGCCAACAGCCAGTGAAGCACTGGAGCACCCATGGCTTTCATCTGAGTACTGAACTACTGATACGAGGCCGCACATATAAGGATGAATTTTCGGTTGCTCCTTATTTTGGAGCTCTTTTAAAACTTGTAAGGAAAACACAAAAAAAAGTGGTTTTCTCAGAGAGTTGCTTTTTTTTACATCAAACATTACTGTTCCCCTGTGTCGTAGAGAGATTTGCCTTTTTAGTTTGCAGGCTTGTTGGCAGGATAATTCTTGGAGTGGAAGCCCTGCTTTGTGAGCTAAGGTTTATGAGTGTATGTAAATATGAGGAAATTTTCCCCAGTGTATCTGTACAGTTCAAACTCACACTTGTAGTCCTTCTGATTCATCACTGATAGCACAATGAAACAATTCTCGATCGTTTGATCAGTGTTGGCCATGTTTTTGGGCCTTGTCTGAACTCTCAGGTTTATCTGCTGAATCGCCCACAACGTCCCTGCCAGCGGCAAAAATCTCCTATCCGTTCCTGCCGCGCTACTCCCGCTCCCAATGCCGCCGGCCGCGGCAGCGGCCGCCTCCCTCCCTCCTCCCTCACCCCACCGCCGCATCCCCGCCGCCAAGTCCATCTGGCTGAACCCCAACCTCCCCAGCTCCCACCCCCTCCACCGCCACAAAGCCGCCGAGCAGCAGCGTCAGCAGCAGAACCACGCCCCCGACGTCACGGCCCTCGTGGCGGCGCTCTCCGCCGCGCGCGCCGCCCCTGACCTGGCCGCCGCGCTCTCTCCACACCGTCCCGTCTCCCCGCGCCTCCTCTGCACGCTCCTCTCCCGCCTCTCCGACCCTCGCCGCGGCGTCGCCCTGCTCGACCTCCTCGCCCCCGACCTCCCCGCCTCGGCGCTCCTCGTCCCTTACAACCTCCTCCTCCGCGCCGCCTCCCGTGCCGGGCAGCTCCGCCTCGCCTCCGGTCTCCTCCTCGAGATGCGCGACCGGGGCGTCGCCGCGGACGCCTTCTCCTACTCCACGCTCCTCGCCGCGCTCACCGCGCGGGACACCTCGACCACGCGCTCACCTTCCTGCCGCTCATGGAGTCGACGCCGTGGCGCCAGACCTCGTGCTCTTCTCCAACCTCATCCACCTCGCCCTCCGCGGCGGAGACGCGCCCAAGGCGCTCGCGCTCTTCTCCCGCCTCCGGGCCGCCGGGATCAGGCCGACCTCAAGGCCTACAACGCAGCCATCGCCGCATATGCAAGTCCGACCTGCTCCGCGACGCCAAGCGGCTGCTGCTCCACGACATCCCCGCCGACGGCGTCGCGCCCGACGCGGAGACCTACTCCCCGGTCCTCGCCGCGCTGGCGCGCCACGGCCGGCACCTCGCGCCGTGTCGCTCTTCACGCACATGGCGCCGTGGCGCGCGTCAAGCCCGACCTTCGGTGTTCAACATCGTGCTCAACGCGTACGGCCAGCTCGACCTCGCGCGCGACGCCGACCGGCTGTTCTGGTCCATGCGCCGGGCCGGAGTGCCGCCGAGCGTTGTGACATACAACACCATGCTCCGCGTGTACGGCGATGCCGGGCTGTTCGGGGAAGCGGTTCACCTGTTTGGACTCATGTGCAGCGCCTCCGATGGCAATGGCGGCGGCGGTAGCGTCGTCAAGCCCAACATAGTGACGTACAACACCATGATTTCCATCCACGGCAAGTCGCTGGAGGACGAGAAGGCCGGGAGCTTGGTGCAGGAAATGCAGGCCAACGGCATCCAGCCCAACGCCATCACTTATTCCACCATTTTGTCCATATGGGTGAAGGCCGGGAAGATCGACCGCGCCGCCAAGCTCTTCGAGAAGCTGCAGGAATCCGGCACGGAGATTGACCCGGTGCTGTACCAGACAATGGTCATCGCCTACGAGCGTGCCGGGCTTGTTTCGAAGGCAAAGCGATTGTTGCGTGAGCTCAGAGAACCAGATCAGGGCATCCCAAAGGAGACGGCTATAAAAATCTTGGCCAGCGCCGGCCGGGTGGAGGAAGCCGCGTGGCTGTTCCGTCGCGCGGTTCACACCGGCGAGGTAAAAGACCCATCGGTGCACCGAGCCATGATGGGCTTGTTCGCGAAGAACCGGAGGCACCGGAGCGTGGTGGAGGTGTTCGACGAAATGAGGAAGCTGGGCCATTTGCCGGACTCGGAGACGATTGCCATCACAATGAATGCTTACGGCAAGCTGAAGGAGTTTGACACGGCGGCTGTGCTGTACCGGGCGCTGAGGGAGGAAGGCTGTGTGTTCTCGGACAGGGTACACTTCCAGATGCTCAGCTTGCTCGGTGCTCAGCAGGACTTCGAGGCACTGGAGCAACTGGTTGGCGAGCTTAGCCATGACCCGAGCATCGACAAGAGGGAGCTTTATCTTGTGTCCGCTGGCGTATATGAGAGAGCATACAAGTTTGACGAGGCAGCCCAGATTATCAGCCAGATACGAAGTTCCAGCGATTTTCGCGTCCAACTCAGATAAGATGCTTCTGCTTCAGTAGTCACTAGTCAGTACACCTCTCAGGTTCAGACTGCAGGCTGCAGCAATTCTTACGAAATTTGAAAGAAGCATTTCAGCAAGAGAGAAAATCAGGTTCCTCAAAAAACATTGGTTGTGACTTGTAAGTGATCATGTCTTGTGTTAGTGGACATCCTTAGTGAGTTACTACTTTTTTTTAGACACTTAGTGAGTTACTACTAATTACTAGTAATCGTGCACGTGCAATGCACGTATTTTATACGTTGAAAAGTACACAAAAAATTAGATTACATGTTTCATATTAAATGAAAAATCATATATGATTTCAAGTTAATGAGGATATGTAGACATAATATTGCAGTGTCGCAAAAGCATGCAATGCTTTCAATCTTTCATCTTTTGTATTATACTAGAAGGGTTAGGCGCGCTTTGCCGCGCCCGGACAAGTGAGTAGTTTTGTGCTGACAGGTTTGTTCTTCGTGTGGTTCAGTAGTAGCATGCATTGAATTTTCAGTTTAACCACGAACAATGGACCATTACAACAAAAATTAGTTCATATGAAAAAACAGCGGGTAAAGTCTGAGTAGTTCATTAGAACAGTCAATGATTCATACTCACAGTTCAAAATAGAAAGATTCACTTCAGAATAATTACAATATCGAAATGTCACCAATCTTGGCACTTCTGAAAAGTGATTACATCCTATCAGAGATAATCGTTAAAAATACTAACTGATAGAACAACAGCTGCAAAACAATGGACCATTACAACATCTTCGTTCACATTGCTAATAAATAGCAACAAAAATTAGTTTGACCCATTTGACAGTAATTAGTATACATAAATTCTCCCATTCATGATTCATATGAAAAAAGAGCTTCCTTAAGATGAACAAAGAACATATCACAGGGTATGTATACCCATATTCTATCAGATATGCGAACATGATCTACATATGCCCTACGGCAGAGAAGAGCTTTACAATTAAAAAAACATCTTCAGGAATGACAATGTTAGGAATTTATCCCTTCTCAAAAAAAGGCTAATGGATCTCTCAAGTAGGTAGAGAATAGATGGACCATGTAATAAAATTCTAGTAAACCAGCATATTAAATGATTAAATCAAGATAGTCTAGTAATCGATGGAAGGGTTTAGCTGACACCTAAGTACAAATTGCAAGGCGGGAAGAAATATGTCCTTTCAAGCATAAACGACATAACCAGAGAGTACAAAATAATTTCCCTGATCATACAATGGGCAGAAGATTAAGCAATTATACATGGCGTGTATTTGAATAATAGAACTGAACTCAAACTCAGAAACAAAATAGAAAGATTACTAATGCAGGTAATAGTCTTTCTTTAAATGATCACATGTTATCTTTTATGAAAGCACTTTACTGTTTTGGTCATTCCAATATCACAATTATATTCATCTTGCACGCAATTCGGTCTCTTTTAGTCTCTAACATAACCAAGCTTAGGCTTAAGCACCAGCACACTTCAGACTCATGGTGGCTCCGTTGGATCAGAGAGTCTGAATCAATTTGCCGGCGGCATCACCCCATAGTGACAACTTATGTATACATGTGGACACATAATTTCTATACATTAAATCAATGAAGCACGAGCAAATAGTATCTCTGGTGACATGGATGACCATATGCAAATCAGGTAGAACCAACACAGTGGGATAGCAAAGCTGCACCTTCCATCAGTGACACCCAGGTTCCTTTTGAAAATTGGTTTGCCTTTAGCATCCAGCGAAGCAAGAGGAGATACACGGTGATGAGAGTAAAGATATCTGGAATGCACACAATTCACACAGAGACCTACATCAGTACAAAGATCCCAAAAAAACACGTGAAAATACATGAAAAGAACAATCTACATATTCAGAGCAGCAAAGTACCAGCAAGATATGTCTTATCTGTAACGTTGTCCACAAGCTCTTTGAAAGAACGGAGCACCCTAACCTCAAACCTATGGATCGTTGACCTGGATGGTCTTATAACCGGAGATACTTCAAAGTGCTGCAAGTAATAGACATGGCCATCGACTAAAAGAGGCTTGAACTTTGGTACTGTCTGTCAAATTCATGAATGCGGTTACCCTGCATTTCCAGCAAAGCAGGATCCATGTCAACAACCACACCTATATAGAGTGATATTTAGCGCGCACAGACGAAAAAACAGACATACCTTTTCATCGACCACCACTAAATGCAGCCTCAACAACTCATTGTCTCTCTTCTCGTCCCGATGTTCCCACAAACGCGCCACCCTTACCCTTATTCGCCAATTCTGCGTGTCATCGCTGATTTCCTTAAGCAGCGAGTATAGCTGCGCGACGATCAGTCAAGCAGCTACAAAACAAAAACCACAAAGCCAAACTATGAGTGTAACCCGCACATGTAAACAATACTTTAGACAACGAACAATACAGATACAAAAAGGCGCAGATAAGAAGCCGCACATGACTACACAGCTAATTACCAAAGCAGGCAACACACGCCAAGGAAAAAGAAGACACTCAAACAACACACCAAGAGAATCTAATCAGGGGAGCAAAAAGGACTTACTTGAACACTATGTTTTTGGTCATCGAACCACATGATCTGTCTTCAGCCTCAATCAACATCTTCAGACCTGAAGGCGAAGTCACCGCGACACATCCACATAAAGCTGATCGTGTCTAAAGACATGTGCCTTAAGATCGATGCCAAATTTTCCAAGGGTGTGACCTGGATTTTGTTGATGGTCATCGCACAACAGACTTTAACAGGAAACTGCGAACGCTGTAAGACAAAGGGACACTTAGGACTGGATGCAGCCAAGCCAGTGAGGATAGTGCCTCGCAAAACATGGTCGTCTATCCTCATAACCAGCAGCCTCGTCCCGTTGCATAGGCCTACACCCTAGTTTAAAATGCTTAACAATATGACAGGACAGCCAACCTTCAAACTCAAACAATGACTCGGATAATTAGGCACTGTAAGAGTACTGATGTTGTTTAGAAATTTTCAATCAGCAAAGAGCAAACAATTACAGGCTAAAAGCAAATGATCAAGGACATCAACGTTTTCAGTTTAAAAAGGTCAAAAATACATGAGCATGTTATAATTGAAGTCTCAAATACAAAAATGTGTTCCTCAACAAACCATGACAGGTTTACTCATCAAACAATCAATAATAGTTCATGCAAGATTTAATCTGAATGTCACAGCGATAGTGTAACAGGTTCAGTCAAGAAACTCATTACCTCTCCAAAAAATTAAACATGTTTGCTTTCCTCCTTGAAAAGTCTGACCTGTAACCTCCATTCTACCGAGTTGGTCTTCGTCACAATAGCAGAAGCACCACCACCACTGCATCCAACAAAGAAGGGAAGGACGAACAAGGCTTGACCTAGAGGGACGGAAAACCTCTAGATCAGCGATAGAGAATAATGTCAGCAACTTACGATTGTAAAAATTGTGAAATATGTTCATAAGCTCCTTTGAGATAGCTGTAACACTGGGAGGCTAATGTTAAGTATACCGGTTACTAATGCTCAATAGAATTCTGAAATTTTTGGTTCTTTGCAGACCTCTGTTTCATGCCTACAAATTGAATTAATCATTTACACAGTACTGGGTGGTGCTAACAGCATTTTTAGCACCTTCTGCAAAATAAGATGCAAGTTGAACTTTGGCACACTTTGTCTTGGCACAAAGCAGTAAACATAACAATGAGTGTGCAGGTCACCAGCAATGAGTGGCAATGCAAGGGCAAACCATTATTCTAGAGACGTTTTAAACAAAAGAAATAGTAGGACAGTGAAGCCAAGCCTATTGCAGAAGAGCTCTTTTTTTTTTTTTTTGCTATGGAAAGAGAGAAAAAATTAATGGGTACGGTCGGCCATCAGCTCCTCAGCGATATCAGCAGGAGCAGAATGCAGCCAAACTTCGGTTCTTCCTCCGATCCTACCCATCTTCGCTAAGCCGTGACTCGCCCAGTTCGCATCACGGCTCACCTTCTTAACTTCGATCTCTCTTTCACGAATCATTCTCCGGATGGTACCAATCCTCATAGCGTGGCGTGACATGTTGGGAGAGCTTTCATGGAGTAAGGAGATTGCATCCGCACAATCAGTCTCAAGAATAATGGGATTTGGAGACCAATGTGTGGCTAAGGTCAGCCCTTCCTCGATTGCCGCCAGCTCCGCTTCCAAAGCATCCTCGCAAAACCTCAGATGTCTACACGCTGCAACAACCACATCCCCAGTGTCATTGCGAAGGATCATCCCAGCTCCCGCCCTTCCATCAGTTGTAAAGGCACCATCCACATTAAGCTTTTCTTTTCCCGTAGCCGGCAGAGTCCATTTCTGTTTAACCTTCTGCCGTCCATCCTGGCAATGTTTCATTTGTTTGAAGCCTTGCTCCAGCGAGATAGTGTGTTTTCCCTTCTCCACATTGATCACCTTGTGCTGCCGTATCAGCAGTAAGGAGTCCAAGTAGCTCATCAAGAACCGTTTGGAGCTCTCCATCGGTGCCGGTTTCTTTTGGTGGGTCAGCTCATTGTGGTTGTGCCACACTCTCCAGAGGGTCATCAACAGCATGGCACGTTGGACTTCAGTCATTCTAGTAAGCGAGTGGAGGAACCAGTCCGGGTTATGCTCGAACAGCATTTCCTCTTTAGGGAGATCCCATACCTCACGCATGGTTTGCCACAGGCTACGAGCATGTGGGCATTTGCACATGGCGTGGAAAGTGGATTCATCCTCACTCCCACAAATCGGACAAGTAGCCATCGGATCCATCCCTCTTTTACAGATGTTTGCTTGAGTAGCCAAAGCGTTCCGGGCAAGCTTCCATGCAAAAGTTCTTACTTTGGGAGGTACAGGACATTGCCATATAAGCTTCCAGTCGGGACCAGGGACGGAGCCAGAACTTAGTATTGGAGGGGGCGAAATAGCTTAGAACTGCTAATTATAAGCATGATTATAAGGGAGTTTATGAAGGAAATCAGTTTGTTGGGGGTGGCTTAGCCCCTTCTCGTCCCCCCCTTCCTCCGTCCCTGGTCGGGACTATCTCCATCAGGTCTGGCACTAGTAGCCTGTCGCCCATCCCCACGCAGCTGTTCATCAAACGCCAATTTGTATGCACTACTGACAGAAAACATGCCTCTCTTATCAGGGTTCCAGGCAATAAAATCCACCTCATTCCGTATAGAGCATTTGATTTTAAGGATGTCCTGCACATCAATTGGCAGGAACCATCACTGCAGCAGCTGATCATTCCATGAACCATCAGGGTTTAAGAAGTCAGCCACCCACCGATGCCTGCAGCGCCCTTGCTGGGTGATTGGCTTGAGAACCAAATCTCTCGGAATCCAGGGGTCGCGCCAGGCTCGAATGCTGGCACCATTGCCAACTCGCCAAACGATACCCTTCTTTAGGAGTTCCAAACCATACTCAATGGCCCGCCATGTCGAGGAAGCGTTACCAGCAAAAACTGTATCGGTAAGCAACCCATTAGGAAAGTACTTGGCTTTTAGGACTTGAGCACATAAGGTATCTGGGTTCTGAAGGAGGCGCCAGCCTTGTCTCGCAAGGAGGGCTTGGTTAAACAGGCGCATATCACGAAATCCAACTCCCCCTTGATCTTTGGGTCTTAACATGCTATCCCAAGAAACCCAGTGTGTTTTACGCTTTCCCTTGTCAGCTCCCCACCAGAAGTCCCGTATAAGCTTTGTCAGTTCATCGAGCAGCCCAAATGGAAGCTTAAAAACCCCCATGACATATACTGGGATGGCCTGTGCAACAGCCTTAATCAGGACTTCCTTGCCTGCTGGTGTCAGAAAATTTTCCCCCCATTGCAAAAGAATCTTGATCAGTTGCTCACGCAAGCTTTGGAATTTTCCTTTGTTCATCCTTCCTTCTGGTGTCGGCAGCCCTAAATATTTAGTCTCAAAAGTTTCCTGCGTGACCTGAAGGATTTGCTTCACTTCATCCCTAGTTTGCTGTGCACACGATGCCCCAAACATAATGGAACACTTGCTCGGGTTAATCAACTGCCCTGTGCTCATCGCATACGTTTCTAGCACAGCAGCAACCCTTCCTGCCTCCTCTGCATTGGCCTTGAAGAACAGCAAGCTGTCGTCAGCAAACAACAAATGAGATACTCCAGGAGCCCGACGACAAATCTTCAAGGGGTTGACCTGTTGTTCCTGTACCTCTTTTTGCAACAAAGCCGAGAGACCATCAGCTACAAAAAGGAATAAGAAAGGGGACAGGGATCACCTTGCCTAAGCCCTCGAGAGGGAGAAAACGAATCCAGGAGAGCTCCATTGAATTTTACCGAATAGCTCACAGTGGTGACGCATGACATTATCCAGTCAACCCACCTGTGAGCGAAGCCCAGCCTTTGCATCGCATTCCGAAGGAAATCCCAGTCCACCCTGTCATAAGCCTTGGACAGGTCCAACTTGTAAGCACAAAAATTGTTACTTGGATTCGAGTTGTTCTCAATATAGTGTAGGCACTCAAAAGCGACCAAAGCATTGTCAGTAATAAGACGGCCAGGGACAAAGGCACTTTGGTTGATGGAGATGATCTCACCCAGGATTGGTCTCAGGCGGTTCACTAAGCACTTGGCAATTATCTTGTATAGCACTGAGCAAAGACTGATAGGTCTAAAATCTTTGAGAGTTTCAGGTTGATCAACTTTCGGAATTAAAACAATGGCCGTGTCATTCACCCCATCAGGCATGTTTCCAGTGAGGAAGAACAACTTGACAGCATTGATAACTTCAGCTTTTAACACTTCCCAATTGCGCTGGTAGAACCTGGCAGGAAAGCCATCAATCCCAGGTGCTTTAAGAGGTCCAATTTGAAAGAGGGCATCGCTGATCTCCTCCTCTGAAAATTCCTGGCACAGTTTATCATTCATTTCACCCGTGACCTTTTCCTGAAAGAGATTTACCAAGGCTTCATGATTAAGAGATAGGTCACGTTTGAAAAGTTCTTTGAAGTAATCCGTGGCCATTTTCTCCATATCAGGCGGCACCTCCTTCCATACCCCATTCTCATCACGCAGCCTCTTAATCTTATTTTTCCTTGCACGCCAAACAGCTTTCTGGTGAAAATACTTGGTGTTCCGGTCACCCTCCTTGAGCCAGCTTATTCTGGATCTCTGCATCCATAGCATCTCCTCTCGATAGAGGAGCTCATTCATATAATCAGAAACGCGACGGACTTCATCTCGATCAGCATTGTTCTGGATCAGGTCCTCAAGCTTCTTCCTGCATTTGTCAAGCTCTTTGAGGATGTTCCCAAACTTTTTCCTGCTCCAGTTTTGAAGAACCTGCATGACACGTCCTAGGCAGTCACGTACATCTCCCAAATCATCTTTTGGTCCAGCACTCTCCCAGGCTGTAGCAATCAGCTCTGGGAGCTCCTCTTCCCTCTCCCACCACACCTCATAGTGTCTCCGTGGTGGCCTCCCTGCCTCCCGTGTTTCCTGCTTGAGACGAACAAGAAGCATACAGTGGTCAGAAACAGGCGAAACAATATGCTCTACTTGTGTATCCCCATATAAGTCTCGCCACTCTGCTGTGGCAACAGCACGATCTAGGCGCACCCGGACATTGGCGTTACCTCTCCTTTTATTATCATAGGTGTACGGGACACCAGCAAAACCCAAATCATGCAAGTTGCAAACAGCAAGCGCTTCTCTGAAGGCAGCCATCTGGTTTTCCGGTCGTGGGGTACAAGAGAGGTGCTCATGCTGCCAAAGGGCTTCATTAAAATCCCCCAAGACTAGCCAAGGCAAATCAGATGTTGATTTTAGAGATTTCAGCGCATCCCACATGTGTTGACGATTTTCAGTTCGGGTTCACCGTAAATACAAGTTAAGCGCCACTGAGGGCCAATTGGGGACTCACGGATATAAGCATCAATAAACCTTTCATTACTGGACTGAACTTCTACAGATAAACTCTCGTGCCAAAAAAGTGCTAAGCCACCACTAAGACCATCACTACTAACTCCAGCAAAACCTTTTAGACCTAAACGAAAGCGTAAACGACTCATTCTATCTTTATGTTGCCTAGTCACACACAAAAAAACTAAACGAAGATTTAAGGACTTGGAAACCTGAACAATCTCACCAACTGTCGGGACGTTTCCAGCTCCCCGACAGTTGAAGCCTAAACAATTCATTGCTGCTGACGGGGCGCCACACTCGGCCCCGTCAGCTTGCCGGCAGCTCCAGGGCCGGTCGCTTCCAAGTCTTCCTGTTCTTCCATCACCACATCATCAGCACTGTGCACATTCACATTGGGTTGAGTCCTACCCCGCTTCTGTACCCTTCCCTTTGGTTCGTTCTCATACAGAACCAAAGCCAGGTTATGCTCACCCTGATCCTGCAGCAGTTGGTCCTTCTCTGTGAACATACGCTTCCTAGGAGTCTTGTCAATCCCCACGGACTCCTCAGAACCCCCAAGCGACACCGCCATGGTGCTGAGCCCCTTCAATGCAGAGATCATATCGGATGACCCAGGGGTGCCAACCTGGTTTAGGCCCTGGTTTCCTCACCGTTCTTTTACCCTTCTTCTCCTTGTGTGCACCTTGCCTTCCCTGTTCAGCTTCAAAACGTGCAGCCATCTCCTGCACCTTGCTGCACTCAGGTTTCTGACTTGCCAAGTGCATCTTCAGAGTACGCACCTTCTCGGACAGATCCTGCTCAACTTCCTCTAGGATTGGCCCGTCATGCTCCTCAAAGCCATCATGCGTACCCACTTGTTCAGGAATAACATTATGTTGCCACTGCGTTCTGTTCGCATGAGCTGCTGTCTTTTCCTGCGAGGCCTGAGAAGTACGTGAATCTGCAGACCCAAAACTAGCAAAACTCAGTCCACGCCGTGCAGCTGGCTGCCCTGCTGTTGAGACAAATCTGGGCCTGTGGTCAAATTTCTTATAGGGCGAGCAGCGAAGTTTGTGGGCACCATACTCCAGAGATGGAACTCCTCTCCTTTTCTTCTCACAAACATCCTTCTTATGGCCCATAAACCCGCAGTGATCACAGTAGTACGGCACCCTCTCATACTTCAGTTTATAGGTTTTGGCAGCTGTTGGTTTCCCTCGAACCCCAATGGTGATCTGGGTCTGCAGCCGGTGATCGTACGGCAGCTCCACTCTGACTCGCAGGAATTCGTTTTTGTCCACCTCATCATCCGGAACATCAACTTCCATAGCCCTGCCTAATTGGTTTCCCCATCTCATGCCTGTCTCTTTATTCTGCTTTCCCCATGGAACATCATAAATTCTGACCCAAACAGGCACCGCATCTAGGATGGTTTCCGAAGGCCTCGCCTTATTATCAAGAACCTTAACAAGCAGTGCATTCTGGTTAAAAATCCAGGGCCCTCCACGCCTCACAAAATCAAAATCCCCTTGTGAGAACAAGGTGATCATGTAGTAGTTCTTCTGCAACTCCTTGTACTTCACCCCAGTCCGGAGGTGCCAAACATCATCAAAATATTCAAACATAGCTGACGCACTAGGTTTATTATGGGCATAGTACCTTGCCAACAATTGCCATGTCGATTGTTGAATTTCCTCCTCTTCCTCCTCCTCTTCTTCCTCAAGATACGCATCATCCTCCATGTCCACCACGCCACCAATCTTCCCACCAGGACCCTCCTGCAATCCACCTTCTTCCTCCAGATCATGGTCGTCATCCCAGTTGCCTTCATCTTCCTCCGGTATCTCCTCAATGACCACAGTATCCCGGCGGCGCAGCGGCACTATTGCACCATCGCTAGTTCGCTTCGGGCGGGCAGGAACCTCACCGGAACCCCCTTGATCACCCCCACCACCCAACGACGGCGACAACAGCGCCTCCACACCTCGGAACAGAGAGTTTGTGGTCCGCCGCAGCCGGCGCGAGTACGTCACAGTCAGGGACTCCTCTCCCACAGGAGATTTGCCCGCCGAACGCTTGCCACTTCCATCAGGATTCGCTGCCGCCATTGCTCCTTGGCTCGATTGCTTCCCTGGGTCAAAAGTAGCGGACGAGAGGGCGCTGGAACAAGGCTTGTGGATTAGAGCCACGGCCTCCTCGACCTTTAAGGGGGCGGCCGTCGCCCTACCAGATGCGTTTCCAGAACGGACTCCAACTCCGGTTTCCTTCTTTCTCTGACTCGTATACAACGATGACACCGGGATCGTCTTCGGGAAGGACTCCTTCCGGCGATCCGATTGACTCTCATCACGATTAGGCGGTGGCGGCGGCGGCGCGAAGTCGCCCATAGTCGCCAGGGCCTGACCTAGACAGAGTTGACTATTCAATGGGTAAGATATTGCTTCTCAATGGGTAAGATATTGCTTCGCAGAAGAGCTCTTTGTTATATTACAAGTATATCTGAACTTGTTTAAATCAAAAAATTGCTTAGCCGACATCTTTCTTTAACATCACTATTTTAATGATTGTGCCGGTTCTGCTTCTAGGCATTTTATTCATTCATTGGTTTAAGAAGTTGTGGGTAGACTGCATTGCAAATATATTGCAAATATATTGTCATTCTTTTACATCACTATTTTAATGATCGCTAACGGATTGGACACTATACCAGGTGATGAACCAATACGATTCAAGATATATATACCCATTCTCGACTATCAGGTCCTCCTTAATTTTTTTTCCATGCATCACTCGCTGATAATCATCTCATCGTCCTCCATGCAGCATTTATGCATATTGCAGATAAATATATGAGGTGGACCTACTGGGTTTAGTCCATTTAAATTCAGTAGAAGATTATGTATTCAGTATAATTAAGTTTTAAACACTGAAGATGGATATTATTACCTCAATACCATTCCCCAGCATGCATGCCAGATGAACATTGCCAAATTCTTGCTTTAGCGCTTTCCAGATACCCATTAGGCATTGTCTGGGTATTTATGTATATTTTTAGTTCCAGCAGATCACTATACACATTTTTCAGTTCATGGAAAACCTTGGTTGTGTGTTGATGAAACCTGACATTAAGCGTTGCATTACTTCTTATCTGTTTCAAAAATATCACATTGTAGTTTACTGCCATAGTTGTCAAGCATAGTTGATGCCCTGCACTCACTACACCACCTTACTGCCATAGTTGTCAACACATCAAGAAAATATGAAGTTACACAACCTAATGCGGAGCACATACAGTGGGAGAATTTATGCTTTAAACCATGTCACCAGGTTGAATGGGTATATAACATGCTAAGCACAAAGCTCAATTTACTCACACAACACGTAGTGGCAACATCAATCATTATATCATTGGTCAAACTATGATACCAACAATTATGAAATTCGTATCAAGATGCTGGCTTCTGCGTTGAGCTATCATATCCAGTATGTTTTCATTTCATACACAAAGCCATCAGTCAGATCATTTTACCTGCGACCCTACATGTAATTCTTAAGTGCAATCGGCCTGATCATGTTACCTGTGGCCATACTTCTAATTCTGAACTTACGGATATTAATATGAATGATTTGACCTGCATTGCAACTTAAAATAGAAGACATTCAGTGGTTAGTAATCTGATCCGGAGCACTACAATATTCTAGAGAACTAATTATGGCAGCAACATGATGAGGCACCTAAGTTTTCTTTGATGTATTTTCGCAGATATGAAAAAGTAATGCTGGATATAGACCGACTGATTGCACCCATCATCATGAAGAGAAGCTAAAAGGAAGAGGGCACATATGTGGAAGCAGGTGTTGGTCAAGCAGCTGATTTTAGGGAACCCTTGGGGTCAGCAGATATGACAGCAAGCCTGAAAAAATAACACAAAATTTATATAATACTTCTAGTAATGTAACTCCTACTAGAAGTGGATAGTATGTTATTCCCGAACATTTTCGGACTGCACTCCTGTTAGTGACTACCTCAGCAGTTAGATGAAAATTTAGGTAAATGCAAGCATGACAATATGGAAGACCACAAAGCCTGTTTTCACGTAACAGCTTAAGATATAAAATTCTGTATAACCGCACGGGCGCGGCATGTCGCCGCGCCAAGATGCCTAGTATTTTGTAACACTTCAACATCGTCACAAAAAACTCGCATCAATCGATCTAGGGCCAAAAATTGAGTCCTATCGTTACCTCCCATACACAGCGCCTAACCAATCAAGCAAAACCATCACCGATGTCGATCGCGTTATCATCAAGCATCTCTGTCGTGTGGCTAGAATTAATAAGGAAAACAACTCGGTTTAGAAACGAATGAGTCATTTTGAGGGTCTGATCCCTAAGTGCAGAGTTTCATGTGACGAACAATGAACTTCATTTCTTCAAACACAACCCGGTGCCACCGACAAACGTTAGACTTTGATTGTGTCTTTTTTGGACTATGAAGATTCTACTTATATCCAATGATGGAACATTTTGAAAATATGTTCAACGTGGATGGTAGTCTTAAGAAAGGCAAATTTCAGGACTTTAGTTTTGAAGATCGTCTCGCTAATCGAATGATGAAGGGTAGCGTAACACTATATGGGTAGTGACCTTATGTAAACAAAGAAGAGGGATGTCTAACTAATTGATCCTAAAATATCTTATTTGAGATAGGTGAGATTGGACTTAGTGACCAACGTTAGTGATGGTAGAGACAATATGGGATGTGGAATTCTAGGAAACGTTCTTATCCTCGCTCACTGATAATGTCAACCAGGTCCATAGTTTCCTCCAACCGATTCTTGTTTTTTCTTATCCTTTTGAAGTAAGTCCTTAATAGCTCAAAATGCTTTGACTCCAAGGGTTACCTTGGTGCCTTTATTCAGATATGCTTCTTTTCGGACAGGAGGGGCTGATTGACATTATGTTAAGAATGGTTGGCTGCTCTCGATGACGGGGTGGGGAATGAGATGTGTGGGCTAGTTCAATCCTTTTGCTCCTTCCTTCCTAATCTTATCGACGAGAGTTCTCTGGCCTATCCTGAAACTCTTCTCTCAGGCTTCCTTGCTCTTATTGCCCGACATACCTTGGAAGGCATACCTAGGACCTAATTCATTTATCTGTCGTCTTCGCGATAAAGCTTTGCCTTACTTTGCTTGTTGGCTCTAAGCCCACCTCCTTTACCACGCTACACCCTCTCACCGCCCCTATTAAGCCTGAAAGGCTTCTAACTCCCCAAAATTTTACTTATTCAGGGCAACATTTAGACTTAGGCCAGGTCACACCCTTTTTTTTTGAAAGGAATGCGGTAGGGAAGACCCTACAGCGTTTTTTTTTTAAATAATAAGAACCCAAATCTGCATCTGTGAGGACTTGAACCTGGGTGGCTGGGTTGTACATCCACTTCCCTAACCAAGTGAGCTAGGCTCACTTCTTATTATGCTTAGTAACTATCCATAGAAATGGAATCCAAAACTTCGGAATAGTTTTCATGAGAGCCTCAAGTTCAGTTCAAGGAGCAGTGTAAAGTAGCAGACAGAGGGCGCTCCCGCTTAGGTTTTAGGCATGAGAAATGACATTGTTCTCGATCATCCCTTCCTTCCCGAAAAAAGGCTCTCTTGCATTTTGATGCATTAGTTATTTTAGATTCACGGTCTTCACATGCATCGGTTTATTATGCTTATGCCTAATCTTAATAATGACTAGTTACTGCAATTACCTTACCCCACCGTCCCTCCTTTTAAGGAGGTTTCAGAGCATCCAGCCACAACTCGTCATAAGAAAGGATTGATGGTCGAGTCCCGTGCATGAAGTCAGTGTATTTGAGTTAACTGAACGTACTACAAATCGACAAATGATGCCCCCGCGAAACTATTTGGTGTTAACGACAATACAAATCTCTGACATTCTACTATACTGCAATCCCTTTATCTCCACACACACGAGAACAAAAACTTCACAATACCCTCTCATCCAAGAGAGATCCTTCCTCGCCTAATCTCTCGACCAATTATTCTTCCTTTGTCTTCCTTTTGATGGATCCACAGGTGAAACCCTTACCACGTTCTCCCTGATGAGCTATCCCTCACCATTACATTGTTCACCAATCAATCACTGCTGCGCATTTCCCATGTCTACACCCATGCCCTTAAATGTTCCTTCCTTGACGATCTAATTCGCATAGCTCCGCCTAGCAACATTCCATAGATGTTCCTTCGTGATTTCAACTTAACGAGGACTCTATTCAATAAGAAAAAAAATACTCTTATATATAAGATGAAGCCAACACAGTTAACGAAATCATCCACACCCTCTTCTTAATCAAGCTCCTTTGATTGATTGTCGATTCACTTGGTCCAGTACTAGATCATATTCTATCATTATAAAACTGACAGAGTAATCGCCGATCTTGCATGGGATTTCCTCTTCCCCGATTAATCTCTCTCCTCCATTGCTCGTATTGTATCTGATCAGGTCGCTCCGTCGTTTTCATATTTGAAAAAGTTAGGCCCAAATCGCTCATAGTAAGTCAGGAGTGTCCATCTCCTTTCCATACCAGACGACGAGGCAGCTAGAGGGGGAGAGGGAGGAGCCGGAGAACTGGAGGGGGGAGGAGGACCGAGGAGTGGGTACCGTGGGACAGAGGGGGAGAGGGAGGAGCCGGAGAACAGGAGGGGGGAGGAGGACCGAGGAGTGGGTACCGTGCCTGTCCCACGGCACGCCTAGAGGCCGTGCTTGGGCCTAGAGGCCACACACGCGGGCCGACACGACACGGCCCGTTTAACATTTTATTAATTTTTAAAACATTTTCCCGGAAAAATAGACTCAACATGACAAAATTAGCCAAGAAACATGCCAAAATTAGCCCAAAATCGTGCCGTGCTTGTGCCTTCAAGGCCGGCACGGCACAGCCCACCGAATACACGGGCCACCACGTGCTATGCTCGGGCTGGCCCGTTTAGCACCATGACCGGCCGTGCCGGGAAATCACTAGAAAAAGGGTTCCCTTTGCGAAGGGAACCCAACGGACCGTGGCGTGATGACAAGTGTCAGCTTCTCCTTTCACGCGGTCCCCCGTGGGTGCTTGAATATGTGACAAGTGGCAGCACGAGAGAGTTTTGGTGGGATTTCTGCTTCTCCGTGCGGAGGGCTGTATGTGCATTTATTTGTGATTCATTTTTAAAAAATGAAATATCTTGAGAACCATTTATCCAAATTACGAACCGTTTTCACTTTTGAGCTCCTCGCGTTGAGATCTTCAAAACTAGATCCCATATTCATAGGTTTCGACGAACTTTTTTTTTGTACTTCCGGTTATGTATAGTTGTACAACCTGTTATGTGTTGTTGTAGAGACATTACCAACACCAATAACATTACCATCAATAGTAGGAGGTTTACTAGCATGTGAAACATTAGCATTACTAGTGGTGGTGATAGTACAAACTCTAACTATACTATTCTCTTTTTCAAGTTCTTCCTCTTTTTCCCACCTAGCATGCAATTCAGCCAACATCCTAATATTATTATCAATTCGAACTTGGATGGCATTTGCTGTAGCAAATGACTTAATATCTTTAACTTCATTAGGCATAACTTTCAGTTTTAGAATTTCAACATCATGAGCAAGACTATCAACTTTAGAGACAAGATCATCAATTTTTTCAAACTTTTCCTCAACAGTTTTATTGAAAGCTTTTTGTGTGCTAATAAATTCTTTAAGCATAGCTTCAAGATCAGAGGACACACTTCTATTGTTGCTGTAGGAATTACCATAAGAATTGCCATAACCATTTGAAGGATAAGGCTTATAATTGTTGCTACCAAAATTATTCCTATAAGCATTGTTGTTGAAGTTGTTGTTTTTAATGAAGTTTACATCAACATGCTCTTCTTGAGCAACCAATGAAGCTAAAGGAATATTATTAGGATCAACATGAGATCTACCATTCACAAGCATAGACATAATAGCATCAATCTTATCACTCAAAGAGGAGGTTTCTTCAACAGAATTTACCTTCTTACCTTGAGGAGCTCTTTCGGTGTGCCATTCGGAATAGTTGATCATCATATCATCAAGTAGCTTTGTTGCTGCACCTAAAGTGATGGACATAAAGGTTCCTCCAGAGGCTGAATCCAATAAGTTCCTTGAGGAAAAATTTAATCCTGCATAAAAGGTTTGGATGATCATCCAAGTAGTCAGTCCATGAGTGGGACAATTCTTCACCAAAGATTTCATTCTTTCCCAAGCTTGAGCAACATGTTCATTATCAAGTTGTTTAAAATTCATAATGCTACTTCTCAAGGATATAATCTTAGCAGGAGGATAATATTTCCCTATGAAAGCATCTTTGCATTTTGTCCAAGAATTAATACTATTTCTAGGCAAAGAAAGCAACCATTCTTTAGCTCTTCCTCTCAAGGAGAAAGGAAAAAGTTTCAGTTTTATAATATCCCCATCCATATCCTTATACTTTTGCATTTCACAAAGTTCAACAAAGTTATTAAGATGGGCAGCAGCATCATCAGTACTAACACCAGAAAATTGCTCTTTCATAACAAGATTTAATAGAGCAGGTTTAATTTCATAAAATTCTGCTGTAGAAGCAGGTGGAGCAATAGGAGTGCATATGAAATCATTGTTGTTTGTGCTAGTGAAGTCACACAACTTAGTGTTCTCAGGAGTACTCATTTTGAAAAACAAAATAAACTGAATTAAACAAGTAACTAATTTTTTTGTGTTTTTGATAAAGAGAGCAAACAAACTAAATAAAAATAAACTAAGCAAGACAAATAACAAAGTAAAGAGATTGGGTGTGAGAGACTCCCCTTGCAGAAGCAATTCTGTTTTCCCCGGCAACGGCGCCAGAAAACGTGTTGGTGGCTCTAGGTTAATAGTGCCAGAAACAATGCTTGTACGTCACACGTCAGTTGGGAACCCCAAGAGGAAGGTATGATGAGTGCAGCAGTAAGTTTTCCCTCAGTATGAAACCAAGGTTTAATCGACCAGTAGGAAAACGAGGTTTGCTTCGAAGGTGTTGGTGAAGGAGTGTAGTGCGGCGCAACACCAGGGATTCCGGTGCCAACGTGGAACCTGCACAACACAATCAAATTACTTTGCCCCAACTTAACAGTGAGGTTGTCAATCTCACCGGCTTGCTGAAAACAAAGGGTTAAACGTATCGAATGGAAAATGATGTTTGTTTGCATAAAACAGTAGAGAACAATGATTGCAGTAGATTGTATTTCAGATGTAAAAGAATGGACCGGGGTCCACAGTTCACTAGTGGTGTCTCTCCAATAAGATAACTAACATGCTGGGTAAACAAATTACAGCTGGGCAATTGACAATTGATAAGTGCATATAACATGCATGTGTGAGCTGTGGTGTCTACTATGAGATTCATTTGGGCATTACGACAAAGTACATAGACCGCTATCCAGCATGCATCTATGCCTAAATAGTCCACTTTCCGGTTAACATCCGTACCCCTTCCAGTATTAAGTTGCAAGCAACAGACAATTGCATTAAGTAATGTGCGTAATGTAAACAATACATTCATCCTTGAATAAAGCATTGCTGTTTTACCCCTAGTGGCAACAACACATCTACAACCTTAGAACTTGCTGTCACTATCCCAGGTTAAATAGAGGTTGAACCCAACTATCATGCATAAATACCCCCTCTTGGAGTTACAAGTATTCACTTGGCCAAGGCTTCAACAAGTAACGGAGAGCATGCAAGATCACAAATGACATAGACATGATAATATAATATTCAGCTCCACATAGGTATCAATATAAGTCAGATCCCAGCAAACACAACATGTAGCATTACAATAAGATGATCTTGATCATGATAGGCAGCTCACAAGATCTAAACATGATGGCACAAGTGGAGAAGACAACCATCTAGCTACTGCTATGGACCCATAGTCCAAGGATGAACTACTCACGCATCACTCCGGAGGCGGGCATGGCGATGTAGAGCCCTCCGGTGATGATTCCCCTCTCCGGCAGGGTGCCGGGAAGAGCTTCAGAAACCCCCCGAGTTAGGGTTGACGACGGCGGCGGCAGCGAATATGTTCTGGATGAAAGGCTCGGTGTTTTAGGGTTTTCGCGTCTCGGGGAATAAATAGGCGAAGGGGCGATGTCGGCGGACCCCCGAGGGGCCCAAACCACAGGCAGGCGCGGCTGGTGGGCCGCGCCGCCAGGTGGTTTGGCCACCTCGTGGCTCTCTTCGTCTCTCCTTCGGACTCCGTGTACGTGCTGGAAAAATAGGGACTGGCCTTTTGTTTCGTGCAATTCCGAGAATATTTCCAGAAGTAACTTTCTGAAACCAAAAACAGCAGAAAACAGGGAACTGGCACTGTGGCATCTTGTTAATAGGTTAGTCCCAGAAAATGCATAAAAGTGATACGAAGTGTATATAAAACATGTAGCAAATGGTATAATATAAGCATGGAACAGCAGAAATTATGGATACGTTGGAGACGTATCAGTCGGCCCATTTAGCAGCGGCCTATACCTGATCTTCAAGTACAGAGCTGCGTAATCAGCTCCGCTTCGACCGCTTCTCCCTTTCCGCAGAGACGAACATGGCGCCGTACATGACGATGAGCGGCTGATCGTGGCGGCGCGACGAAGGATCTCGGCCAAGAAGGAGAGAAGGTAACTTTTCCACCACTGCTCGTTCGCAATGGTTTAGATGTGAGTTATAGATAGGCAAAGGTTCATGATTCTTTTTGGGTAAAGTAGGGGTTTCGCAGGGGAAAATTTGTTTCTTTTTCTGCGCTAAATAAGTCACTTATGTTGGTAGATGTGGAAGTAGGACATGACTTTTTAAATCGTTCTTGTATTGTAGGGATTTAGGGTTTCATCATGGATCCAGCGGAAATATTGACAATTCGTTTTCATATTGGTGGTGAGTTCCTCTGCATTGGGCCTACGCTGGATTATGTTGGGGGAGATGAAGCCATTTCTGAGATCGAAAGAGACAAGTTGTCTCTCCCGGAAGTTAAGGGTTTCTTGAAAGATCATATAGCTGTCAAGGATTCGATGAAGTTACATTATTTGATGCCTGGCAGGGAGCTTGTGAATGGCCTCCTTTTTCTGGGTGATGATGCAGCCTGTATGAAAATGTCAGAGCATACTACAGATGGTGGCGTTGCAGATGTATATGTGGAGTATCACGCTGAACAAGATGATGAGGATGAATCAAGTGGCAGCGATTTCGAAGATGAAATTATCAGTTTGGGATGCAGTGATGAATCTGAGGTGCCGGTAGTTTTAACTGCAGAAGTTGATGGCAGTAGACCAATTATAACTGATACGGTGGATTCAGAGGCCATTCTGGAGAATGTTCTTGTGCCAGACGACACTGGTGTTATGACCCAAGTAATGAGAAGCACTGAGAATAAATTCAGTGCCAGAGGAAGCAAAGGAGAAGCGGCAGGAAGTTCTCAAGCTTTAGTGTTGAAAGATGCTCACATTTCTGAAGAAAAAGGTGAAGAATTTTCAGATTCCGAAGAAGATTCAGATTATGTGCCTCACACTGATGACAGCGGAGAGGAATCAGAGGTTGTGTATCTGAGAAAGAAAGCAAAGCAGTTCAAGAAGAAAATGAGAGCTTCTCAAAGATGGGTAGAAGGGGAAAATGCTACTGCTCCAGTTCCTATTGACCTGGTAGCTAATGTTGAGTAAGTGTTAGAAGAGATTAATAAAGAGGATGAATTTGAGTCCTCTGATGAGGATTATTCTTATGATGAGGAAGAATGGGCACATGGTGAGGAGGAAGAGTAAATATCCAAGATTTAATCCTGACAGTGAAATTCCAATCTTTAGTTTGTCAATGGTTTTCAGGAGCAAACATCAGTTGTGTAAGGCTGTAAAGAGATATGGCCTTGTCACCAAAAGGAGTCTTTCATTTTTGAAGTCAGAGGTGGACAGGGTTAGGGTGACGTGTGACTGGCCTAAGTGTCCTTGGCTGCTATATGCAGCTCACACTAGCAGATGTTCCAGGTTTCAGATAATCACTCTCAATGATGATCATCACTGTGCACAGAACAGAGATAATCATTTAGTAACTGCGAAGGTCATAGCAGAAAGATATGAGCATTTCATTCTTGCCAACCCAACTTGGAAAATTGAGAGCATGAAATCCACGGTACTGCAAGATTTCTTTGCTGATGTATCCACTTCTAAGTGCAAAGCAGCAAAAAAAATTGTGATGGACAAGTTGTTGTGTGGAATGAAAGGAGAGTACAGCAAAGGTTTTGATTATCAGCTCGAACTGCTAAGGAGTAATCCTGGAACAACAGTAGCTATTTGCCTTGATCCAAAAATCATGGAACAAAATATTTTTCAGAGTTTTTATGTTTGTTTCAATGCACTCAAGCTGGGATTCAAAGCTGGCTGCAGAAAAGTCATTGGACTTGACGATTGCTTCTTCAAAGGAGCATGTCAGGGAGAGCTGCTGTGTGCAATTGCCAGGGATGCAAATAATCAGATGTACCCTGTTGCGTGGGGTGTAGTCGAGCAAGAAACTTCTGATACATGGGAATGGTTTATTGGCCTGTTAATTAAAGACTTGGAGATAAATGATAATGGAGCGGGATGGGTTTTTATTTCTGACAAGCAGAAGGTAAACATACACTCCTATATGTTAATTGTGCTAATTATGTTACTTATGGTATTTGGTTGCTACTTATGATTTGTGCTACTTATGTTATTTGTGTTACTTATTTCTTCCTATTTTTTACTTGTAGGGCTTACTGAAAAGCGTGCAAACATACTTACCTGGAGCACAACATAGAATGTGTGCTAGACACATCTATGCTAATTGGAGAAAGAAGCATAGGCATCATGAATTCCAGAAAATGTTCTGGGCTATTGCAAAGTCCTGTAACAGGGAAGATTTCATGTACCATAAGGCGAAGCTTGCGCAGAAAACTCCGGAAGGTGCTAAAGATATCATGAAAACAGATCCAAAGCATTGGGCCAGATCCTTTTTTCCACTAGTGGTTAAGTGTGAATCAGTGGATAACAATCTGTGCGAGTCATTCAATCATGCAATCATTGATGCTAGGTTCTACCCCATTGTTAGCATGCTTGAGAGGATTAGGGGAAAAATTCTTGTACGAATTCAAGAACAGAGAGAGAAGGGTGCCAAGTTTCATGGCACTATATGCCCAGCCATCTTCAAAAAGCTCAAAGTCAGTATAAAAATGACTCAATTCTTAGAAGTCATGTGGAATGGAAAAGATGGATTTGAAGTGCGACATGTCAAAGGAAGACAGAGAAGGTACACTGTAAACCTGGAGCAGAGAACTTGTTCTTGTGGCTATTTTCAGTTGGCAGGCCTACCATGTTGTCATGCAATCACTGCCATCTACAAATGTGGCAAATTAGTTGATGACTTCATTGACAAATGTTACTCCATTGAAGTATTCAACAAAATTTATGAGCACTGCCTTGAACCCGTTGAAGGAGAGGAGAAATGGCCAGTATCACCTAAGCCTAGACCTCAAGCTCCTGGTTATGTCAGGATGCCTGGCAGGCCTAAGAAAAATGATAGGAGAAGGGAAGAGGGTGAAGCACCAAAAGGTAAGAAAATGAGCAGGGCTGGCATAATTATTAAATGCGGATTTTGTGGTAATACTGGGCACAACAAATCTGGTTGTAAGAAAAATCCTGAGAGGGGAAAGAAGAAGAATGCATATCTATCTAAATCTGGCAAGAAGGTGAAGCAAACAGAGGTAATAACTAGTTCATTGTGTTCAATCTTGCTAAATCCTGCATACATAGCTGAGTTTGGTTTCCCTTTGCAGCAAGCTCAGACAGATGGGGCAAGAGCTGCAGCAAATAATTTTACTCCAGCATCATCCTCTTCTGCTCCAGCAGCAACTACTACCAAGCAGTTCAAGCCACCTAGAGCTGCAACACCAAAGGCAGCAAGAGCTACACCTGCTTCTACCAGAAGAAGTCCCAGAAAAACAGCACAAGCAGCAGCTAGCTCAAGCAATCAAGAAGCCCCTGCCGCTGGAAGAGGAAGGAAGAGATATCTGACTGGAAAATTGAAAGAGTAGTTGACTGCATCTGGGAACTACTAAATACTTTATGTTCTCTCATTTCTGTACTTGAATGCATATGTTTGTGGGCACCGAACCTGTCATTTTTCATTTTTTGTGAGCTTAAAGACTTGAATGATTGTGGATTTTTTCATCTTCCAGAGATGTTTGTGGATTTCATAATATTTTAAATATGTTTCTGGGACATATGTATCTTGTACTCTATCTACTAGTATCTAAATTGTACACATCTGCATCTGTATACATGTTCTGCACTTACATTGCAATTTCTGCAACTACACTGAACTACACATCGTAACTGCAGCTAAACCAGCCTAACTGGAGGCCCATTTGGTTCAGTTAGAGATCACCGACCAAATCACCGGAGGAAGACGACATCCTCGAGCCTCCCACCGCGGAACTTCTTAATGCATCCGGCGACCGTGATGAGCAGCCGCGTCCGCGCGACGAAGATGCTCCGGAGGAAGACGACATCCTGGAGCCACCCACCGAGCGCGGCCGTCCTCGAGCACCGCCGCCGCCGCCGCCGCCCGCACTTCCCCTGCCCATCTCTGACGAACCCTTGTTTCGTTCCCCTTTCTAACTCGAACAAGCGAGAGAGACGGTTAAACGATGACCCTTTTGCCTACGTGTACACCACATGTCCAGTCAGTCAACAATCCCGGCGTTGACCTGCCACATCAGTAATTTCGGGCTGAAAACGGTCATGACACAAGGTTAGACCAGGATTTGTTAGTTTAGGGTGCTGATTTCCGGGATTAACAATTCGGGGTTTGATTCCGACACCATCTACGAGTTCAAGGTTTTTTTCAGACTTTACTCTTTTTGCTTCCGTATAGTATCACCACGTGGCAGGTTTGTAGCACCATAAAGTTCCCTTTCCAAAAGGAAACCTTTTTCTAGCTGTACCCATGCCCGACTGCCCGGGCCCAGCCCGTTGGCCAGCTCGTGGAGTCAGAACCGTAAAAAAAAAACATATCCCTCTCGGTCGAAAAAGCACCATTCCGTCTGAAAAAACATCATCTCCATTGGCAATTTGGCATCGTAGCGGCAGCAGTTCCAGTGTGAACCATGGCCTCCCAGGAACCACCAGAGCCGCCGGCGGCGGAACCCGCTCCTACCACCTTAATCGCTCTCGGCGACGACCTCCTCCGCGAAATATTCCTCCTCCTCCCCTCCCTACCGAGCCTCGTCCGCGCCGCCTTCGCCTGCCGCACCTTCCTTCAAGCCGTCCGCTCGTCCACTGCCTTCCGCCGTCGCTTCCGCGCGCTCCACCCGCCCCCGCTCCTCGGCATTTACTTCGACCCCGACGGCCTCGCCATCCCCGCCTTCGCCCCCCTCCGCCGCCGCTCCGACCCGGACCTGAGGGCCGCCGTCCGCCGCGCCGACTTCTTCCTCACCGCCCTCCCCGACGACGACGACGACTTCCCCGGCTGGGTTATAAACGACTGCCAGGACGGCTACCTGATCCTCGTCAACTGGATTTCACGGGAGGTCGTCGCCTACAACCCCCTCACCATGGCCCTGGATCTCATCCCCCACCGCCGGACGAGTTCTACGATGGCTTCCACGGCCACAACCACTGCCTTGGCTATCACATCCATTCCCCTGAGGAGGAAGACGGGGTGTTCCGCGTTATCTATGCCTGCTGTGATGAGTCGCGGGTGCGCGCTGCGGTCTTCTCCTCAGATACCAGGGCGTGGCAGGTTTTCCCCTGGTCCGAAGCTGTGAAGACGCCGCAGTCTGCCGACCGCAAGAGCTGGCTTACCGCTGGTAGGATGATGAGTGGGTTCGTCTATTGGATATACATGGATGAAGCCTCCATGCTCCTGCTCAACACCACCACACTGGAGTTCTCTCGGATGGATCTGCCGCTCTACTTGAAAGGACAAACTCACATGTTTAGGGTTGGCAAGACCAAGGATGGGGTCCTCTGTATCGTCGTTGCAATTGAATTCAAACTTTATCTTTGGCTCCGGAAGATTTGTGATGACGGTGTCGAGAGATGGGTGCAAGGCCTGCTGTTTAATCTAGATGATATTGTTGAGGAGACTGGTGGTACACTAGAGGATCACGGTGAACTCAAGGTTTTTGGTGTTGTTGATGGATTTGCCTACTTCTCTACCCATGAGACCTTCGAGAATGCTCGTCTTCCTTGCTGGTTCCTATCCTTGGACCTGGAGACATCAGACATTGACTTGCTCGTTCAGAAGAAATATGATAGTCATATCCATCCCTACATTATGCCTTGGCCTCCTTGTTTGGTACGCAACAAGGCATCTCTTCAAGTTGAAGGTGCTTGATGAAATGTAGAGAAGGTATCATGGTCTTTTCCTTCTTTTGGTCCATCAGATTTTTTTTTTTTTTTGAATTTTTGATATCCTGAAGTTGAGAAAGAATAGGTCATTACTATTTTACTAATAATGTTGCATGTGCAAATGCACGTTATTGATATAAATTTAGTTTGGTGTACTTCAAGAACCACTAAAATAAGAATCTCTCTTCTAAAAAATAGGAAACATTGCTAGGAAATTAGAAGCAAATGGACAATACATACAGTAGTTATTAGCTTACACATAAAAATGAGAAATTTACACAAAATTGAAGCCATATAAGGTGAGTTAAATCAAATATGAATACAATGCCAGTTTTAATGCACAAGAGGCAATGGAATCAACTAGTAAGTATTCTAAGGTCGTTTTAACCATGCTACTATTGGTCATCCCACCGAAACAGAGTATTTAGAGACGATGGCAACCCATCTGTAGTCTATGGAACTTGATCCTTTGCTCTAATGGACAACCTCATGTACATTGCTACTGAAGAACAATGTTAGACATGGTCAAAGCACAATTTTCACACTGACGCCTTGGCATATGAATCTAGATATGGTATACCATATCAAACTCTGCAACAATTTTAATCAATGGCCCACTTTATTGATATCTACAGTTTCTTAGCCTTCATCAAATACTTGTTAAAAAAAACTTGCTTGTGTATTTTTTTTCTTCATTTTTTTTGTTTGGCACATTCATACTAAAGGACAGCATTAATTCTAGCAGTAGCTCCTTCTGTTTATTCCCTTAAACCGCAACGATGTTATCGAGCAATAGTCTTCAGCTCTTTATCAATCACTGCATTTTGAACATGTATAATTATTACATTTCACTTGCTTTTTTGAGACAGATTCTGCTTTTTGATTGGTACAATTGACGACTTGCCATTTTGGTTATACTAGGTATCTTGGCGCGGCATACGCCGCGGACGTGTGGTAAAATTCAAATTTGAAAATGTACACATTTTAATTTGTTTGCAAGTTTGGAAGTCGTTGAAATTTTAGAAAATTTTACGTTATAAAACTGTTTAGTTTTTTTTTAAAAAAAATTGTTTAAATTGGGAAGTTATTAAGATTTGAACTTTTTCCACGTTTGTAAAATTATTAGATTTGGAAGTTTTTTTTAATATTTCGAAATACTTGTAATTGATTTTTTTTTTTGAGTTGACATGGTTTTTTATGGGTGTAGTTCAAATTTGGAAATATACGTATCTAACAATTATTTAAATTTGGAAATTGTTGTAATTGAAAAAAAAAGTATATGTTCTTGGAATGTTAAGATTTCAAAATTTTGTTTAATTTGGGAAGTTATTAAGATTTATTTTTTTCTTTACGTTTTTAAAATGGTATAAATCTTGAAAGAATATTAAAATGGTGGGAATTGTAAAATGGTGGAGGATTCAAATTTGAAATTTGGGTTAGAATGCTCTAATATGGTTGTAATTCAAATTTGGGAATGTCCACATTCAAAAATTATTCAAAATTGAAAATTGGTGGGAGTGCAAAAAATTTGTATTTGAAAAATGTATAGATTTCGGAAAATTGTTGGGAAAGGTATTAAGATTTGAATTGTTTTTAGTTTATGAAATGGTGAGACTTGTAAGAATTTTAAAAATTTTAAAGATTAAAATTTGAATTTTGTGTTGAAATGTCCCACTGTGGGGCTTTTCTGCAAAAAGTGGCGAGCGGGGCTTTTTTTTCCAAAAAGTTTTATTCCGGAGGGCCAATTTATATTTTTGGCTGGGAGGCTGATTTATAATTTTTAGGAAAACGCAAGTCCTTTTCTGCGAAAAAGTGGCGAGTGGGCAAAAAGTGGCAAGCGGGGTCTTTTTTGCAGAAAGTTTTATTCCGAGGGTCGATTTGTGTAGGGTGATATACATATACTTATGAAATGAAAATTCAAAAAAATTTAAAAGATTAAAATTTGAATTTTGTGTTGAAACGTCCCACTGTGGGTCTTTTCTGCAAAAAGTGGCGAGCGGAGCTTTTTTTCCAAAATGTTTTATTCCGGAGGGCCAATTTATATTTTTGGTTGGGAGGCCGATTTATAATTTTTAGGAAAACGTAAGTCCTTTTCTGCGAAAAAGTGGCGAGTCGGCAAAAAGTGGCAAGCGGGGTCTTTTTTGCAGAAAGTTTTATTCCGAGGGTCGATTTGTGTAGGGTGATATACATCTACTTGTGAAATGAAAATTCAAACGGATGACCGAGTGCGGCGAATTTGACAAAATTTGTTAAATGTTTGTGCGAATCTGGATCCGAAATTAAGGAGCTAGACTCGATCAAACTTAAAACCGATCACAGGAATGGAACTTACTCGTCGACGCGCATATATTTTATGTATATAATTTTCGGAGAACGCGGAGTTTAAAAAAAAAAAAAAAAAATTCCGCAAAAAAAAAAAGAGAGGCTACTGTAGAGCAGACACTGTAGATGCTGTAGCTACTGTAGCACGTAACAGTGCCGCGGCGCTTCACGCCATTATATATAGTAGTGATAAGTAGTGATGATGATACTTATTTTTAGGTTGCCAGTCAGACTGAGTTTGGACTATTAGTAGCTAAATGCTTGTAAGAGCTTCTGCTGAGTATTCATATGCACCAGTAATGTGGTTATCAGCATGAATGAAACCAAAGAAATTAAGCTTAGATACATTTGCATATTGCAAAGGGATTAACTGTTCGATGCGATTTGGGAAATGTAGTATTTCAAAGAAGTGTTTTACTGTCTCTACCATCACTGAACTAATGTGCTCATTTTAACAAACTGGGATCTCATGCAGGATTAACAGCCTGCCTCTGTTGGGATGTCGTCGCAACTACCAAGTCTTGAACAGGATGGATGGATGGATCAAATGGGGAGGTCTGAAGGTGTAGCTCAAGTGTATCTGTATTTGCATCTCATAGGTGTCAAGGAATAGTGATTGTTTTTGTGCCTGTATTGGGTTATGAACTCTTGGTGTCGGTGATGTTGGGAATGGTTATGAAGGCTACCAACCAACTTTGTTAAGTGTGTTACCTTGTTATGAACTCTTGGTGATGTTGGGAATGTCTGAGAAGGCTACAAACCTTGTTAATATCATGCGATCAATTTCTTTTTGGCTTTTATCATAGTTACTCAAATGATTTGCTGTGTTCCCAGACTGTGGCCTTTTCTTTGCTGTGTTCCCAGACTGAGGTATACTGCAGTCCCTTATCTGTACTAGGGAATTGAGCGCGGCAGATGCCGCGTGCGTGTTTTTGAATTTGAGTTTGAAAATGACGATGTCGTAAAGTTGTCTAAGCTTGGAAATCATTGAATTTGGAAAATGTTTTCGTTTTAAAAATAATTGGATTTTAAAGATTCTTTAATTTAAAAAATGTTGTAATTCAATTTCAAATGTATTAGTTTTTTTACGTGAAAATACTCTGAAGTAGTTAGTATATATTTATTTTTTTTGAGTCTCTTCACACATTTTAGAGAAAATTCGTCTGGATTTTGTACTAATATTCTTCAAATTAGAGTAGTAAAATGTCATAAATATTTGTTTGAACTTCATAATTAGGGAGAATGCAATATGTGAGGTAATATGTGAGATTTTTTTTTACTGCGCTTTGTGGATTAATTAATGTGATGAATTTTACTATTTGGTAAGATGGCGCGGCGGCACGCCGCACCCGTGTGGTTTTATTGATGTAGTTCATTTTAGTTTTCTGTAATTTTTGTAAGGATTGAAAATAGTCATATACATTTGAATATTCTGTAACTGGTAGAAGTGTGGAAATACTCATATACGTTAAATTCTCCAAAAGAATAAACACATTGTGAATTAGGGGGAAGTTTTGGCATTTTAAGTATGGTTAAAAGTTGTTCAATTTTGTTGTGTCAAATAAACATTGTTAATTTTTCCGACCATTCGTGAATTCGGTATAAATAAGTAGGATTTATTTTTAAAAACATTTTTATATGTTGAACATATTTTTCCTGTGGATAATAAATTAGTTACGAATTTGTTGGAAATTAATCTAAAATTATGCGGTATTACTATTATTTTTCGTCGGTGAATTAGTTCACTTGGGAAATAAATTGAGAAAATAATATTGCAGTGCAATATGAAATATATATGTTGTTAACAATAATGTTAATGAAATTAGTTTTGGAAAAGTTATTTGGTGGTGATTTTACTGAAATTCGTTTGTAATATCTGGAGAACGCAAGGACCTTTGCGCAAAAGAACCACGTATTTTTAGTCCGGGAGGCAGATTTATATATTTTTTGGAAAACGCGTGGGCTTTTCTGCAAAAAGTGGCGAGCGGTGCTTTTTTCCAAAAAGTTTTATTCCAGAGGGATGATTTATATTTTTTTGGTCGGGAGGCCGATTTATAATTTTTAGGAAAACGCGAGGCCTTTTCTGCAAAAAAGTGGCGTGCGGGGACTTTTTTGCAGAAAGTTTTATTTCGAGGGCCGATTTATATAGGGTGATATATATCTACTTGTGAAATGAAAATTCAAACAGATGACGGAGTGCGACGAATTGGACAAAATTTGTCAAATGTTTGTGCGAATCTAGATCTGAAATTAAGGAGCTAGACTCGACCAAACTCGAAACCGATCACGGGAATGGAACCTACTCATCGACGCGCATATATTTCATGTATATAATTTTCGGAGAATGCGAAGGTTTTTTGTTTCTGCAAAAAAAATAATATCTGGAGAACGCAAGGACCTTTGCGCAAAAGAACCACGTATTTTTATTCCGGGAGGCAGATTTATATATTTTTTGGAAAACGCGTGGGCTTTTCTGCAAAAAGTGGCGAGCGGTGCTTTTTTCCAAAAAGTTTTATTCCAGAGGGATGATTTATATTTTTTTGGTCGGGAGGCCGATTTATAATTTTTAGGAAAACGCGAGAGCTTTTCTGTAAAAAGTGGCGTGCGGGGACTTTTTTGCAGAAAGTTTTATTTCGAGGGCCGATTTATATAGGGTGATATATATCTACTTGTGAAATGAAAATTCAAACAGATGACGGAGTGCAACGAATTGGACAAAATTTGTCAAATGTTTGTGCGAATCTAGATCTGAAATTAAAGAGCTAGACTCGACCAAACTCGAAACCGATCACGGGAATAGAACCTACTCATCGGCGCGCATATATTTCATGTATATAATTTTCGGAGAATGCGAAGGTTTTTTGTTTCCGCAAAAAAAAAAAAAAAAAAATTTGTTTCATGCGGATCCTTCAAGCTTTTATATATAGTTAGGATTCTCTAAAGGTTTTCTCCAGGATTTTTTCAGATGAATGTCAGCAATAGTAGAAATTCAGGCCGCTCATAAAACATGGTTGTGACTTGTAAGTGCTCATGTCTTATTTCAGTAGACTTGTGCTATGTAATATGGTTTCAGACTTTCTCTGAGCTAATTATGAGAAACAAAAGATTTTGGAGAATTCGGTTTCCTGCGAGTAAGATTACCTGAGAATTCAGTTTCAGTTTCTTTCTTAGGTGTGAATTGTCTGAAAACTCTGACCGTAAAACTTTTATGAAAAGATGCATGCAGCCTCTTCACATCAGTCATTGACCCATGAACTGTATATTAAATTATCTGAACTATCAACAATCAAATTTTACAACAAAAGATGATATACAACAATTGATGTTAAGACCAGTACAGATCTGACATTCTGCTAGATTACAACTCCTTTTATCTCCAGACACGGCAATCCCGTATGAACAATGACGTGACCTTATCAGAAACCCTAAATGAATATAAATAATAATGTACAAGTGCTCTCCCTAAGGGACTTGTGGCTTGGCAGGCACTTGATCCTTCATCCAAAACAATTCTTACACTGCATGATCAGTTCGGGGGATCCCATGCTTTTGGAACCATTCAGGCATATGAAACCTTTCGTACAAGGCTGGCCTCACATCTCTCTGGAGAGAGAGATGCTTCAGAAGTGGAAAGATAACCTCCATCAGCTAAAAAATTGCAAATAAAATAAAATTAATAAACCTGTAGAAACTAGAAAACCAGAAAAATGATTGGTGTCGATTATCAGTTACTTGATCATCCGAGTGTTGTCCGGCTGAAAATGGAACACAAGGTATTCCATTCAAAGGCTGCACTATGAAGCTGAACGGATTGTTGTCCACGAGGACGATTCTACTGAATTCTTTGGACAGGCAAGAAAGATCTTTCACATGCTCTCTGTACTCCCTGAAATTGTGCACCCCAATGATATCAGAAAATGAACTGGTTCGCTATTCCAGTTGTTTAGGTCAGTGACAAATCTGTATTCTATGCACTATCAGTAAGGTTTGCACCAAAACCCTAGTATGTAAGCCAGTCGCTATTAAATTACTAAGTAATGAACACAAACATGAATGTACAGATTGTGCATGCATAGGTTAGGAAAGCACCATTAATTCATTACCAAAGACTGCAACAGGGACCTTGCACGCAGTGACGCAGATGGATTATGTATTGCGACACAAATTTAATAAATTAACTGACATAGTAACCCTAAGTATGCAACGGGCCTCTATCTTTTTTTCCCTTCGACTTCGGCTATGACCCCAAAGTCTACTATGGAAATTCTTCGGGAAGAACCTTTAGCACTTCCGTTCGTGGGCCTTTGGATGGAGTATGGCTGGAAGGTCAGCCTAGCTAGTCTTGTCAATCGGCCCCCGCTTGCCCTTTCCTAAGCGGTGACAGAATGAAACGACCATAATAAAGACGCTCCGGTTTGGTCGGATATGTAGAAATCTTTTTCATTATCATAGTGGATCTTCTGCTTGGGGAACTTCAATATCCACGGGCTTGCTAGCTAAATGGCAATTAGCATTTTTCCAGTAGTAATTCTAGGTACTATTGCATATAATATAGGTTTAGCGGTTCTCTGATTAGTAGTTCTTTTTCGAAATCGATTTCGACATGAATTGAGTTAAGCTGAAAAAAAGACTATTTTAAAAACTAGTCGCAAGTAACTACTGGCCATCTCCACTAAGCCCACCAATTTGCTGTCCTCTACACCAACCAAGCAACCGAATATCAGTAGAATGCAACCTAAACAATTGAAGATGTGTGTATCTCCAAGACTCCAAAGCAAGCCGAAGAGAAGCATAATTAATGAGCAGGTTCTTTCTTCTTTTCTAAAACTGGTGCTAGCAGGCATGGGCAAGAATATGGATGTACTGCAAAAAAATACGCAATAAATCCTTTATATTCTGTCCGCCCTGCCTTTGCAACATGCCAGCCCCATCAGGGCTGGCGTCACAGCGCAGAGGTCCATGGCCCACGGCCTCCAGTAGTGCGGAGTACTGTCTTCACTCTAATCCTTACATAACTCAGACACATCACATAAAGCAAAGTAATGATGGTTATCATCAAGATGTGGTAACAACAGCACATTGTTACACAACCATTTGTATCCCATAGGGAATTCTGTGTTACTTACGTGGTAACAGTTGATGGACGATAGAGACGGAGCTTGAATCTATTGTGGGCATCTATTCTATCCACTAAAGGTCTTGCATAACCTGAGGAGAAATTTGGACAGGCATGGTGAGGGCGTGAGGTTAAACTGATTGGGCTCATGTGACCAGACAAATGAAGAAAAACAGCAGCCAACATACCTTCTAAACCTGCTGTAAAGAGGATAAGATCTGCAAATTCACTAGTTTTCTGCAAGAACTCATGCAGACCAGGACGTTCAAAAACAGTAACATGATTCACCTTTTGTTTTCCTTCTACATCCTTTACAGCTCACAAAAAAAAAAAAAGTTATCAATAGTGATTAAAATTATTACGTAACTGAAGTAGCAAGAGAAGAAGTTTGTACCTTATCAGTGGATATGCACTCCATGTCAAAGCAATGTAGTCCCGCTTCAACAGCTTGGGTGCGTACAATAGGAGGAAGACCAGATGACTCGTATGCAGAAACTAAAGTCTCATCCAAGTCAAGCACTACCTGAACAGATAGCCCAAGTTTATTCAGAAATGATCAACAAGTTTATACTACTAAAGACCTCATAAATATGATTCATTAATACGTGTAGTAATGTATTTGATCTTATAAGGTAGCAATACTGAAATCCTGTAAATTCTCAAAGCAACCCTTGTCTAGAGATGAGATTAATGCAGTTGCTGGTTACTAAAACCAATAAGACCTTGTTTTGGGATTGAAGCACAATTTTTTTTACATTGTTCATTGCTCTGTGAAGTTGTTTGCCACTGACACCACTAATCTTTGTTTCGGAATTGTAGCTGGTAACCCAGCACCAGCACTCCAAAATGGCTCTTAGCACACATACATACAAACTCAGCAGCAAAGAGAACACATCAATCAAGGTAACTGAATTAAGCAGGCAAACGCCCAATTAGCTCAACAATCGCTCCGCCTAACCCCAAATCACCTCCCAAAGACCGAAACATACTGTAATTGGATACAGACAAGTCTCCTACATCCACTTCCTATCTGAATGGAATCCATTTTCTTCCCAAACTTTCGATTGCCCCCTTCCCACAACACCAATTAGCTGAAATGAATCCAACAAAAACGGAATCTTTCGTACCGTGAGGCGCTCCAGGGGCTCAAGCGGAGGCGCCGGGACAGGAGCCGCGTCCACCGGGATCTCGGAGCGGAGGGGCATGAAGGCGACCTCCGGCGACGGCTGGTCGGAGGCCGCCGTGGAGGGGAGGAGGGGGTAGCGGAAGCCGACGAAGGACAGGAGCTGGGCGCAGGAGGGCGTGCCGCGGAGGATCTGGAGCAGGACCTGGAGGAGGAAGCCGATCCACCCCACGACCGCCTGCCACGCCTGCGTCGCCGCTTTCCCCCGCTGCTGGTGCTGCGCCGCCGCCGCCGCGGTCGGCGAGTAGACCTCCGCCGCAGCCATGGACGCCAGCGACAGGCTGTCGCGCCACACGCAAGCGTGCGGGTGTGGGGGGAGGCGATGCCGGAGGCGACCGGAGGGAGGTGGTGGTGGTGGTGGTCGGTCTTTGCACGTACGTGGACGTGCTCTGTGCCCGGGTGGGCTTAGCGGGACAGGGGATTGGTGATTGGGGGTAGATTTGGTGGGCCCACCTGTCAGAGAGTGTACGGCGAAACTGGCGAGCTGCCGGAGTAGAGTGATTATCATACGTGCACACCGGAGTTTTCTTCTCCGATTATTTTATTTGTGTGCATTTCTGCTTTGCTGGCTTTGATGCTTATATGTTAATTTGTTTTGACGATAACTATGAAGTATTGTGGGGTACCAGTAACGTTGACATGCTATTTTCGTCAATCGGGTTCGGTTGATTTCAACAATGTGCCAAACAGCTGGATTAAGTTAAGATGCACGTTTCCTTGACGGACTATTTGTACCAGCAACATAAATGTTACTACTTACAAAATTTCTAACTGGTGTTTTCTCCGAAACTAACTGACCAACTATTTCTAACTAACTGACCAACTCGTTCTATGTTGGTTGTTTGAAATATTCCTTTCTCCCAAGAGATGGCAATGCCGTATTGCCTTGCCCCGAAGCCATGCTTTCTCCACGTTTCGTGCTCGATGATTATACCTAAGTAAGCAGGCCCCTCTGTCCCTCGCTGCCTCTTAACAAATATAGCAACAATGAAAACGGAGTCGGCCGTGCTCTTTGAATATAGTTTTGTAGTCAACGACACGACAGCCAATGAGCGAGAGAGAAGGACCTTATCTACTTGGGTTGAAGTAATGTTCATCACGTGCTATTGCACATGCCCGCAAACAAAGCAATTGTTACTGCACATCTAAAATAACTGTGTTAGCACGTCCCACATGATTCGTGCTGCTGAGTGGACTACAACGATACTTTTATTAATAAACAAAATTCGGAAAGTGTCTTTGGCTCCCGAGGTACAGTTCTCCTGCTAATTATAAAATAAAATTTTATAAATCCACATATAGCCAATGGTGTATCCCATAAATGTGCAAAATATCAATTTCAAATAATCTATATTATGGGCTACACAAAAATGGCAAAATCTCATGGAGATTTGAAAATGTGCATAATTGGATCCACACTTTTATTATTTTTGTGTAGCTCAGAATACTAAGCATTCGAAATTGATTTTTTCATGTTTGTGAAATACACCATTTTCTACATCCGGATTTTAAAAAATTAAAAAATCTTAAATATGATTTTCATTTTTTAAAATAGCAGGAGCATTAGAGCTCGGGAGCCAAAATCTCCAATCAACAAAATTACCATAACTGGTTAATTATATGATAGAGTGAACACAAATACAAGTTAAAATGGTATTCTTTGAGTCGAGGAACAAACTCGGTGAGTTATGTATCGATCTACATGATAGGCTAATTTTGGAGTTGGTCGATGGCGTGAGTCTGAAAAGCCGCCCATTGTTCCATCGTTGATCTCTTCTGTAGGCTTCATCTTGGGTGTCCTTCTCCGATACAGGTAGGTCTCAGTTGTCTTGATCTACATGTCTTGATAGGTTCCACCTCTCTCTACTCTGAGTTACTCTTCTACACGTCTAGCAGTCTAGGTCGAGTTCCTCTTGTAGGTCAGTGAAGCTTCTTTGGTAGGTTTATGGTATTGACCTTGAGCGGGCTGGATGGGTGCCGCCTGTATGGAGGTGTAACACAGGTCAATCCATATATCATCGACACAACTATAAAAATGTCGAGGCCACATTTTCGATTCCCTAAAATTGGAAGTTCTAACGGGCCACTAAAGAGGACTTATGGGCAGTTTTTAAGGGTCGTAGGAAAAAAGGGGTCCATCAGGTACCCTATGCGGGCCCCTAAAATAGGGAGATCCTAAATTCTCCCATCCCGCCCTTTCTCCTATGGGCGAAACTCACACCCCCTATTTGGTTGTTGCCTACATGGCGTAAAATTCAACCGCGCGCCATCCTCCCCCTCTCGTGCCATCGGATGTCACCGATGAGCTCATCACCAGCGCCGATCACCCCGAGCTCATGCTAGCACCGTCTTCCGCTCTGAAGGCCCCTCTCTCAGCTTTCCCCTTCCTCTCATGCTACTGCGATGGCTAGCACCGTCTTGGTTTTGTGGCATGCATGGTCTCCTCGCCCGTCCACCTAAGGTCTCGTCTTCGACCTCGCCAGCTGAACTCCCCTCTGCGCCCTCGAACGTCCCCTTTCGGACTACAATCCAGAGTTCCGCTCAGCATGCCATCCAGTTGCCTAAATGACACAAGTAGGACGAGGCTCATGACGGGATTTAGGCCGGTGAAGCAGGAGGCAGGGCGACGCCGACATCTCCGGCGCATGGTGCCATCGTCCCCTATATCACTTATCGCCCTTGTTCCACCCTCCTCCTTTCCAACTGCATGGGTAAGGTGAAGTTTGTGGTTGGACGGGTAGAGAAAAAGTCAAGGAATAAAGAAAATGAAGAAAAACTGACTTACTAAGCATTAGTGCACAAACACAATGCATCTCAACTACAAAAAGGAAAGACATAAGGTTTGAAATATTGACCAATTATTATGTAAATGGTGGAGGGTATTAAATGGAGGTGAGGTGTTGCGTATTGTGGAGACCTTGCCCAAGTAAACGTTAGTGTATGGCTTGTTCCAAATTATGTAACACGTTAGATACATTATACCCCGCGTCCCTTGTAGATCGTCTTGGCGCTGCTCGACAACGTGTTTCTCGAGATGGTCGTTGGTTGCGTGGGATGTCCAATTGTCCATGTCGGATGAATGAACGCAATACCAGTTATCTCCAGACCATACATTATGGACGAGGTCAGAGATTTCAGACATTGAGTCTATGTCGATCAAGGTTTTGTAACAATAATTTCTCTATGTAGGTGGGGGTGACTCGTTTGTGGGGATTTTCGAATACTAAATCTTGAGCTCGAGGGCGAAAATTTTAGGCTTGAACTTCATCGTTTGTGCTTGGCAATGTCGACATCTACATGTCGTTTCCATGTTGAAGACATTGTTTGAAGAATGGCCGAACTTACCCTCCGGGGAGTAAATCCACAATCTTGCCTCAGTGTTTGAATCCGATAACGGTGGCGCGGATGTGTTGTACCTTTCCAGGAGGTCATTTTTAGAGAATCTTCTTATTCTAGGTGTTGCCAACGATAGTGGTTGATTCATGGTTGTTATTGTGTACCACTGGTTGGTAGACATGATTTTTTGTCATGTCGTTTATTATGCTTTTATTTATTAGTAATTTAGTTATGTGCATTATCGATCTCTCGATTGTCCCATGTCATTGTCATCGTGTTAGATCAAGGCACCGGATGTATCGGGGAATATCGTGATATTAATATATTTTTCTTTATCAAAAGAAGTTATTAAAGACATAAAAACTGGTACTACTGCTCAGTCCTCGCTCGACGTCTCGTGCTTGTCTACATTCTCCGACCACTGGTAGCTGGATGGCCTGCTTTCGAATTTAAAACTGATCAAACAGTCTAGACGTCACAGCGTGGATGAATCCAAAAGGTTATCAGGATACACCTTGAGTGGTCGTTGGGCTATCTCCACACAAAACCCCTGTAAAGTTTATACCGCCGGAGAAGAAGAGGGCAGGAGAAGCCGCAACCAGGAGAAGAGAGGACCACCTTCGTTGAAGACGACCGCAGAACCCGCTCGCCGCTCAGCGACGAGACCTTGCTCGATGAACAGACATGGCCAGGCCACCCCGATCTCCAGATCCGCCGCCGGCCGCCCCCGGGACAGCCCAGCCGCGCCAGATCCTCCACCTTCCGACCTTCAACCCTGCACGAGAGACAAGCACGAGCGCCCCCAGAAGGAGCTCCTGTACAGAACCCGGAGACTTCGTCGACGACGGCGGAGCAGACGCCATCGAGGCGAGGAAGAAGACCCGGGACCAAAAGCCAAAGCATGTCCGCCACCACCACCACGACGACCAAGCGCAGGCACCACACCACCTTCACTACCTCCCCAGCGACGCCGCCAGAACGGGGAAAGGAGGGGAAGGACATAGCCCTATACACCGACGCCTCCGCCACCGTCCTCGGAGCCGCCGCTTGGGCACGCACACCTAGAAACACTAGGACTAAACTACACGCACAGACGGGCCGGGGCTCCCCCCACCTCACGGCGCCGAAAAACGGCGACCGGAGGCGGAGGGGAGCAGCGAAGCCGCCGGCGAGACCTCGACGCTTCTGGTCGCCTCCTTTCCGCCTCCTTTCACTATAGCAGGGGAACGGATAAGGAGAGCCTCGAGGTTTTTTTTTCTGAGTACACATTACAAACAGGTCCAGAAAGTAAAGAAAATTACAAGGAGGACCAGGAAATATGCAGAGAGCCCCCTAAGCCGCCGTGAAGAACCACGATCAGATCCTGCAACCGCGCTCCCGAACCCTAGGCCTCGCCGGAGTCGCCGTACCTCTCGCCGCCGGGAAGCAAGCACCTCCACGCCTTGTAGAAAGCCGCAAGAGCCGTCCGCCGCACGCGACGGAACCGAAGCCAATGAACACGCACGGCCGCAGCGCCAGCATCCCCGCACCACCTTGCAACCCGCCGACTCGGCTCCGCCCGGGCCAACCTCCAGCAGCACCACACAACTTCCTGCCGAGCACTCCCCTCGCCACCACGACCGGCCGGAGCAGCAAACGACGAGGAAGACCACCACCAGAACCACCACCAAAACCGAACACCAACCTCCAGCAACTTCCCCCCACACCACCACGGCAGGCTAGAGAAGCAAGGCAGGAGGAAGAAGGTGCCGGACGAACCTCCACGACCTCTCCGGCAACCGCCGGAACGGGGAACAGAGGGGGAGGACAAAAGCTCTAACACCGCCGCCATCGCCACCGTCTCGATGACGGCGAGAGCCACACCCACACGCACACCTACACCTATACTATACACGCACATCATCCTCCGGAGCTCCCCCCTACCTCACAGCGCCCGAACGGCGGCCGGAGGCAGAGGGGAGCGGCGGATTCGCCGGCGAGAACAGAAGCTACGCGGACGCCTCCCTTATCGCCTCCTCTCTACTGTTCACGGGGAGAGGATAAGGAGGAGAGAGTGTGTCCCCTGTAAAGTTTATCCACAAGAGCAGAAATTAAATTTACCATCAGAGCAGAAATTAAATTTACCATCAGATTCATGCCAATGAAGTATTCCCTCCGTTTCAAATTAATTGACTTTCATTTGTCCACATGTGGATGTATCTAGACATGTTACATATATAGATACATCGATATTTGGACAAATGAAAGTCATTTAATTTGGAACGGAGGGAGTATATTACAGTACTACAGATGAGATATTTTCTTTCCCTTTTGTGAATCAATAGTTCAGCGCAGAGTATTTTTTGTTTGTTAGCTTAGCTCGTACCTAGTGTCGACGCTCAAGGCATGAAAAAAATGCTTTGATTTGTTTAGCAGCTTTCCTCGGTTGCGCTTACAGATTGGTCTATGCTGGCAGCTTGATCTGGAAAAGAAGGCACCGCAGGAGGAAAAGTGCTGTCATCACTCATCAGTTCGGCAGCGCAGGCACACCGCACACCTACCTCCTCGAGTGAGCCAGTGTTTTTGCCAACTTTTCGACGCACCAAACGTTTCTTTCGTAAAACATTTGCACGGTGGTAGATTCTTCGGCAAAATATAGGAAAAGGAGTACCTGATCTTTTTTCTTCTTTCGTTTCTTGCTTTCCGCAGTGAGAAAAGTCACAGAGATTCCTTAGAGCATCTGCAAAAGAATACCTATATATAATCTGCAAAAAGTCCTCTTCCCCGTTCCCCTGCTACAGTGCCCTCGGGGCGGAAAAGAGACGACCGCTTGATCCGGAGTCTCGCCGGCGATCTGCTGCTCCCCTCTGCCTCCGGCCGCCGTCTTGGCGCCGCGAGGTGGGGGGGGAGCCTTGGATCCGTCTGTGCGTGTAGTAGGTCCTAGGTTTAGCTAGGTGTGCGTGCCCGGATGGCGTCCTCGAAGACGGTGGCGGTGGCGCCGGTGTATAGGGCTTCTTCGTCCTCCCCCTCCTTTCCCCGTTCCGGCGTCGTTGCCGGGAGGCTGTGGAGGTGCTGTGTCGGGCGCGGTCTTCTGTCCGTGCTCCTCTGGCCGGCCGTGGCGGCGAGGAGAGGAGCCGGCGGTGGTCGTTGCTTCGTTTTTGGTGCAGGTGGGTCTGGTGGTTTGCGTCTTCGTTGTCTCTGCTTCAGCTGGCCATGGTGGCGTGGGGAGCAGCGGCTGGAGATGCGGCGGTGTGGCGGTTGGTGGACCTAGACGGCGTGGCGCCGGCTGGAAGTTGGGCGGTGCCGGAGAGCTCGCGCTGTGGCTGTGCGCGTTCAGCGAGTCCAAGCTTCGTCGCGTGGCGGCGGACGGCTCATGCGGCCATCTACAACATGTGGCGGTGCTACCTCTCCGGCGGATCGAGGTACGGCGGCGCCGGTGCCGTCTAGGCTCTTGGGAGAAGACCGATGGATCCGATTGTTGTTCGTTCAGGGAGCTCAGGGGGCTTCGTGCAATTTCCAGGGTCCCGTTGTAATTTCTTTTCCTTGCTGGACTTCTTTGTAAATTGTGCTGAGTTCTCTAATATATGGGTGGGATCCTTCCTCTAAAAAAAAGAATACCTATATATGATTTGGATACAAAAAATTGAAAATATGAGTATTTTGGCCAAAAAAATATGAGAAGGCGACCCCAAATCTGCTTGGGCATTAGAAGGCGGGCGGCTGGCGCGCCTCGGCTCTTTCGACCTCGTCGGCGGCTTCAGTGGCAAGCGGAACCGGCCTCGTTCTAGGTTGACCCTTGCCGCCCTCCATCGTCGTTCCGTCGCCGATACTTCAATTTCAGAAGAGGGCTATTGTATGGCTGAGACTGTTGTACCCCACATGCCAGTGGCGTACACAAAAATTGGTATCAAAGTTTTAGGTATGTTGTAAAAGCAGAAGTTTTTTGCTATCTATACCTATTTGCTCTACCCAAAACAAGTTTGGTTAGTCAAAATTTGCGAAATCTCTTGATGATGCTACTTTCTCTGTTTATTTTTTGGGTCAAAGTGGTCGTATCCACTGACCGAATAGATATAAGAGATGACCTAGTTTATAAGGAAAATCGGGTACAAAAACTATACAAACCGTACACTGCCTGTTTATGAGGAAAAGAGAGGCAAAAACCGCACAAGCGAGGCGATCCGTCGACCACACGACGCAAATCGACCAAACGCCATAAACGCACACCACTTGCTCCGGGCCCGCTGGCCTAGGCGTAGGGCGCGTAGCAATAAGGACAAAGCTTCGCATACGAATCAAAATTAGTGATTATATACACTAAAATGCATCTATATATTATAGATTTGATTTCAAAATAGTTAAAACATAATTTGGAATGGAGTACGGTGAGGTCTTCGGAAGCACTAGCCAGCAGCACCCGTGGCCTCGCACAATAGCCGGGCAGGGATGCAGCAGGCGCTGGGCCTGGGCCGCTCGTGCAGCCTCGGCCGTTTCTGCCGCCGCAGCACGGCCACTCCTTCCCCGTCCCCTCGTCCGCGTCTTCGCAGCAACAGCAAGATCGGCGGAGCCGTGCCCGTGCGCGCTCAAGCCGCGCAGTCCTCGCAGGCACAAATCATGGAAGCCAAGAGGGAGGAGCCGAGGGTGGTGACGCTGCGGGCCGTGGAGGCCACCCCCGAGTCCTTCGCGCCGTTCGGGCAGGTCATCGCCGCCTCCCCCGACGGCGACCAGTTCGGCCCCCACGACGCCAGCTCGACCTCAGCCGCGGCATCCCTAGGTCAGTATACGAAGACCCTTTCCCGGTTCCGCACCACAAACCAGCACCAACTAATCACCCTCTACCACTCTTCGCATGGACTAGACCGCAAAGATTCTGATTTTTCCCCCTCTCCGCTTTGGCAGGTTCTACATCATGAGATTGGAGAACAGGCCACTCGGGTTCTCGACCATCACCCACCACGCCGGCGTCACGCAGTGCCTGGGCGCCATCGGCTGCCAGGACTGGTACCTTGGCGTTGCCAAGCCTTCCATCGTGGACGGGGCGCCGGAACAGAGTGGCCAGCGTGATGGCAGGAGTCCCGTGCAGGCGCGTGCTGGTCATTACTATCTTCCTCCCGATCCCGCCGAGGTCTGCGTCTTCCGGGTCTCCGGTCCGAAATTCCTCAAGCTGCACACGGGGACCTGGCACGCCGGGCCGCTGTTCAAGGCGGACGCCGTGGATTTCTATAACCTGGAGCTCAGCAACACCAATGTGAGTGCTTTCTTGCTGAATAATTCCTTACGGCGTTTAGTGCTTCTATAGGTAGTTTGTCGAGCTAAGCAGTGTCATTAAGTTATAAAATTGAACTTATTCAGTTCATGTATCTTCCGAAGGCCGTGAACCCTGACGTATCAGCAGCCATCTTTAGCAGCGGTAGTGCACTGCATCGTTCATTCCATTGTAACAATACTTTGAAAATTAAAAACAACAACACTAAGATAAGACGAGTTTCTTCTAAAATAGCTTCTATTAGGATTCATGAAACAGTTCATGATGTTTGCATTTTTGTGCATCGTTTACACTTCGCAAAACTAAGTTACCTGGCCTCTAGCAAATTCAGAATGTCTGCCACTGCCAGGCACTTCATCATAAGTTTTGCAATTTTATGCGTATTTCACTTAGCAGTCTACATGTCTTTTACTCATCACTCAACTGTTCTGCTCACATGTGCTGCTGTGCATAAACTTCGTCCCCTGTACTCCTATCACTTCCGCTTCGTACAACCCCCTAGACACATCAACGTCCTAGATTTCACGATACCCCTTCGCCATAAACGTATAATCTGTTTGGTATAGCTGTGATGAAACCCGTATGGCCCATTGGTACCGCGCCGTAACCCTTCCTAAAAATATGACCGTATCGATACGATCTCTGTACGGTCGCGGTGCCCCTGTTCTTGTAGCCTGCACTGTTCATGTTTCTTGTCGGTGGTGAGTGAAGGGGCATCGTAGGCGGTGGAGGTGGGCACGTTTCGTCGGCGTGCTTCGCCGGCGGCGATGTTTGATAGGAGCCGGAGTAGGGTTCCATCAGCGAGAATGGCAGTCATTAGCAGAGCCGTATTAGGGTTTCATCGCCCTCGTCGAGAATGGCAGTGGCAGCGTCCTTCGTCGGCGGCGATTGGATTAGGAGCATGAGAGTTGCAGAGTTCGCCCCGTGCGGGTAGGGCTGCAAAACCCGGTGTGAAAGATGTGACACACGGTGTGTACACCATCAAGATTGCAAAAGAGAAGGACGCGGTGTGTCCAATGGTCCTTGCTTTCTTAGGGCTGTCCAATGGTGATGATTCGTCCTCGCGTTGCTGTATTCATCTATAATACAATCTTCAACCCACAAGTTAAATAAGATAACCATTACATATTGTACACTCGTCTAGTACATCTCTATTCAAACTTTCAAAGCCGTTGATTTATTCCATCTTCTCTTTAGTGGGATCATGGTAATTAATGGATCATTTACCGGATCAGGCAATGGATGCACATTGTCCCAGTAAAGGTACTGCATAAATAAATAAACGGGTGTTTGAGAAACAATTGTAATTGTAATGATAAATTGAAGATAAAATATTGCGGTGTACCCGTAGGAAAGCCAAGTTTACTTTTGGCCATTTAGTAATTTCGTCTCCTTTTTTCAAATTCTTAAGACTTTCTACACAGTGTGAAAACATTCCAGTTGAGTAGCTTCAAATATAGCAGAGTACTGTGCGAAACTGAACCCGCTCCCGTGCCGCACCCAGGCGGCACCGGGGCGCCACCGTTGCGCCGCACCAGCAGCTCTCCTCCGCGCCACCCTCGCCGCTGCTGCCGCCGGCCTCCGGGCAGCGGCGGCGGCGGCGCTCCCTGCTGCCACACATCTGGCACTGGGGTGGTCCTCTCTTTCCTTCGACGCGGGCGGACGCCGGGCCCGGCTGGGGACGGCGATGGCGGCCGCCGGCGCAGGCACGTCGGAGCGGCGGCTCCGGGACTGGTGGGGCGCGACGTCTTGGCCTCGCGGGTGGCAGGACGGCGGCACGGGCGCTCGGCGTTGGCGCGATGGGCCCAGGCGGGCCGGATCTGGGCTCTGGCGGGCTCGTCGGCATTGGGGCGGGTCGGCGGCCAAGCGAGGTCGCGGGGGGCGGTTCTGGCGCGGGTGGCTCATGCTGGCCATGGCGGGCGGCCTGGCTGTTGGCCGCGCAGGGCGCGCACTGGGCGCGACGTGGGCGCAAGGGTCTCCGGGGTGCCGCGGTTGCGCTTGGGCGCGGTTCGGAGGCCCGAGGCGGATGGTGGCTGCTCTCCGGCCTCAACGGGTGGATGACTACGGCCCGGTACCGTGTTGGTACCTGGCTCGGGCGGTGCTCCTCCGCGTCTCGCCGGCATGGTGCTTGGTTCGACGTTGTGGCTCGTGCTGCGTCCGGTGGTCTGCTCCCTGGTCGGGTTTCGATGGAGCATGGGTGCTGCAGTGGAGAGGTTGCGGTGGTGCTCGGTGGTGCGGGGCGTGGCTGCGGGCGGAGCGGGGGATGGTGTGAGGCGGGCCGGGCGGGCTACGCGGGCAGGCATGGCACGTCGTCGTCGAGCGAAAGCTCTGCTGCGGGTTTTCCCAGCGCAGGCGGTGGCGACACCTCCGGGCGCCGTTTCCCTCCTTGGAGGCACCGTCGAGACGCGATGCTTGCCTTCTGCTCGTGCCACTTCGCGGGAAACCCTAGATCTTCTGGGATCGGGCGGTGGTGGCGTCCTGCGTCATGCTCCCCCTTGGGGGCATCGTTCTTGAAGTGTGACCGGCCGGAGGGACCTATGGTTGCGGGAGGTGGCGGCGAGGATGTCGAGGCTGGTGTGGCGGCGGCAACTGCGGCTGTCTTTTAGGCCGGGGCGGCGGCCCCGGATGTTGGTACGACGTCCGTGGTCTGCGAGCAGCTCTCCCTGGGCAGCTTGGGCTGCGGGTGGCTGGTTTGTGCGGCGTCGTGGCTCGGTTGCGAGCGGTGCTATGTCGGGACGGCGGTCCCGGAGGGGTGTTGGCGGCGAGGCTGTCGGGGCTGCTGGGGCAGCGGCAGCAGCGGTTGCCTTTTAGGCCGGGGCGGCGGCCCCGGATGTTGGCACGGCGGCCGTGGTCTGCGACCGGCTTACCTGGTGCAGCTTGGGCTGTGGGTGGCCGAGTCGTGCGGCGCCGTGGCTCGAGTGTGGGCGGTGGCATGTCGGGGCGGCGGCCCCGGAAGGTGGTCCAGGTGGTTTGCGCAGGGCGTGATGGAGCGTTGGATGTCGGGGCGGCGGCTCCGAGTTTTTTTTTCTGCATCATCGAGGGCGTTCCTCCTTGTGTCGTGTGGGCGACAAGGTTGCTCTCGGTGCTGTTCGTCGTCGAGGCTCCGGTGGTGGCCGCTTCATCTACGACGGAGTGTCCCGTACCTGCTCCTCCCAGAGCAGTTGCGGTTTCTTCTCTCCGGCAAGGGTGGATTGCTGGCCGGCCGACCGTGGAGTGGGTGTTGTGTGGGTTTTTGCCCCGTGGTGTTCGTTGTATGGTTTTCGCACGGTTTCTTCCACTAATAAACCGGGCACCTTCTGGTTAATTAATACAAGGGGCAAAGCTTTTGCCCCCCGTTTCAAAAAAAACATTCCAGATAAATCTCGGTATCTAGTTGATATTTTCAACTAAACAGTAGAAAGACTTTGGGACATACTTTGTAGAATGTGGGGCAATCACCGTACCAAGGACTAAGACCGCCTTTTGGACAAACTCGTTGTTGCAGATTTACTTATCATAATATCTCTAATCAAGTCATCAATCTCTATTTCTCCTGATTTTTTTATTGAGGAAATGCGCTGGAATCCATTTCGTGCAAATTTGCTGTGCGCTTTTATAAAATACGACATCCATACTGTTGGAATTTTCCCAAATATGTACATGACTTCTTCTGTGTCGGCCGTTAATCCACGATAATTCTTATCCACAACAAACTTTTTGGTTGTAACATCAAAGATTTCGATCATATATTTCAGTAAACCCTAACGCATCTTGATCGGAGAAATATCAACCATGCTTTGTAGTTTTGTTTGGAGAAACGCAAACCGCTGGTGCTTTGTAAAAGCATTAGCGAGATCGCACCACTTCTCAACATTGCAACTAATATCTCCCAAAGTAAAATCCATGCTGAAAAAACAATAATATTTTAAATTAGCATAGGGTACAACATGCCGCCACACACGTGGAGACCGTCTGAGACTAAACCCTAAGCCGGGCCTAAATCCTAGGCCGGGGTGCAACTCCATTCGACATGATGGGTAGTTAGACGAGTAGCATGCGGTACAGAGTAGAAAATAGACACGGCCCTACGTGTGTATCGACGATACATGGAAAATATGGTGTCGGCGTGGAAAGTTTGTACCTCGTCATGAGCTCCTTATGTCGAGGTACAAACTTTCCACGCCGACACCATCTTTTCCATGTATCATCGATGCACATGTAGGGTCGTGTCTATGTTTAACTCTGTACTGCTCGTCTAAGTACCCATCATGTCGGATGGAGTTGCACCCGAGCGCCTAGGGTTTAGGCCCGGCTTAGGGTTTAGTCTCGTACGGTCTCCACGTGTGTGCCGGCGTGCTGTACCATATGCTAATTTAAACTGTTATTGTTTTCTACAGCATGAATTTTAATTTGGGAGATATTAGTTACAATGTTGAGAAGTGGCGCGGTCTGCTAATGCTTTTACAAAGCACCAACGGTTTGTGTTTTTCTCCAATCAAAACTACAAAGCATGTGTGATATTTCTCCCATCATGATGCATGAGGGATATATGATCGAAATCTTTGATATTACAACCAAAAAGTTTGTTGTGGACAAGAATTATCGCGAATTAACAGGTGGTTCAGGAGAAGTCATGTGTATATTTGGGCTAGATACCAATGGTATGGATATCGCAGACTTTATAAAAGCGCGGAACAAATTAGCACTGAACATCCAGCACACTTTTTCAATAAAAAATCTGGAGAAATAGAGATTGATGACTTGATTAGAAATATTGTGAAAAGTAAATCCGCCAACGACGAGTTTGTCCAAAAGGCGGTCTTAGTCCTTGGTACGGTGGTTGCTCCGCATTCTACAAAGTATGTCCCAAAGTCTTTCTACTGTTTAGTGGAAAATATCAAGTAGATACCGAGATTCAACTCGAATGTTTTCACACTGCGGGTCTGCGGGTCTGCATAGAAAGCCTTAAGAAGTTGAAAAAAGGAGGCATAATTACTAAATGGCCAAAAGGAAACTTGGCTTTCCTACCGGTACAACCGCAATGTTTTATCTTCAATTTATCATTACACCTATTTCTCAAACACCCTTTTATATATTCATGCAGTACCTTTACTGGGAGAATGTGCATCCATTGCCTCGTCCGTTGAATACTATGAGCCCAGTAATGAGAAGATGGAATGAACCATCAGCTTTGAAAAAAGATCTTTATAACGATAATGGCCGTGGTCATTACAAATTTGAGATAGTTTGAGGTGCTTCAGTACACGCCTACACGGGATATGCTTACAAGGGAGCCCCTTACGAATCATTCTCCGACAGCTGCACTTTATAATTTCTTTTGAGTCTGCTGGGATATACTCCAAAGTAAATACGTGCTTACCGTTATTTTTCCATGACACGATAATTTTTCGATATCCATCATTCCCCACCAAGGTGTCACAAATTGCCAGCTCGTCAGTTCTCCTCGCATAATGTAGAAGAAAATACGCTTGCGCACCCAAATACTGTTGTCTTACGGTGATTGTTCACACCGACAAATGGAATGAATGGCATACCATACCGGTTCATCTTGTAAGTGCTGTAAAAAAAACAACCACATCACCAAAATCTTGGTACTCCTTGCGTGATTGGGAATCACACCAGAACATGCTCTGCATACGTCCTTCTTTATCCGTTTGGTACTCAAAGAAGAAATCAGGATCCCTCTCCTTTCTGCCGACCATAATGCCAACGGCAGTGACAGCATCTCCGTCCTGAAGGAGCTTCTTCTTCTCCATGCAGCACATGTTATATATATCCTTTCTGGTAAAGCTACCATGTCGTACCCTCCAAATTTGCTGACAAAATTTTCCATCATGATGTGCTTTCTGATCCCAACCGCTCCCATTTGTATTATCTCTGCCTTTTGGAAATCCTTGATCTTTCTATGTGACCAAAGAAATGGGACTTCATCGAATCGAGCTAGAACATGGCTGTGATCGTCCGAAAACTTCCCAACATACCAAACTCGACTGGTCTATCAAACTTCAACGTGAGTTGCGCCGTGCAGTTGCGCCGACTCTCAGGTCTTAACCTACGGGTGTGGCCATCCATGGTCAAGAACTTCTCCTGTCGTTTAGCACAGAAACCGTCTCAAGCGTATTTCTCCTGCAATACCTTTCCCTCGCTTCAAATTATCCTTTCTTGTGCTGAAACCATGTTGTTGCACGTAGTTGTTATAGAACACGTATGCCTCATCTTGGGAGGCAAACGTCATGGCCATAATCTTCTAGTAGCTATCCAGTGCTTTTGCTGATCCTCAGTATCCTCTATGTACGGTTCCTTGTGACCGTCATGGGCATCCACCTACACAAAAAAAACTTATAAACTGTCCCAACGCAGTTGCTTGTCATACGAAAATAATCAGCATACCTGATTAATGTTATCAGCGTAAGAATCTTCTGCCTCTGAATCGTTGTGCTCATTTTCACCAAAGGCATCTACCTACACAATCTAAAATAAAATAAATGTTAGTTCCCATGTTGTCAGTTCCAGTAGAGAATAATCAACATACAAGCGACTCACGTTATCATAATTGGCTCCATTCCCAGCAAGATGATTGTCCTCTGGAGGAAAAATTGAGTACCATGACCAATGAATCGTTGATGTTAGAATCATCACCGGCTCCATTCCCAGCAAGATTGGTCGCCCTCGAGAGGAAAAAGTTCGTACGATGACAAATATGAGTCGTTGATGTTAGATTCATTACCGGCTCCATTCCTGTCTAGAGCGGTATCTTGTCTTAAGTGAATTTGAAGTTGGTAAACTACCAGCCTGTCCTATATTGCTGGAATTGAGTCGAAAGCCTGCTAAAACTCTTGTAGAAGTGCAAAGTTCGTCAGCTGTAATTGGAAACCAACCTGTCTGCCCTAGATTGAATAATGTATGTAGAGTTGAAAGCCTCATGGAGTCTAGTTTATTTAATAGAACTGGTGCTCACCTAATCTAGAGTAGCTCGATCTTATTTAGACCAACCCTTTGTTCGGACGTCGTCGAGTCGAGTCGAGCTCGAAGAGTTGAGTCGACATGTCGACATGTCGCCGCCTAGGCGACAACTGGGCGTTGGGCGTGATAATAATAATAAATAAATAATATGACATGAAAATGAAATAATGCATCATATGAGAGCAAATTTGGAGATTTAGGAACATAAATAACAACTAGCAGTAGCATACGTTCACCAACATAAGGTTCAGAAGTTCGAAACAGGAAACACAAACAGGAATTAGGTGATAATATAGCACCAGCAAACACAAACAGGAATTAACCAAGTTCAAATCCCCGCAAGGTAGTTTCAAAGAGCCAAAATCAAGCACTGAAGCAACAGCAAGGCCATTAAAACCAAGGCCAAGCACTCCTACACATCATCTTCATCGTACTCCAAAGAATTGGACTTGTCCCCATCAACCTCATTATCTTCACCACCATCAGGCTGAGATTGAGGACCGTTGCCGCCCACCACATCATCATCAACATCTTCATCATCACAAATGAAGGGATCTTGATCTAACTCATCTACAATTTCTGGTGCACGTCTAGTATAGAAATTCCCAGCACTTGGAACCCCATTAGCCCCCCTAGGCTGATTGCGACGAAGAAGCGATGATGATGTAGTGGCAGCAGCATCAACTTGGTCCCATGTGAGATCATCCTCCTCGTGCACTCGGTCTCGCTGAACCACTTCGGCGTCCTTGTCAACCCACTCATTGTCCCATTGGAACTCTTCTAGGAAGAGAGGGTTAACTTTGTTACCTTCATGGTGAAGCTTAGCAAATCTTTCCTTGATCTTGCTGTTGTAAGATATATGTAGGAAAGATCATCCAACTTCGGATGTCCCAACCTGTTCCTCTTCTTGCTATGAATCTGAAATAACATGAAACAACAGCCCATAAATGAACCGCTTCGTAATTGCTAGAATTCCGAAATTAAAGCCAAAAGAGACTTGTGAACTTACCCTCTCAAAGGTGCTCCAATTGCGCTCACAAGCAGAGGCTGATGTACATAGACCGACTATACGCCTTGCAACCTTAATGAGTGGCAATGCTGGGCCACCACCATTAGACTTCCACCAATCAACTAACAAAAGGGAGCAGCCATATGTTAGTTCTTGTACATATAACTTGAAGCTGAAATCAATGAATAAATGACAGAGAAAGAAACTCACGAGGACTCTTTCTTTTCCTTCCATTAATAGCTACTTTGGTGTCGAAGCAATCACCACGAACTTGTTGGTAGTCATCAGCTAGCACATCAATAGTTGCAATCATCTCCTCATCACCATCCATCATTTTTGTCACCACTTGATTAAATGTCATCCTCAAGGTTTGTGCATAGTCAGGATCATTTTCCATTATGTCAAAGAACCGACTAGGATTCAAGAACAAAGCAGCCCCATGTAACTTTTGCATCATTTGATCATCCCAACGTTTCCTAAAAATCTGCATTAACTTCTCCAACAACACCGGCTTTTTTGAGAAGCTTTCATTTAGTTTATTCTTGCATATGTCCATGGCAGCTGTAAGCTGCGGCATAGCTGGCTGCTCATCACCATCAACTAGCCTCAACACAATCAGGACAGGGTGTGATGCTCTTATGCAATCTTCCACAACATACCAAAATGTCATTGACATCACAACCTCATACACATGCTTCCCTGTCTCAGTTTTTGCTAACTTGTTCTTTGTCCAGAAGTCACTAACAAATAGTTTCCTCAAAGCCTCTTTGTTTTTGTGCATACTTTGCAGCGTGTAGAAAGTGGTGGCGAACCGAGTAGCTGCTGGCCTGACCAACTCACTACCACCTGTGTATTCTCTCATCATATGAAAAGCTTCAAATGCCTATAAACAAAGGTTGTCACACGCTTTGCTTTCACAATCCATTCCTTGAATCTTTCTAGCTTGGCAATGTCCTCAAGCATTAGGTCCAAACAATGTGCAGCACAAGGGGTCCAATATAGCTTAGGATACTTCTCCATTAGCAACCTTCCTGCTTTCTTGTAGTTGGAACCATTGTCAGTGCAGATTTGAACAACATTGTCTACACCTATCTCCTCAATTTTCTGTCCAAGTAAGCCTGCCAAGTAATCAGCATCATGGGTCTCACTAGATGCATTAACAGAACCCAAGAAGAATGTCCCTTCTGGACTATTGACAAGAAAGTTGATCAAGTGTCTTTGCTTCCTATCCGACCATGCATCCGACATAACAGTGCATCCATAGGTTTTCCAAGCAAGTTCATGTTTCTTCCTCATGTCGGATAAATCATTGACAGATTCTTTGAGGAATTTACCACTTGCCTCATGATAACTAGGTGGTTTCAGCCCATGTCCATACTGCCCAATTGCTTCAACCATCTCCTCAAAGCTCCTAGAATTTACCACATTGAATGCAATGGCATTGTCATACAAGAATTTGCATATGTACTTGACAGCTACATGTCTCTCAGCATCACTCTTTCCACACCTAAACAAGCTCAATTGTTGCTTAGCACCCGGGGCATGCCTCAGCCGCACTAATTCATCCGGAGACTTCAACAACAATGGAGCAATTTTCAGTTGCTTGGTTGGCGCTGGCTTGAAGAAAAGAGCTGCAGCCCGTTTCTTGGCGGCTGTCCCAGAACTTGGAATGGGTTCCTTTGTTGCTCCAGGACCAGCACATGATCCTTGACTTGCTTGCTTCCCAACAACTTCTTGCACTTCATCATCGGCATCGCCACCTTCTTCCTCTTCACCACTGTCATCCAACTCGAGTGGCATCTTTCGCCGCTTCTTATCTATCCATTCTTGCATCTCTTCCTGGATCAAAGTGGTGGTTTTCTCGCATTGAAACACATCAGCATAGCCTCCTAACAGATGTTGCTTCGCCCTCTTGATTCCAGAGGACATAACCTTCCCGCAAAGCAGACACTCGACAATATTTTTGTCTGCCGTTGGCCAGTATGAATATTTCCAACCAGGATCCTTTGACTTGGCTCTCCTCTTTGGATCTTTCTTTGGATCATAAGCCTCACCATTATCAGCCATCTCAATCTGTCAATGCATTAGCAACATAATCAGACAAGAAATAAGAGGGGAGAGCAGAACAGAGCAGCAACAAATAAACAGGAGCTGTAGAGGGGGGCAGAACAGAGCAGAACATGGCGCTGGGAGAGGGAGGAGCAGAGCTGTAGAGGGGGGCGGAGGGAGACGGAGGAGCAGAGCTGCAGAGGGGGCGCAAAGCTGCAGAGGGGGCGGAGGAGAGGGAGGAGCAGAGCTGCGGGGCGCAGAGCTGCAGAAGGGGGCGGAGGGAGAGGGAGGAGCAGAGCTGCAGAGGAAGATAGAGAGGGAGGCGGAGGAGAGAAGCAGAGGAAGAAGGCTTACCGCTGGACGGAGTTGGAGCGGAGCGGACGCAGAAGCTTGGCGGCGCGTCGTCGGTGAAGGGCGGCGTCGATTCCTTCTCTCCCGCTCGATTCGCTTCGATTCCCTCTCTCTCCCGCTCAATTCACTTGTAAGATGGTCGATTCCCTCGCTCTCCTGCTCGATTTGCTGATTCCCGCACAAATTTGCCGCCAATTTCTCCCGATTCCCGCACAATTTTGCCGCCAATTTCCCTGGGCGAGCGCCCGAACCTGGCCAATCGACGCCCAGGCGAGCGGGGCGACGCCTTTTTCCCCTGGGCGCACGCCTAACTGAAAAATCCTGGGCGTCGCTCCCAGTCGTCGGCTCCAGCGCGACTGGACGCTTAGGCGGCGATTAGGCGACGATTAGGCGACGCCCTGAAAACAAAGGACCAACCTCAGTATGATGTGCTAAAAAGTATTCGACCATGTACTTGTCTGCTGTGTTTGCTGGCTATCTACCCCCTTTCTATCAGATGTTATTTGTATATACATCAACTAAAAGTATACCATCTCATACATTTCAGGATGTATAAATTTACAAATTTACGCTACTTCACCATGCCATTGCCACCATTGAACATAAACTAGACTGTTACTAGTTCAACTGCAACCTTTGCACTCATGTATTTAAGCAGAGGCGTTTGCTCCACTTGGATACGCTACGGTTCTCGTCTCACGATGCTTCTGCCAAATATTCGCAGGTCGTGGATCACACCACGCACTATTTCAAGAAACAGGATGGTGTAACCTTTGTGATCGAGGATTGAAATGCCACCTGGACAAGGAGGGCCCTCTTATCCTGTTGGTGCCCTCCTGGCGTTTGTACCGAACGACCATATATACTCCATGTAAATGCGATGATGTACCAGTGCAAGGCACGTACTCCTATGTATGATCAGGTTCTTCAGACTTTGTGCTTCGTGGGGGAAACAGAGCAGCAAGCCATGTCGACTTGGATCTGCAATCGCCGTGCCGGTGCCGCCCATAATTTCGGTGACCCCCACCCAGCGGCAGTCGGCCGATTCGTGCACGCCGGACGGCAGCACATGGGCGGGCGGCAGCCATGGACACGGAGGCCACCCGCGTCCGGTCGCGCTTGGCTGGATGCAGCTCCCCTCGACACCAACACGTCCACACGGGCCCGGCCGCCGTCGCAGCAGCCGCGGTGGGTGCTTTGCTGGTCAGGACAAGCAAACACAGCACCCATGCCGATTACCCGCAATTAACGACGACTTTATTAAAGCGCACGACGCGCGAGGTGGCCAAATCCTCCGTGTCCGTCCGCTCGACTCGACACCAGACAAACAACCGCTCTTTTTAGTCGTGTTTCTCATCGTCCCCACTCTCCAAAGTCTGATCGGCCAAAGGTAAAGCGGGCGCCCCGGCGAGGAAGCTCTCGAGCGCCACCATCGACCGTCGTCTCGTCCATGGTGAGGTCCCAGTCGCTCGACAGCTACTCCTCCATCCAGGATGTCACCTACAGGTTCCAACTCCACCGCTACTCCTTCTGATCTCTGTATCGCTGATAGTACGTTCCGGTTCCTCCTGTCCTGACTCGCTTACACTAACGCCATGGCAGCTGCGGGTACTGCGGCTACGCGCTGAACCTGAGCTCCGCGGCGCGGGACACGGCGGCCATCGGCTACTCCAAGTACGGCAAGCAGATCAGGAAGGGCGTCGTCGCCTTCCACGCCGTCGACGAGACCCGCTTCACGCAGGCCGACGAGCTCACATGCGCGCCCTACTTCCGCTCGGGGCGCTCATGGGGCCTCTTCAGGAGAAGGTCCCGCCTGCTTTGCCGCAAGTGCGGCGGCCGCATCGGCGCCGCCTACCAGCAGGACGACGACGGTGAGGACTCCGCTGGTCTCTCTGCGTGCGGCGGCGGCTCGGACGACGACTTGCGCAGCAGCTCAAGTGGCAGCGGTGGTGGCGCTGCGTCGAGACAGAGGAGCTACGTGATCAGGATTGGCGCGCTGCAGCCCTCTTCGGATGATGATCCTGCTGCCGTTCCCTTCTCTCTATGACGGCGGTATACTGCGACACGGTTGCTGTATTTTGTTTCTTTGTTTGTATTGGAAGAGTTTGATGAATGTAAATTGGATCCCACAGCGTTTGTATTGTGGCAGTAGAGTTCAGCGTGGTTGCAGTTTTGAGTATGTCTCCATGGCTTAATTCTACTACACTTAAGTAGTTTCCTGTATCATTTGGCATCAGCTACTGATATGTATTCAGTTTTTCTCAACACTAATTTAATAAACTGATTTCAGAAGAGAATCTCCTCAAATGAAACATACTTGTGCTTATCCGTTACAGGTCTTACATGATTACATACAACTCGCTGTGAACTGGGAACTAGATCACAACATGAAGGTTTGCAGTCAGGGCTCCAGGTAAGTCCATGCAGTTAGTCAGTTGGATGCCATGGTGAGGATTGATATGCGAAAGGCCAGTTATTCTCTTTCTGTGCAACGAGTAATTCTGGAAATTGTATTGCTCAAATAATCACTATCATTATCATATACAAGGAGCTCTTTAGCTGCTGCAATACAAATGTCAGGTTTCCCTATTTGCTATGAAACATACATACAATTCAATAGGGATAGCTGAATAACATGGTGTAATGATCAAATCAAACAAAACAAAAAAAAGAATGTGAAAAATAGTAGATGTGGTCTTCATAGTTTACACTGTCATTTTGCTTCAAGTGGCTATTGAGATGGCATTGGTGTGTCCTTCAAGAAATGTCTGAATAGAATTAGTGCTTGTCGAGGCCGGTGCAGAGGTACCTCATGCCCTGCACCTGCTACGGTGATGAGGGTTAGTCCTTTGTAAACCTGACTCCAACCTCCAACCTGCAAAACAAAGAGAAGTATATTGGTATCATACTGAAAACGGTTCTGTCTCGGCCAGAATTTTCTCAATTTAGTGAATAAGCCTTTTAGTAAACCAACCTTCCCGTTGTCATACCAAGGGTACCAATTCATCAGCGTTGGTAGCTTGAGAGCGCTGATCGAGTATCTTGTTGCAGTTACAGGAACTACAGCATCTGTATCCCCACTGAAAAATTCAAAAGCACACTCATTACACATGAGATCATGATAATACAATAGATTATTTTGCAGCAACCAGATATCATTCCAGAATTTGATAATAATGAATTTTCATTCATCTTCCTTCCCTTAAGTGGCAATAGTCAATATGTTTGGAAAAGATCTCCACTTATACAATAGGACGACAGCAATATAAAAATGGTACTAAGATGCTGCAGTTAGTGGAACAGAAAACATAATGATAATTCCGTAACTCGGAAACAACAAGGGCTCCATGTTAAACTGGCTAAAACATGTACTAGACATCCACAAATAAACTTAGTAGATTGCTCCGTCGTGCAAAATATAGGAGAAACAAGTGTTGGGACTTCGGGTGCGTACCTGAAAACCCATATCCTCATACCAGCTGCAATTAACTCGTGGTAAATAGGAAGCATAGATTTGGGGGAATCTGCCCAGTACGTTCCGACAATATCACTGCAACAAATAGCCAACTTAATATAGATATGCTTAAAAAAGGACAGAACTTTAAGGTGTATGTTTCAGTCAATGATAAATACCTGCAAGTTTTCCAAGGGTATTGTATTCCAGTGGTGTTAGCGTGTAACGCCATTTGCACTTCTGGTAGATTGTAGTAAATATTTGAATATCTTTCGGTGCAAGGATCATAAGCTCTAGACAACCAAGGCTGTAAAAAGTACCATGAGCTTAAATATAAAGTAAATTTAAATAATATATTTAAATAGTACCTAGTTATATACATTCAGCCATTCAATCAAGTGGAAAATAGCAATTCTAGGTTGATAAATGAGAACCAAAAAATGGAGCAAATAGTTCTAGAGTGATGCAAGTTACTGTAGCAGATTTCATAAGCATTACTTTGCTAACATAGATACTACTGTGAAGTAAAATACTCGATACAATTGTATCCAAATTCAAGCAGTGTCAATTGCCACAGTGGCATGAATTCTGCACAAGAACACACAAATGGAACCCTCCGAAAACAAAATTGAAAACCACCTGACTGGAAGTAGTCATTACCAAAATTTAAATTTCCTTAAGAGAGCGTATTTCGCCCATTACTTCATTTTAAAATGATTTTCTGAATTTTGGTTCCTATTCATTGGAACACTAGCAATGTTTCACATTAATTTGGCCATCCCTGCTCAGAACTACCTTGAGAGTTGAGACTGAACTACTTGCTCATTATTCGGCCTAAACTAATGGTGAATCATTGGGGTGACAGTAAATCAATACCGTCTATCTACCCCTTTTCACGTTCTCTAGTTTTACATGAATTTATTACTACTATAAGGCATCATGTGTCTATGTAACATAGCAGTGCCATGCCTAACCATCTGATGTTTAACCAGCACTTTATGTTCGATACTGCGCTGCTGCCTGCTCATAGAATCCGTACTCCACTGATCTTGTAAGCAACTAGTTGTAATAATAATGTACCATTACTTTTTGATGTAACAACTGGATTTAACATAGTTACAACAGGATCTAAAAGCAAAAGTACTTACATAGCGTCCCCCCAGGCCAAGTTTGAGAGAGGCTGAGTTATTGCAGGGCTTTGTATAGAGACTGTAAGGATCAATATTGCCTTCTTCGGTACTAGCTAGGTTCAGGTTCTTAACACATTCAGGAGAAGGGTGCTCTGAGGAATCAAAGATGCATGTCGCCTTCAAGTTGTGATAAGTGCTGTCAGAGATCAGACCATGGCTCCACCAGTACTCAAATGTGCCAAGATAGTCATGGTAGTCATCCGTAACCGCATTCCCCACCTTAATTACCAGGAATAGTAAGTTTTCAGAAACTAGCATACATAATGAAACTTATGCAGTCAAAACATGGATTTCAAATATTTACCACGAATCCTTTGAGGTTAATTATTGGATTCTGAATGCCCTTGTTCTTTTCGTATATGAGCTTGGCTAGTTGTGGAACATAATGCCCTGGAAATGTCAAAGACCGCAGCACCTATAAGTCTTGCATTAAACAAAGAGCCAAAACAGAAAATTCAAAACTTGGAACGATTTGTGAAATTCATGCAAAAAATTCCTGCATTTCAAACAGGCTCTGATTTTTTTTTGCGAATTGGAAATATATTGAAATTAGGCGAGGTTACATTCTGCCACAAGAAATACAATATACCTGCGTAGCTCTCTCCAGCGATGTAGAACTCCCTGTACTTGTACTGTGGGAATCTCTCTAGCCAATTCACCAGAAAAGCGTAGGAATCCAGTGCTAGTACAAGACAAAAAAAGAAAATCAAAGGACAGGAAGTTGGTATCAGAATTCTGAAGAATCAGTGTCACCCGACAGCTAGCACAGAAATGTCCATGAATTAGTTTCAGTTACCTGTCTTGGCATCTCCCCCGGTGTACAGATCCACCGTCGTGTTGGAGTAGGAGAACCCCACGCCGGCCGGCGACTCCAAGAAGAGCAAATTGGCCGCTGCAACCACAAGCAAAACACACACACCCTGAATGAAAACCGGCCACTTCCGATGATGCACTGACCGGAGCCTATCTGCTATTGCTGCTAATTGAAGCTGAAGAAGACGCACCCTTGTTCCAGGAATTGGGGTTGAGGTAGAGCGTCTTCCCGTCGGACCTGATACGGAACGGGCCGACCTCCTCGGACGCGCCGTAGCCGACGGAGGAGCACCCGGGCCCGCCGTTGAGCCAGAGGACGAGCGGCGCGATGGGCCCAGCCGCCGGCTCCGCCTCGACGAGCCAGTAGAAGAGCGCGCGGCCGCGGGCCGGGTTGACCGTGACGTAGCCGGAGTACTGCGAGAAGCTCACATTGGGCGGCTGCCCGGGGAGCTGCCGGATCCGGTCGCTCTCCTGGTCCGCCAGGGCGGCGGCTGCTAGTGCCGCTGACACCAGCAGCGCCAGCAAAGCCGCGACCTCGCGAGCCATTGGGGGCAGACAGAGCAGAGCAAGCTCCAATGGGTGGAGCTGGACTGGCTGTTAGCCTCCTGCGCGCGCAGTTGCAGGCACACTAGTAGTGGAGCCTGAGCTGAGCTTGCTTGCGCTTGCTCAGTACGCAACGCTTCTTGGTGCTGCAGCCACTGGCCACTGCTGCTGCCGCTCCTACTGACAGCAGGAGAGGAGCTATAAGAAATTCAGGGCCACCACCAGCACCAAGAAGTCCGGATTGGTTGCATGGATTTCAGCAGTGGATTTGATTATCGATCCTTACGCCAGCGACAGCTAGCTCAGGCTCTTGGCTTGGGTCCCCTCGACGGAAGCTCTAGCTAAAGTAATGGAGGTGTCGACCGATCTCACTCTCACATTCTCATTCCTGCTGACCGGCGCGCCCCACCGAGGCGGTGGGTACGGCGGGAGGAAGTAGGAGACGAAAATGTGCCGAGATTTTTTCTCCGCGTGACGCGATGATTGACTAACAGCAGTACAGCTCAGGGGTGACGGAGGAAAAAGAAAGGGAGGATCAGATCGTGTACTTGGCTGGCTGTGGGTGTCTCGCAAGATTAGATTAAGCGTATGCCACTGTGTGCTACAGGCTGCTACATATCGGTGGGCATTGCGTACTTAGCGGCGCAGCGACGCGGAAAGTGGCTTGGTCCGGGGAGCCGTGTCGGCAGTATCGGAGGTGGAAGAAGAAGATAGATGATGAAATGGGCACATGGGGCTGGAGGGAAAACGGTAGGCGGTGGCGCGCGGCGCAGGCAGCGGCAGCGAATAATAATTCAGGAGCGCATCTGTTCGCCGCGGCGGCTAGCGGTGGCCGTCGTGCTCGCGCACGCGTGAAGGAAAGGGGCGGCCGAACCGCCGCGACACGACGCGGCAGTGAGCTGTGCTGTTTGTTAATTCTCATCTCTTCAGACATGGACAGTGTCAGACCCGCTGGACGGCTGGAGTGGATAAACTAGCTGGAAGCCTGGAACAGAGGGCGGCAGTAGGAATCTGTTACCACTGTGAATATGTGATTAGCAAAAAAAAGTGATTAGCGAAAGGGCTTTCGAGGCTGTGATGATGGCGAGCGGTAGTACACTGCTGCGGCAGCTGCAGGCTCCCGAAAAGAATAGCAACATGCTGACTGCCGCATGATTGCAGCACACACACATTCAGAAAGCAGAGATTGCTTGGGGGGAAGCGCTCACGTTTTTGTGCGCATTTCTTTTTTAGCATCTGTCTGTCTCACGTTAAGCAGCTCTACAGCGCCCAACGAACCTCATGTCATGTGGGTGTGTGTGTGTGGTTATGAGATGAAATGATGTGGCCTACGTGCGTGCAGGACCTATTCAAAGTTTGGAGCTCATCGCGACGTGTCGACATACCAGATACCCAAACATGATACCTTCAATGTCACCCTGAACCATTTCGACGGGCAGATCCCCAGATCTGGAAAGCCGCAAAACACTCTGAATTAGAATGACAACGTACACTTGCGGTATGCTTGGAGTCTTCTATTTTAAGGTTGAAAATATTAAGCCTGATCGTTATGGCTGCAGTCGACATCCAGTATTTTTTGTTGAAGTCATTGTCTCCAAATCTATACCTCTTATAAAGCAAAATTCAACAACAAATCATTATGATTTTTCTATCTCAACATGCAAGATATCCACATCACCCCAGTGATGGACCCCCCCCCCACACACACACACACACACACACACACACACGGTTCGGCCACCCCCAGCATGTTTCAGCAGGGACTACCTAGCTGGCTAGCTGCACGATCGCGAATAGCTTTGGTTAATTGTAATTAGTATGCGGCCATTAGCACATGTCCAGTAGCAGACGTATTTCTCTAAGAGGCCGAATGCGTTAACTAGCCAAGCCCAATAAAATCTCTATCCCACGAGACGGCTGCCACGAGGAGAACAATATGAGCTGCAAGCCCAGCAATATGTAGTCACGATGGATGGCCACTAGGGCAGATCGGTTCAAAATCGACTTGATTGTCTCGGTCCGGTCGGCCGCCTAGGGCATATACCATTACCAGCAGCCGCCGTCGCGAGTGTTAGACACATCGTCGACCGCCGTCTTATTCTGCACGGTAGTGTGAGTGCCGCTTGCTTGTTGTCCATGGCTCCTTAGTTATCCGAGTCCCAAACACGGCGGCATGGCATGGTAGTCATATCCTTCGACCTAAGGTATGTTATCGTAAAAAATTACTGGCTAGCATTTTTGTTTGATCAATTATGAAGTACATACTAGTTAATTAGTACTTGCACATTGATCCAAAGTTAGACTACGTGTGAGGAACTTTCAGTCTAGTTGTAAACTAATTAATGTAGAATTGCACAATACAAAAGTGAAGATTGATCGAAGTATCGTGTATTTGATTTTGAAGTTGGCTATGCCTCAACAATGAAGAGAAATAATTAAGCACCACTTTAATATTGAAAATGTAAATATAACTAGGAGAGGAGAGCGAGCTTCCATACTACTAATTAAATACTCTGGTACTAAATCCACAAGAAACTAAAAAAAAGCACAAAAAGATGATATATTGTTGTGTTTCCTGCTACATTTTCTCGTACTTGTGTCGTTATTGTCGGCCTCGCCCCCCCCCCCCCCCCCCCCCCCCCCCCCCATGCTCAAATCCTGGATCTGCGCCTGCATCACCCACTATTTTAGTCAACCAATTATCCATGTCATTTCACGAACATTTATTAATGACACATACTTTTTACATGCAACCTATCCACGTCATCTACTTTTTTCCGTACAATTGTCAACGTCACCAATTTTTATTTATTAAATAAAACATTAAGTCAATTAATTTAGCCTTTTGACAATTATGATCAACTTAATGTTGCATATTTCCTTAAACAACTTTATATTCCATGGCTCTTATATCCCTTTATTTACACAACATTATAAAGATATTTCCGTCATAACGCGCGGGATATCTTTCTAGCTTTCTTTATGGTGAAAACCCATGATCTAATTTTGGTGGTTAGATCAAGCCATGACGGTGTTTATAATTGCTCCCTTCTTGAATGCGTCATACCGGTGAACCATTTTCGCACTTCGGGTGTTACCAATGGTTATGGTTGTTTTCTGATGATTGGTGGGGATTTTTTTTAAAGTACTTTCGTTGTGTGAATCCTCAATGTCTCGACTAGTTCTTGATATTATGTCATTACAAAGATCAGGTGTAATTGCTATCATTTTGATATTAAATATATTTCCCCTTGTATGAGCTGAGAAAGTGGTACCCTCAAGGTTTGTTAGTCAAAAAAGTGAAAAAGAATGGTTTTTTCGCACAATTTTTTTGTGGGGTGAAATTGTTAAATAATAATGCGGGAGCACATCTATCGCCACCACATTTGGCCGGTAATCGTTTCTAGCCATCAATAAATGGCCTTGCTGGAATATACGAGAAAAAACACAAAACTAGAATCCAAAACCATTAGAAAATTGCAGTTCTCGAAAAGGAAATCCAATTAAAAAAATACGCAGAACCTAAAAAAGAAATGAAATCTAGATAGGAATCCATTTTGCGGTCATTTTTGGGTTATACCTTTGTGGAAAGCTGCTCGAAGGAGGCTTGATGGAGAGACGTGCTGATAGCATGTTGTACAACCCGCCGGCTAACCGGTACAACTACTAAGTAGTCGAAAAAGTCGTAGACACGAACAACGCATTAATACATAAAGTGAATTTGACACAAAATGTGGAGGTAGTTTGTTTTTATTAATCTCTACTCAACGTATGTATAACTATGTCAGATAGTGTAAGAGTCTAGAAATTGCAACTTGCTCAAAGGATTAGGCCCAGTATTAACGTTAAGAAATAAGGTAGAAAAGAAAAACTAGAAAACAAGATGGTGGATGACAGAGCTAGCCACTTGGGCCCGTTAACACGCGTGTTGGCCCGACACGTGGCTAAACGGGCTGTGTCTGGGCCTCGAGGCCACACCCTCGTGGCGGCACCCACAACCCGTTTACGTGCGCGGCTCGCGGAGGCTCGCCCTGCATGACACGACCCACCAGGCACAGGAAGCCCGACAGGAACACGAAGGTTTGGGTGCGGGCAGACCTAATTAGTGGCCCGTTTAGTGGATTTGGGAGGATTTATGCCATTTCAAACATAATTTGAGCCCTTTTAATCATGATTTCAAAATTGTAGCCGTTGCAGTCTATTTTAGTCCAAAAAAATGTAAAAATGATGTCGTTGTTCCTGAAAAGATGAGGAGGAACCGTCCTCTTTCGGATGCAGTTCGACGCTCACATCAGGAGAAGCGCACACGGAGGTGGAATCGACCACTTCTAATTTAGACTTTTAGCGCAAAGTTGTACTCTTTTTCCTTCTTAGAGATAGAAGGTTTTTTAATGAGGAAGCTAATAATAAAGCTATTGTATATTTGTATCATGTATCATATTTTTACATTTTTCTAGAGTTTATTCTGAAATTGTTAGATATTTTCGTAAGATTTTGGCCAAATACAAGAAAAAAAAGGCACATAAGCTAAATTTGGCCCGTGAAGGCTAAACGTGCCCGGCCTGCCCGTTGTGCCGTGCTTAGGGCCTTAGGCCGTGAGGCGAGGCCGCGTGCTGGCGGCATTTCCTATACATCGACCAGGTCGACGTTAGGCCAGCGCCGCACACCCCAGCTGGAGAGGAGAGGCGCGAGATGGGCCGGCCCAGTTCGTCGACGGAGGAGGCGCGACGGCGGCCGGCGCAGAAGGAGACGGCAGCGCGGTGAGGGGAGGGGAGAGGAGGGTAGGGCTACGGACGAGTTGGCGGCGGGCGGGTGACGCGGCTGGCCGCGGCGGCCGACGGCGACGACGAGACTGGAGCGACCCGGAACCGCCGGAGACGCGGCTGGCCGCGGCGGAGGCGGTGGAGGCGAGCAATAAACTTATCTTGGGGGGGGGGGGGGGGGGTGGGGGTGCCGGCGCCGGAGAAGAAACTTATCTTGGTGGGGAGGGGTTTAGAGGGAAGGTCGGGCGGCGGCGGACCGGCGGTGGGCGGCGGTTGGAGGAGGGCGGGGCGCCAAGGCGGCGCGGGTGGCGGCAGCAGGCGGCCTGGCCGGCGGTACGTGGCGGCGGTGGAGCAACGACGAGCTGCGGCGAGGCACGAGGGAGGGAGGAAGAAGAACGGCGGGGATGGCGCTGCGGCCGTGCGGGGTGTGCGACGCGACCTTACCGTCGCACGGGTTCGATATATAGGGGATCCCGTGCTGGCACGGTACGGCCGGGTGATAAACGGGTCTGGCACGGCCACCTTGCCGTGCCGTGCCGTGCCCGGGCTGGCCCGTTGGCCAGCTTCTGTATGGGCCGGGCAGCGGGGCAGGAGTGGTTATTTGAAGGGTCGATGGAAACAAGCCAGGTCGATCTACTAGGATCCCACATTGTCTAAGAAAAAAAATACTAGGATTCCTCATCTTCTCGCCTCAAGCCGCCCGGCTGTTCCTCTCTCATTGCGAACCAGTATATCTTGAGCAGTCGTCCCCTCCCCCCTTCCCCACTCTGGTGCATGTGCATCTCGGTGATTACATTATTTCAACCTGGACTTGCTGAAGATAAGCCATCTGAATCATGCATAATAATTCCCAAATCGGATTTCGGTAAGTATATGATTCTTCTGCGGTCCGAGTCATACAACTATGGTAAACGTGGTGGAGACCTCTTCCTCCTCATCTTCACAACAAGTAGCGATGCCTGTCGCCGTATTCGATTCTTATTAGTTTACAACAATCTTTCCCAATAAGTACTAGTACGTTGTTAATCTTGATTTCTCGATCGTTCTCAATAAGTAGCTAGCTGCCTACAACAAGGCCAGCCGCCGTATTCGATTATTGATCTACGGAGTTACAACTGTTCTCGGTCTCAAATAAGTAGACCAGCCACCATATTAGATTCTTGATTTTGAATCTCTCTCATGCCCTGCCGTGCCCACTGATGGAGTCGCCTGCCATTGCCAACATCGGTTCATCGACTGTAAGTTTACTCTTAGTCCAGTCCCTTGTTGTTTCTAGGTTGTTGCTAATTTCTCCAATTCATTCGGCAACACTAGCTTACAAATCTGATTAATTTGGCTTTTCTCAAAAAAACAAAAAAAATCTGATGAATTTGGCTAATGGACACTCGGTTTTCTTTTGCAGGGCCAAGATGAAGAAGATAGAATCAGTGCACTCCCGACCGACGTACTCCTCAGAATCCTCCAACACCTCGATTTGTGCATGTTGGTCCGCACCAGCGTGCTCTCAACACGATGGAGGCACCTCTCTCACCAGCTTCCGTGCCTGGACATCAACCTCACTTGCTCCCATAGCCCCGTCAGTCGCCCAAGATCATGGGGACGTACACGTCCTCCACGAGGTTGATGTCTCTCGCTTGCAACTGCAAACGCGACCGTGTCATCAACAAACTGCGCCTCGTGTTCTACCTTTTAGTCCCTTGGCTTTGCTCCATTGGACGTGCAGTCGACGACATCGCAAACAGCGGTAAAACCAAATGACTCGAGTTCGTGATATTAACGAGCTGCGATCGTCCGAGCAAACCCCAGCTTGCAGAGTTTGGACAACAGCTTATGTCCTTCTCCCGAAGCTACCCCATTACCTTTGAATGGCTCACCAAACTAACGCTCAACAGGCTCGCATTTGGAGACTCCGATGTCTCCAGCCTCATCAACGCTTGCCATCGGCTTGAGCACCTATTATTCAGGTCCTGCAATTTGGTCAAATACACCGTGCTTAAGATTGATGCCCCTTGCTCCCAGCTCCAGACGCTCGAGTTCATCGGCTTCCGGTGCGCACGGATCGAGCTGATCTCTGTCCCTGATCTGAGACGACTAGAATGTCATTCTTCCCTCAAGGAGAACCCCCGGTGCGGTTCGGCTATGTTCCTCAGCTTCATGAGGTATACCTTCCTTCTTGTGCCAAGGCTTGGCAGACGCCGATTGCACTGGGCGAGTTTATGTCTAGGATAGCTAGCAACCTGTCAACCCTGCGTCTCAATTTTAGCTGCCAAGCGGTAAGTTTCTCCATGATTCACTCTGTACTTTGATGTATTCAGTGCTTACTTGATATGTATTTCTCACTTCTTTTGTAAGCAGATTTGGGTTCGTCCGGAGCATCCAGAACTGCGCACTCCTATATTCAGCCACCTGAGGGACGTTTATTTTTATAATATCTTTGTCGACTGTGATCTGAATTGGACCCTATTTATCCTTGAAGCTGCACCTTCCCTGCAGAACTTTCATGTAAGTTTCTCACTTCACCTCTTTTAATCCACATTTTAGTCATAAGTTCTTAACTCTGGATATGAGTTCTTGTATGAATGTTACGAGCAAGCCGATATAATTATTCAATCAATCACCCAATCTATCACAACTAGTAAAAGTGGTACTGGTAGAGGCTAGGGGTCTACCGGGTCTAGGGCGGAGGTTGTAAGGGTGGAAGTGAGGGCGGAGAGGCTGGAGGGCTCGGCGCCGGCGGCTGGGCGCCGTCGCGGAGGAGGAAGGCGGCGGCTAGGGTTTGGTGCGGCTGGGTGCTGGGTCTCCCGTCTCCCTTCAGGAGACGAGACAGTATTGATACTGAATATTGTCTGATTAATCATGAAGGAGTACATTTGTTTATATAGGAGGACGGCCTCCTCTAAACCCTAATTTACTTGGGCTAAGCCCCTAATTTACTTGGACTAAGCCCACGACTAGCCACTAGTGGACTTCTTGCGTGTATAGGTCAAACCGACCATAACATCTCTCCCTGCCTTCTCAAACAGCTCGTCCTCGAGCTGAACTTCTGGAAACTGATGGCGGAGATCTTCAAGCTTCTCCCATGTCGCCTCGTCCTCTGGCATGCCTGTCCAATGCACCAAGACGTGCCAGACTCCACGTCGCTGCTGGGCCTTCAGTACGCGAGCCACACTTGCCGGGGCCGGCTCGAGACGACCATCCGAAGTATGTGGGAGAACCGGTGGTGCAGACGGAGGGTCGCCACGGTAGGCCTTCAGGAGACCGACGTTGAAGACGTCGTGGAGGCGCGAGCCCGCGGGCAGCTCAAGACGGTAGGCGAGCGTGCCGATGCGCTCCAGCACACGAAAGGGACCGGCGTAGCGAGGCCCCAACTTGTGCCTGGAGCGCGGGTCCAAGGACTGGGTCGTCCGGTGAAGAAGGCGTAGCCAGACCCAGTCGCCCACCGCAAACTCCGCCTCACGATGGTGTGCATCATAGTACTTCCTGGCCAGCTGCTGAGCCTGAAGAAGTCGCTGGCGCGCCTCAGCCAGTATCTCGTCGCGGGTACGCAGCAGGCCATCCGCCGTCTCAGTACGCGCCGTGCCAGGCGCATAGGGAAGCATCGCCGGCGGTGGTCTCCCGTAGACCACCTCAAAGGGCGTGGCGTGCAGCGCGGAGTGGTAAGACGTGTTGTAGCAGTACTCGGCCCATGCCAGCCAGTCCACCCAAGCTCGTGGACGATCCCCGGTGATGCAGCGCAGGTACATGGCGATGATCTTGTTGACGACCTCGGACTGTCCGTCCGTCTGAGGATGGAACGCCGTGCTCATGCGGAGCTTCACGCCCGCCAGCCCAAAGAGGTCCCTCCAGACGTGACCCGTGAACACAGGATCACGATCACTGACGATGGAGGACGGAAACCCGTGTAGGCGAACGATGCCGTCGAAGAAGGCGCGTGCCACGGACGCCGCCGTATAGGGATGGCCGAGGGCGATGAAGTGCGCGTACTTGGAGAAGCGGTCGACCACCGTGAGGATGACGGACTTGCCGCCAACCTTCGGCAGCCCCTCGATGAAGTCCATGGAGATGTCCGCCCACACCTGGGACGGCACGTCCAGCGGCTGCAGCAAGCCCGCTGGACGAAGCGTCTCCGTCTTGTTCCGCTGGCACGTGACACACGCTCGCACCCAGTCTCGCACCAGGGCGCCATCCCCTGGAATATAAAAATCAGCGCGGAGACGGTGCAGGGTCTTCTGGACTCCCTCGTGACCTGCAGCATGCGCCAAGGCCAAGGCCTGGGGCGCAGGTCGCCATGAGCCGGCACGAAGATGCGGCGCCCATGTAGGAGGAGGCCCTCGTCCAGGCGCCATGGCGCGGCCAGTTCGCCGTCGGCCAAGCGCTGGCGCAGCTGCTGCGCATCCGCGGCCTCGGCAGTAGCGCGGCGAACCTCGTCGATGAAGGCGAAAGATGGCCCGGAGCGGATGTAGAGGGCCGCACCCACCGTGGGGGCGTCAGCGGCGTCGTCGAGGTCGCGGCGGGACAGGGCGTCGGCGACGGTGTTGAGGCGGCCGGGGCGGTACTCGACGGTGAAGTCGAAGCCGAAGAGCTTGCTGATCCACTGATGCTGCGGCACTGTGGAGAGGCGTTGATCCAGCAAGAACTTCAGGCTGTAGTGGTCCGTGCGCACACGGAACGTCCGGCCCCACAGATACGCCCGCCAGTGGCGCACAGCCTGTACCAGCCCGATCAGCTCGCGCTCATACGCGGCGAGCTTGTGGTGGCGCGCGGCGAAGGGGCGGCTGAAGAACGCGAGTGGCCCCTCGCCCTGGTGAAGGACGGCGCCGAAGCCGATGCCGGAGGCGTCGCAGTCCACCACGAACGGCTCGTCGAAGTCTGGCATCTGGAGAACGGGGCCCGTCGTGAGTGCCTGCTGCAGAGCGGCGAAGGCCGTGGCCGCCTCCTCGTCCCAGGAGAAAGCGTCGCGGCGAAGCAGGCGCGTGAGTGGCGCGGCGATGAGGCCGAAGTCCTGGATGTATCGCCGATAGTATCCCGCGAGGCCCAAAAATCCGCGAAGAGCTCGCGGCGACTGGGGCGTCGGCCATGCGGCGACGGCGGCGACCTTGTCCGCGTCCATCGCGACACCGTCCGCGGAGATGACGTGGCCCAAGTATGCCACGGAGGTCGTGCCAAACGAGCACTTCGAGCGCTTGAGATGAAGACGATGCGCTCGAAGCTCGTTGAAGATGATGGCCACGTGCTGCAGGTGCTCCGCCCAGGATGCGCTGTAGATCAAAATATCATCAAAGAAAACAAGCACAAAGCGGCGTAAGTAGGGGCTGAGCACGTCGTTCATCAGGGCCTGGAAGGTCGCCGGCGCGTTGGAGAGGCCGAACGGCATCACCAAAAACTCGTAGTGGCCATGGTGAGTGCGGAACGCCGTCTTGGCGATGTCGTCCGGGTGCATGCGCACCTGATGATAGCCCGAGCGCAAGTCGAGCTTGGTGAAGAAACGCGCGCCATGCAGCTCGTCCAGGAGCTCGTCCACGACGGGGATGGGGAACTTGTCCTTGGACGTGACGGTGTTGAGGGCGCGGAAGTCGATGCAGAAGCGCCACGTGCCGTCGGCCTTGCGCACAAGTAGCACGGGTGCGGAGAACGGCGACGTCGAAATCCGAATGATGCCCTGTGCGAGCATGGCCGCCACCTGACGCTCGAGCTCGTCCTTTTGCAGCTGGGGGTACCGGTACGGCCGCACAGCGACGGGCGCCGTGTTCGGCAGTAGGTGGATGCGGTGGTCACAGGGCCGTGAGGGAGGGAGGCCCTGCGGCTCAGCGAAGATGTCGTCGTGTTGCAGCAGTAAGTCGGCCAGGAGTGGATGCGCCTCGTCTAGTGCGGCGGCCATCAGGTGGAGCTGCGGGGATGCGCCGGTGCTGCCCAGGCCCGTCCAGTGAACACGGCGGCCGCCCTCGCGCCAGAAGATGAGGGACAGCACGTCGAGGTCCCACAGGATGGGGCCTAAGGTGCTCAGGAAGTCGAGGCCGAGGATGAAGTCGTAGCAGCCCAAGTCGATGCCGACGCAGTCGATGGAGAACGGCTCGTCGCCTATGAGCACGGGAACCTGTCGCGCCACGCCCTGGCACGTAAGACGGTCCCCGTTGGCGACGGTGACGCTGTACTTCTCCGATCCCGCCGGCTGGAGAGCGAGGCGGCGCATGGCGGTGTTGGACAGGAAGTTGTGCGTCGAGCCCGTGTCCACCAGCGCAGTGAGACGCTCCCCATTGATCGTCACCGGAAGCAGCATCGTCTTCGACGTCTTGATGCCCGCCATAGCATGAAGAGAGACGACGAAGGCGGACGCGTTGACCGGCGCGTAGGTCGTGACACCAGCCTCAGTGACGGTGGCGGCTGCGAGCTCGGCGGTGAGGGCCTCCACGTCGGTGTCGTCGACGGTCTCCAGGTAGAAAAGGCGGGCGCACGTGTGGCCCGGTGCGTACTGCTCGTCGCAGTTGAAACACAGCCCCTTGCGGCGCCGCTCGAGCTGCTCCGCAGACGTCAGCCGCTTGAAGGGGCGAGTCGGCGCAGGAGGGCCCGCGGGCGCAGCGGCCGGCGCGGGGCGCGGCGGGGCGGTGGGCGCCGGGGCGGGTCGGAGCGCGGGACGAGCGCTGCCTCGTTGCGCGTAGACCTGCTGCATGGCGATGGCGCGCTGCTCGTAAGCCCGTGCGTAGTACATGGCCGTCTGCAGGTCCTCAGGCTCGCGCATCTCGACGTCGACGCGGATGTAATCGGGGAGGCCGCCGACGAAGAGATCGGCGCGCTGGCGCGCCGAGACGCCCGGGGCATGGCACGCGAGCGCCTGAAAGCGGTCGGCGAAGTCCTGGACCGTGGTGGTGAAGGCGAGGCGTCCCAGCTCGGCGAGGCGGCTTCCGCGGAGGGTCGGCCCAAACCGCTGGAGGCACAGCTCGCGGAAGCGCTCCCATGACGGCATCCCGCCCTCGTCCTGCTCGAGGGCGTAGTACCAAGTCTGCGCGGCGCCCCGTAGGTGATAGGAGGCGATCCACGTGCGATCGGCGCTGAGCGTCCGCTGCCCCCGAAAGAACTGCGCACACTGGTTCAGCCAGTTCAGGGGGTCGGTGGCGCCGTCGTAGGTGGCGAACTCCAGCTTGGTGAAGCGGGGCGGCTGCTGCGCCAAAGGCGTGACCCCGTAGGCGCCCTCCTGGCGGCCCGGGGTGAAAGACGTGCTCGCGGCGAAGGGGGCAGGAAACCCGCCAGGACCGCCAAGGGCGTGGGCGGGCTGCTGAACCGTCGTCCGCGCCGCAGTCTGAGTGTAGACGGGCGGCGTGTCGGTCCATGTGGGGATCGGCGAGGGCGAAGGTGGCCACCACGTGGGGAGGCCCTTGCTGGCGGCGGGGGCGGACGAGGTCGGGGTGGCGGACAGGGCCAGGGCGGCGGCCGGTGGGGGCGGCGGCGGGTGCTGGCCGGCCTTGATCTCCGCGAGCTCGAAACGGATGGCGCGAAGACTGTCGGCGAGGTCCGCCAGGGTAGCGGGCAGGAGTTCGAGGCCCGTGGGGGTGGTGGCGGCGGCCTGGAAGGCCGCGGCGTCGGCGACCCCTTGGTCTCCGTCGGCGGCGGCGGTCATGGCGGCGGAGGTGGCGGGGACGGTGTTGGAGGCGGCGGCGGATGTGGCGGAGATGCTCATACCTAGGCAATCTGATACCAAAGTGGTAGAGGCTAGGGGTCTACCGGGTCTAGGGCGGAGGTTGTAAGGGTGGAAGTGAGGGCGGAGAGGCTGGAGGGCTCGGCGCCGGCGGCTGGGCGCCGTCGCGGAGGAGGAAGGCGGCGGCTAGGGTTTGGTGCGGCTGGGGTGCTGGGTTCTCCCGTCTCCCTTCAGGAGACGAGACAGTATTGATACTGAATATTGTCTGATTAATCATGAAGGAGTACATTTGTTTATATAGGAGGACGGCCTCCTCTAAACCCTAATTTACTTGGGCTAAGCCCCTAATTTACTTGGACTAAGCCCACGACTAGCCACTAGTGGACTTCTTGCGTGTATAGGTCAAACCGACCATAACAGGTACACACAAGCTTCACTGAGATACAGATGAATTGTAAACGATGATTGTCCAATCTCGTGGAACTTGTCTTTAACATGTATGGATTCTTCACCGGAATTTCGAAAGAGAATGCCCGTACAAGGCACAAAGTTTTTTTCTGGTTAGGTCCTACCCCATGTTAGATCTTGTTCAAAATCCATAATGATTCAGCTGTAACTTCATAGGAACCCTAGAAGCACATTCAGTTTTTTTCCTGTAGGATCTTGTTCCTGCAAATTCTTCCAAAAACCCTGGCATTCTGGCAATATCCTAACCCTAGATACCAACATCGAGTTTGGTGTCAGCTTTTAAATAATAGACACATTTATTGCAATTGCTGCTACAGATGCCCTGCATTATCAATTATAATATTGAGATTGATGCAAATTTTTACTGTGTTATTTCTTTTTTGGGTCCATGGAAGTTATCTCGGCATTCATGTGTTTATGGGTCCGAGGACAGTGACGAGAAGACCAACATGGTGTGGGAACAATCGAAAAATTTGAAGCACTTGAACTTGAAATTGCTGGTGATGAATGGGTTCACTGAGGAAGACAAGGTGATGGATTATGTAAGGCTTGTTATGGAACGAGCTGTGGGCTTGAAGAGAATCGAGTTGAGCAACAAGTACATGTGTGTGAAGTGCAATGCCCTCGAGTACCCAAGAGTGGTGGATGAAGCTACAAAGCATCGTGTTAGTGAGCAGCTCACACATGGGTTCTCCTCTGCTGTGGAGATAATATTTGGTTGATGGATATTATCCAAGGAATAATAATCTGGGCATAGATAATAATCAGTTGATGTACGGCGGATATGGTTCAGGAACAATTCTCATGAAGAACTGCACTGGTCTGCTTCGCCTGCCCTTTTTGTTGTGTTCGATGCTTGTTATTGTGTGTATTAGGCCCAAGCATGTATTTTATTTTTCGTTATAGTTACAGCCTTACAGGTAGCCAAGAATCCCCAGATACATGTGAACTTTACACTACACTGTATTTTTATATGTTTTCTGTTACTTAGGGTTTGCCATGTTCAATCTTGGCAATTCATCCACTTATCTGACCGTCAACAAATGAAGTCGATTTTCTGCCATTTCATCCTTCGCAGTAGTGCTGACTACTATCCCTCCCTTTGGGATTACAAGGCTTTCCCGTTTTCAGATTGTTAAGAGTTATAAGATGGATTCTGCTAATTCACAGCTAGCTGTGTTTGTTTTCTTTCACACTCGTTTTTCTACGCTCCAGATTTGTTCTGTGATTCGTGCTTCTCGTCCGTCTCGCTTCTCGCTGCTCTGGAGAGGTCGCGTGCCAGGTGTGCGGGTCAGGGCTTTTTTAGTGGGCTTCTGGTTGGATCCGGGCCTGTGCTCTTTTCTTTTTTAGCTGTCTTTTTTTGATTTTCGGATCCTTTTTTTTCATAATGTATGTGGGCCCGTCGGCTTCCAGGGGTAAATTTCGCCGCGTGTTCTTTTCGGTCGGTGGAGAAACAGAGGAAGGGGCCGAGAGGCGGAGGGAGAGGCGGAGTTCTGCACGTCGGTGTTTGAATCCGCGCCGGCCGGTCATGGCGAGAACCAGCGGTGGCGACCGGCGAGGTCGCCGGCGACAGAGGTATCCATGCGCGCAGCTATACCCTCGCTACTCTCTCGCGTTTTCGTTGTTTCGCGAGCAATTTTTGTAGATACGGTCGCCTCCGTTTTTGTTCGTCGGATTTGGGGGCGGATGTTAGGTTGAGGTCGCCGAATGCGGCGTTCTACGTGTCCCCGTAACCTTGTTTGTGTTCTATTTCAGTCGATTTAGTTTTCCATGAGCAAATCGTTTGTACTAGGATGCGCTACTGCTTGAGCAAATACTTTGTTGTGTTTTTTAGTTGTTTGGGAGGCGAGCTTCTGGTCGATGGAGGCTGTGGTTAGCAGCGATTCCTATTTGTTTTATTTTGCCTATGACTCAATCTATCCATTTTGCCTGTCATTTTTGGAGTTCATGAACAAATCGATGGGCTAGAGGTGTTCTTCTATGCTGCGGGCGCATGCGATCTCTGTATGGGTAGGTAGTGATTTCTATGTTTGGGCGGTAGATCTGTGGGATGTGTGTGTTTTTTGTTGTTGTTCCACATGAGGTGTTCGTCAATAGCGTTTCTGGGCTGCTTAAAAACGAGTAAACCAAGCTTGGTCCTGATGTTGTGCTGTGTGTTTTGTATTGGGTGCAGGTATGGGGATGATGTGGTATGTCAGTTAACTTTTATGTTCGTCAGTATATGGTGGTGGATCTGCTCTTTTATGATGTGGTTTGTATATGCGTTTGGTTGTGTTGTGAAGGCATTTTTTGGGTGTAGCAGTATGTATATTTTGTGTGTGATAATGCTATCAAGGTGTTTGCACGAACTTAGGGTTACCTGAAGGTTTCATTCGATGTCCTCTAGCTTTTATTGTTCGAACTTAGGGGATGGATTCTATGCTGGTAATAGTCTAGCATTTATATAGTATAACTGAATCTTTTTTCATGTTGATAATAGTATCTTGCCTTTGTATGTTGCTTTCATAGGGCGTCTAATGAGTATGGAGATGATCGTTTTGACGCTGATAACAGTGAAGGAAACAGTTTATCCAGTGGTTATGATGTGAGTATTCTCCAGTGTTTTTCTAATACTTGTGTATGGCTTTATGTTGACTTCATTTTTTGAATCTTCAAGGTTTATTAGATTGTTTGTCGTAATCTTATTTTCTGTTTTGTGATTTACACGTGCTCAGGACATGGATATCCACTCCAGAGATAGGCCACTAGATGATGCTTTGTTTGGGTTTTTTATGAAACAGGTATGCTTTTTCATCATTATTAAAATGTCATTTTTCTGCTTGTGTTTTTCAAATTTCCATTGTCATGTTCCATACTCACTTACATTGCTTTTTATGTTTTAATTGTCGGCAGTCTCTTAAATCATTGAAGAGGAATTTCTCTGATTTCTGCCAAGATGCAGGTCTATCTCCAAGCAATAGGGTAAGTTGTATTAACTCTAACCTTTTTATATTTTTATTATCTGAATTCCCTTTTTATTTTTAAATTCTTTTTTGATGATTTTCTGATGTTTTTTCATTGTTTTGTTCTCTGCAGGACAAGAGGCGCAGAACTGATGGTGTTGACAGGTCTGCTTTCACCAAATACTCATTGAAGTATTTCACTGGGGTTATAAAGAATCTTACCCAGAAACAAAGAGCTGTTATTGAGAAGTTTGGGTTTGGATGCCTGCTGCTACTTGATGTGCTTGATATCCCGTCAGAGTTTGCTCGCTGGGTAGCTGATTGTGTTGACCCAGTTTGCTCCCAGATTATGGTGCAGTGCAGAACTGTTGATATATCAAAACGCACTTTTCATGCCGTTCTGGGTCTTCCTATTGGCGGGTCTGATATTCCATGCAACAGCAAAGAGGGGGAGGATTTCATCTTAGGTCTATTCAGTCTATCATCAATGCCTCATGTCACATTCTTTGGGAACAAGCTTAGCGGGACCGATGAACTCAGTGATAATGATGTTTTCGTCTGTTTCATGACTATAGCTTTCCACTGTTTTCTTTGCCCAAGTTCAGAAGAACACATCAGTGGCAATTATCTTGCAGTGCTAAAAAACCCAGAGGCAGCCAAGGGTCAAGATTTCAGTAAGCTTGTCTATGATCACTGCTTAACCAGCATAAGTCATTTCAACACTGTGGGGAGAACAAAGGGGAGGAGGATGAGAGCACCTCTGTGCTGCAACTACGTTCCAGTGGTTAGTTTTGTTGTTTTGTAGTATCTTTTAATTTGTTTTCTATCTTATGTGCCCTTCATTTTATTTTTTCAGTCTGATTTATTATTGTTTCTTAATCTCTTTTATACGTTTGTGTTTGGTTCAGGTTCGGTACCTTGACTGCTTGGACTTTGGCAGGCAGAATGTTGATCAGAGTTTCCCAAGGATTGCTGTCTGGAAGGGAAACATGATCAAGCTGTTCTCTGAGTTAGATCGAAAAAGGAGGAACCAATATGGGAAGAGGCAGTTTAAAGAAGGTTGTGCTAGTGGGCGTGTTGCCGATGCGCAGTTCAGAAGCGCGCAGTCTCCTGTATTTCTCTCTTTTTCACCAAACTTCAGGAAGAATGTGCAAACATCTTATTCTGCCACCCTTAGGCCTGATGTATGTTGCCTTTTTTCATTAATGTTATTTCGTATTTTTTATGGCATTGTAACTTGTTCATTTCTTTATGTATTGTATATGCTTCATCTAGGGTTTCTATTTGTAGATTATAGATGGCATCATAAATATTGCAGAAAATGGTGTGTCCAACATTTCAGCAAGTAACAAGCCAAAGTTTCAGCTGCTTGTGACTAATGTGCTTGATTTTCTACGGAAATCAAGTGTCAGTAATAAGCCTGCACCCATTTCATGTGCTGAACCGAAAGGCAACATTGATTTGGAGAAGACTGAACATGCGCAGTACAATGTAAGATATAATTTCCCCATTTTTCCCATTTTCATATCTGTGTTTTTTAGTTGATTTTTCCTATCATGCTTTTTTGCCTAGTGATTTGTTTTTATATAACGCCCCTTATAGTTGTACTTTATGTTTTTTATCTTCATAGCGGTTAGACGCTAATACATGCGACAAAGCAGTCACTGGGGGGGGGCAGGGAGGATTGCAGCAACCTGTAGCACCCGTTGAGCATGTTACTGTTCCAGTCATTCAACAAGAGGCTAATTTTATGTCTGATCAAGGTTATTTTTCTGATATTAATCATAAGATAGTAGTTGTCTGAAATTATCTTATCATGCAGCCTCCTTCTTTTGTTCACTATTTTTTGTTTCTGACCCCCCTTCTTTTTGCGCATGCTCAGGTACTCCCGATTGCATGATAACAAAGGTTGTGCCTTCAAATACCTTCATGACAGGTTAGATGATCATACTATCTTTTTTGTTTGTTTCATTCATGGTTTTTTCTTCTTTATGTGAAGTATTACCCCCTTTTTTCTGTGCAGCTCCTGAATGAAACCTTTGGTCAAAGTTAAGCAGCGGAGATGCAACTTGATTTCAACTGCAGATGAACAATCTTTTCTTAACAGGGGTGTTTTGAAATCTAACGTGGAAGCAGGAGGAAATGCCATTCTCTATTCTCCTGTTGCTCGTTTTTCTTTGGCTGATACTACAGTTGTTCAGGTCATTTACCACTTGTACTTTTATCTTATTTCTGCTGTTTTTTGTCTTTTCCTTGGATTTTCTTTACCTAATGCATGTATATGTGTTATGTACGAAAAACAGCCGCGTACTGCAGATTTCAATATAAAACGAGCCTACCCAGTAAAAGGTCCTGGTTCAAAGCAAGCCCCCATTCTTATTGCTGAATCTTCACCAAAGGTTAATAATTCTTTTTGCTTCTAGCCTTATTTGTTCACTTTCTTCGGTTACAACATTTTTGGTGTTTATATGTGGTGCCATTTTTCTCTCTTTTTTCTAGATGGTGGGCTCAAACGATTTCAGGAGGAGAAGCAGTGAATTGGCAAAGAAAGCTGATGCAACATACAACAACATGTTGCTGGGCCAGAGAGGAGGGGATAACCATGTAGCAGTTCCAGAACGCTTATCTGATGACCAGCCTGTCGAGCAACCTCTGAATGTTCAGGTCAAAGCAATTATTAGAGGGCCTCAGAAGCACATGTTTCTGAATTTCGTTATGAAGGGTCAGACCCCTCCTCTGCAGCATAACAATAGCTTCTCTGTGTCCGACGAAGACCTAATCAACTATTCAGCAATTGTTGAGCTCGGACACAACCCTTCGGTTAATAAGTAAGCACAATTTTTTCTTTGATTAACAATAATTTTCTTCTCATTTTTGTGACTTAGTTTGTTCGTGTTCTCACCTTTCTTTTGTCTATTTTTCATTTTGTTTTTGTGTAGATCAATGGGTGTTGATTACCCAGAAGTTCACTGCAATTACCAGTCTTTGGCAGATTCATTGATGCCTGGTGGTGAAGTTGATAATTTCTTTTTTACATGCTACTGCGTTTGTTGTTTAAGGAGAAACACCCATCAGCATCTGGGAGACACTACTTCTTTCCAATCATAGGCGTACGTTCTTCATGTCATTTTTAAAATTTTGTATTTTCAGTTCTTATCGTCCTGTTTTAGTCATATAACATTTTCCATAGTTATTCTTATCCTTATTTTTAACTTCAATAAATGCAGGAGTGTATTCTAAAGTATCAAGATAATCCTAATGATTCTCTCATCAGAACAACTTTTGAAGGTGCCGCCAAGGCAAGCAAGGGAAGAAATCTTGGTTCTTCTAACAATAGGGTAGAACCACCTTAAATTTTTGCTTCACCTTTTTTGTGTTGTTTCAAGCTTTTAAGTTGTGATGTATGTTACTATCTAGTAGGTTAAGAATTCCCCTCTTAAATTATTGTCTATCCTTTTGATGCAGCTCTTCTTTCCAATTGTTCAGTCCCATCATTGGTTTTCTTTTGTTGTTGATTTTGAGAAGAAGCTTTTTGCATTTCTGGATTCTTTGCATGACAAAGATTCAGATTTCCACCTTCGCAGGAAGAAACTTTTGGTTAGTTCACAATTTATTTTTCCTGGTACTTTATACATTTTCTAATGTAATTTTGATTATAACTTTTGTTCTTATTTTTAGATTGACAATTTCATCCACCTGTGGGAAAAGTTTGTTAGTAGAGATCACAACTTTCGTGATTTCAGATTCATGTACCCCAACGTGCCCAAGCATAAAATTTGTATGTCCTCTTTCTTGTTTTTAGTAATTTGTTAACCCATAAATAATTAGGAACTATCTGTATTTGGTTTGTTATTTACTTATTCCTCCCTTTTTTAAATTTTCAGGCTTGACTGTGGTGTTTTCACAATGAAATTTCTTGAAACCTGGAAGCCATATGTTGACCTGAGGGAGGTATTTTCAAGCCAAGACATCTTGAACATAAGGGTGCAGTACGCCATTAGGATGTATAACCATAGCCACAATGAGACAGACAAGAGCTTGGTTTCAGATTTTTACACTTAGGTAAATTCGAAATATGTAGAAATTTGTAAGCATGTTTTTCAAATACTGTTTTTTTTGTTTAATAATATTTTATTTTGTCTCTCTTTTGTTAGGTATGAAGATTTGTTACTTGAAATGAAGCTTTTTGCAAGCCATATGGAAACTTGAAATGTGGAGACAGCAAAGTCCAATGCATATGAATCTCTTATTGTGAATTTTGTATTGTGTCTGTGTGCAGTCTGAACATCGTATTTTGTGTATGTGTGTAACTTGAATCATGAACATCGTATATTGTGTCTGTGTGTAATGTGTCTGTGTGTAGTCTGAATTTCGTATTTCGTGTCTTTGTTCTGAACTTTGTTCTCTGAAATTGGTCAGTCATTTTAGTTTGAATTTTATTGTGTGTGTAGTCTGAAAATCGTATTTCGTGTCTTTGTCATTTGTTATCTGAATTTTTTCATTTGTGTCATATGAACCTCTTAGTGTGTCATTGTGTCTGTCCTATCTATGTCTTTGTATTTCTTGTTTGATATCTGAAATTGGTCTACTATTTCTTTGTTTTCATCTTTATCTTTATTGTGTCCGTATGAACTGTGTCGTCTTTGTTGTGTAATCTTTGTCTGAAATTTGGGCTCTGAAGTTTGTTTGAATCTCTTCTTTCTATTTTTCTTTCTGAACTTTGTTCTCTGAATTTGGTCAGTCATCATTCGTCCTTATATTTATATTTCTTTTCTCAAATCTTTTTTGAATTTCGGTTTTAATTATTTCTCTGAAATTTGTTATCTGAATTTTTGAAATCATTCGTTCTTATCTTTATATTTATTTTCTGAATTATGTTATCTGAATTTCGGTATTCTTTTAAATTCTTTCTCTGAATTTCTTATATTTCTTTCTCTGAATTCCCTCTGAATATGTTTTGTTTGTATCTCTTTTCGTCAGTCATCTTCTCTTTCTTTCTATGAATTCCTTTTATTTGTCTGAATTATTGAAACTCTTTTGTTTTGCTTCTCATATCAATCGATCATTTGGAAAGGGGTTTTTGGGGTTTTCGTGGGTAACTCCGCCTGCTACATTCTTGAGTTGGGCAGCCGGTTCCAAGCCCGGAAAAAGGAGGAGGATCACGTTCATTTTTTATCACTTTTGTCACCTGATTTTTCGAGGGTCTTTTTCTCTCTTTTTGTTGCAAGAAAAATATATAGTTCAAGGATAAATACACAGTTTAATATGCAATATATAAGTTCAACTTTAAAATTCTCAAAACTATGTGTTTCTTGAGTAAGAAAAATGCAACCATAGTACACATCATTATCATGGCTACTTTTACAATATTTTCTCATGATGAATTTTTCCATCTCTTTCTTTCTATTACAGGGTCCTTGCTGAGTTGATCTCTTTGTCTGTTTGACACTTTTCTCATGGTTATGAAGCCATGGCGCTCTCTTTGACGTTGGCATCCTTCAGCAACTCACCACTAGATGGAGAAGAATCTTTAGACTTTTTCTTCCGTCTTGATGTGCTTCTCTTATTTTGCACCACCGACGCACATCCACTGCTTTGGGTACCTGCATTGAGAAGATTCTTTTTGTCAGTGTTAGCATCCTATTTTTGTTCATTGTTTTATTTCGTGGCTTCATATTTCTTTTGATATAATAAGAAAGTAGAGAACTAACTTCTACCTGCATCAGTCTTTGTTGTAGTATCTTCTTCAACTATGGTGCTTTCTTTGTCGTTGATCCCCTGCAACAACTCATCCAATGATGGAGATGGATCTGTTGTTTTTTTCTTACGTGTTCCTGTACTTCTCTTCTTTGGCACCACCGTCGCACTGCCACTGTTTTGTGTATCTGATAAGAACAAACCTCATCTGTTAGTGTTATTATCTTATTAATCTTATTAATCTTTTAATTTTTTTCCACTAGTAAAAGAGAAGCAAAATAATCACCTGAATCAATCTTTTTAGATTTTCGAGTCCTTTTTCTTTTAGGCAAGTTGAACTCTTTGTCTTTGTTTGGGCAACCCTTCTTAGTGTGCCCATTTTCACCACAGTGGCCACACTTGTAGAATATGCCTAGTGCTATTTGTTCTTTTATTGTCAGCATCCTTGGTCTGCCTTTTCTATTAACAACATCAGGGTCAAAAAGCTGAATAGCTGAGACTGTGCCTCCATCATCTGTTGCAGTTGCGAAGTTTGAAACTGTTCTGATTGTGTTTTCTTCATTGTTCAAACCTGCTTCATCTGCAGAATCCATATTAGCCAACTCTTCATCAACTCTGTCTAGTTCTTTGAGAAGGTATTGGTATTTCTGATCGCTTTTCGATGCTTTGGAGGCTGTGTTGACTACCCTTCTTGACAGAACATTGTACCTCATCGTGTCATTATCTGCTGTTTTCCCTGGAAGCAGGTTGGGTACCATCCTCTTATCATTTTTCCGCCATCTATCTATGATGTATTTATCTGGTATCTTGGCAACATCAATGTGAAGCATAACTTTGAGAATGTGAGAGCATAACAAGCCATCCTTGTCAAATTTGCAGCAGACGCAGTAATACTCCTCTTTCTCCAAGTCAACGTGGACGACATATTCCCGGTGTCTGTGTTCTTTGATGGGGTAACTATTGGCCTGAAACACAAGGTACAACTCATTCTGCGTCAGCTCTTTTATCTGAAGTCGTGTTACATCTTTCAAAACCTTCTGGAATTTCCAAAAGATGTAGATGTTATATAGGTCGTGTGCTTGATACTCTATGTAGCATTTTGTTACGAACTTCTTTCCTGGAACCTTTTTCTGCCTTGACTTGTGTTCAGCCTCATCTTCTCTAGAATGAATTGAGTCCATGATGCGCTGATATTCTCTTAGGAAGCTTGTTACACTGTAGGTTGCACCCACACCTTTCTTGAACAGCGAGTTTGTTCCTTCACTTCTCGCTGTTGACTGCAAGAAAGGGAAGAAGTTGGTTTTAAAGTACACTGGCACATATTTCTTCCTTGTATCCCACAAGTCCTGAAAGTATTTTATGTGTCCAACTTGGTAGTCCTGGATCATTTTTGCCACAACATCTCAAATTCTTCTACTGTCAACGAGTTGTCAATGATGTCCTTAAACTCCTCGTACAGCCCTTGATTTGCTTTGAAAGTGTTTCCAAGCCCTACTTCTGCTTTACTCAGGACGTGGTACAAGCATGATCTGTGTATTGTGTTTTTCAGCACATTTCTTATGGCATTTTTCATGGCCACATCCTGATCTGTGATGATTGTTTGCGGGTGTTTGCCGCCCATAGCTGCTACAAACTCTGTGAAAATCCACTCGAAAGCTTTAGTTCTCTCATTTCCAACCAGAGCACAACCAAACAGATATGTGTTCCCATGTGGGGAAACACCAACAATGGGAGCAAAGGGGAGGTTATATTTGTTTGTTAGAAAAGTTGTGTCAAAGCTGATGCAATCTCCACACATCTCGTAGTATGTCCTTGCCTTTGCATCTGCCCACAGAATGCTATGAACCTTGTTGTCTTGGTCTATTTGGAACGAGTAGTAGAATCCGGGGTCCTCAGCTTGTTTCTTGCTGAAGAAAGCGAGCACCTCCATCATGTCGCTGTTCTGTAGTTCTCTGTTAATTGTTGTGCCATAGTTGCTCACCTTCTTCTTGTTGTAAGGCAGCTGGTCTGAACCTCCCCTTAGATAAGCCAATACCGAAACGATCTGTCTTGTTGGTATGTTGCAGTGCTTCAGAGACCTTATCATTGCTTTCTCTTCTTGGGTCATGTAAGCATGGGACCTGAAAAATCTGCTATGGGGGTCTAGGTTGTGGTTATGATCCAGTGATAGCTTTTTGATCCTCCAAAGGCCACCCTTCTCACTGATAATCATCTCAACCTTGCAGTCTGTCTTTTCTATGACTGTACTCTGTCTTTGAGGAACCACCTCATCTTGTTCAACCTCTATGTTTTTCCCAAATTTGTTGCACTTTACTGTGACCCTAGTTATTTCATTGTTTCTCTTTTTGCTGGTAGTACGGTAGGCAGAGACTATGACAACTGAGAAACCAACAACAAAAGCATACATGTTGAAGAAATTTTGTGCTTCCTCTCTTGTTTTGAAAACCATCCCTACTTCAGGCTTCAAGCTCTCTTCGATTTGCTTCGTTGCCACATCATCTGATGATGCCTTTTCATTTTCCAGAAAGTTTTCAATGTCTTCTTCACAAATTTGTTTTTCTTGTTCTGATTGTTCTATGTGTTGCTCATCTTCAGCTGAATATGTACTGTTTGCTCTTGACTGTATATTAACCGGATTTTCATCTGATCTGTCCTCAGGATGGATGACCTCATCAAACTCCATGTTTTCAAACAAGATTCTTCCCCACGGGTCGGCGTCATATGTGTCATCCACATCATGAGCATTCTGCATTTTAACAAAGCAGTCTGTAAGTATTTTTTGTCCAAATGGAATTTTTATTCATGCTACAGGTTGACTGTATTTTCTAAGTTAAAAAAAGACTAATATAAAGGGGATTTTGTAACAAAGCAGTCTGTAAGTATTTGTCATTTCTTCTTTTCTTCACTTACTTGAGCTTCATCAGTCAGATGATGCGGAGCTCCAACACTAGCATTCATGAAAACTTCAGAATATGCTCTCGAGCTACTGCCCTCTTCAGAGAAGCAACACTACATAACACATATAGAAACCAGAAGATAAGTACAGTTAGTAGTCATTTTTCCAAGTTTTTCTCTTATTTTTTCACAGTCCTTTGTTTTTCTGAGTCTCACCATTTTGTTTGCAGGATTTGGTGTGTATATAGTGTCAAACATCCCTTGGAGCAACCCAGTGTAAGTAAAAGCATCCTGCGACGACATGAAAATATATACTATTAGCGTCAAATCATTTTTTTTGTAATATCATTTTTTCAACTGTGTTCGAAATACCTCCTGCAGGATGTCTTTGTTGGTTAAATTTTCAGTTGCATCACCCCTATAATTTTGTTTGTCATTGCCTGACACCTGCAAAATAACATCCAGATTAGTGTGTCTTTAAAAAAAATGTGAAATAGTTTTTATATAGGGTTTTTTAAGTATAATTAATGAAGCGTAATTTTTATGTTCAATGTGTCTGTTATTTTGATGTTTGTGTCGAGCAGTAGCAGGTTTCTAAGTAGAACTACTGGGATTTCTCTGTCTGCTTTATTGCAGCTAGTCAACAAGGGGTGCAGGCTCGATGAAGAAGGTGTTTTTGATTTTCTCTGACTGCTTTTTTCTGGAGCATCTCTGTCTACCGATGAAGCTATCGGGTTTACGCAGGCACAAGAGAAGATGAAGACAACACCAATTCGAAGCAGTAAGGTTTTTTTGTGGGGACAGAGTGGGGGTAGTTCACTAACCTGATCTGATATAGGCAACATCGACGAATCCAGGTTAGCACCAAAGCCTGAGCCTCCCCTGAGATCTTCTTCCTCTTCGTTCATTATTCCTTCTCTCCCCCTCACTTTCTCCCCTTTTTTTCTCGTTTGTTTCTGTTCATCTCATCGCAGATGGATGTGTTCTTCTTTTCTTAAGGAGGAAGAAGGTGTCTGAGCTGTTTCGTTCTTTTACTTGGAGCCAGGGACAGAAAAGGGAAAGCCCATTTTTGCTTTTTTCGATTGTAAGAAGCCCAATCAGCTCAAAGCCCGTATCCAGGTATTTATTGGACAGCCCGTATCCAGATTGGCGGGCCGTCTGCAGCTCAGACGCGCTGGGAATTCTCCCGCGCGAGTTTTCGTTTTCTGACTATGTTTCGTTAGCTTCACACTCGTTTTTCTGGTTCGTAAAGAAAACACACAAACACGTGGCCGCGAGTTTCGTTTTCTGACTTTGTTTCGTTAGCTTCACACACGTTTTCTGGTTCGTAAAGAAAACACACAAACACGTGGCAGATTTCTACTGGTCAAAAAAACGACAGTGAGCGAAATGAAATACAGCTGACTGTAAAATAGATAGTCCCTATAAGATTCATCCCGCCTATGTGACATGTAGGATTTTTTTTCTGAGCTAAAGTGGTCGTATCCACCGCCCGAATAGATAGAAAGAGTTGACCCAGTTTATAAGGGAAACCGGGTCCAAAAACCATACAATCTGTACAAAAGAATGACACAAACGAAGCGACCCGCCGCCCACACGACCCAAGTCGACAAACGCCACAATACACACCACCTGCTCCGGGGCCGCCACCCCGGCGTAACAACCAGATCGACCTTCGTATTGCCCGAAAGTGATCCAGTCATGGTCGACGAACCCCCTGCCCACGCTGTCTTCATCCAGGTTGCCACCAAAACCACCTGTTCCGGGGCCGCCGCCCCGGTGTAGCAACTAGATCGACCTTCGCATTGCCCGAAGACGATCCAATCTGGTCGACGAACCCTCTGTCCAAGCAGTCTTCATCCAGGTCGCCACTCAAACCCACACTAAACAACGGTTCTGCCTCATAGAACCGTCGTAGCGTGGGAGATCGAGGCCGCCACCTCGATGCACCACCACCTTCCGGAGCCGCTGCCCCGACATCCACCGCCCACGACCACACGCCATTCTGCACATCCGTCGCGAAACCGTTGCACCGCGCTGGCCAAGGGCTCCAAAGCGGCGCCTCCAACAAGGTAGTGACGATACCGTCACCGCCGCCCGCTCACGAAGGAGCAAAGGTTTTCACCCGGAGAACTTGGAACCACCACGCGTTAGACGAGGTCGAAAAGCTCCACGACGACGCAATCAAGAAAGGGAACGACGCCCGAGGGCGCCGCCGTCGTCGGCAATGACCGAAGTCCATGCGAGCTTTCGCCCGGAGTTCAACCCGACCGCAAAGCTTCGGGAGCAGCAGGATGGCATCCCGGCCATGTCGTCAACCACCGAGCTCCACCGCATGCCGCAGCAGCCGCGGCACCACCTTCCACGGCCGCTGCCAAGGCCATGCCCGCTTCAGCCGCTCCGCCGGAGTAGCCGCCATTGTCCGGGGCCGCCGCCCGGACACCGGAGCACGGCGGCAGGAGAGGCCATCTCCTGCCTCCGCGCCGGAGTCTCCGCCACCTCCTCGTTGCAGCGGTGCCGGAGCACGGCACCTCCGTCCCTCAGCTTTGCCACCAATGGCACCTCCATCGCGCCCATAAGCCTCCTGCGTCGCCAACTTCATCCTCCCCTGGCTGCAGCCTGTGCGGCCCGCCCCAGGCCCAGATCGGGCCCGGTCAACACCCGCCGCCGCAGCACCACGGCGAATCGCGCTCGCCTCCGACCACCGCACCGTCGCCGTAGCCCTGCCCCGAGCGCCGCTGCGCATGCTGACTCCGCCGCTGCGTCGACCCTCTACGAAACGAGCCGCCAGGAGTGTCTCCGCGCGGGAGACGAGAACGTGCCCTGCCGCCACCATCCTCGGGGAGCAGCCGGCCTTTTGCTGCTGCCCTCCTCCGGCGGCGGCGGCGCGGGGAAGCGAGGGGCGAGGTGCTAGAGGCGACGGCGGCGGCGGTTCCCCCGTGTCGCCAGAGGAGAGGCGACGCGGCGGCGGCGACATATAGGATTCTATCTTAAGAATGTCATGTAGGATAAATTCTGACGTGAAAGAATAGAAAGTTGAAAAATGCTTACTTCTCTTAATTAAGAGATGATGTATTAATAACAATATCTCTCATAACATATTAAAAAACATCTGATTTCTAGATGTAAGACTAATAAATAACTTATTGTACATCATATTTTATTGTCATTTCTATACATTTCCTAAGATGCCCGTTATGGTGGGAACTGGGAACACGCAGCAGCACTGACAACTGGATCAAGTTGCCACGTCCGATTCGGGCTCGATGGCAGATCGGAGTCCCTGGCGAACCATGGCCTGCGCGTAAAACTCCGCATGCTCCTGTTCACGCATCAAATTTCTTAATCGAAAAGCCCAAAAAGGTTACTACTATATGCAGGCATATGTATATAAGAAAAGGAAAAAGATAAGAGTGCCCTTCAAGTCTTAGAAGCTGTATGTAGTAGCTTTGTGTTGCCTCCAACACAAAACTGACACGGGAGGCGTGCTAACCGGTCGAACAAAAGGAGGGAAGACATGTACCTTGACGGCGACGATGACAAGGGCGGCGCCTTTCCGTCGAGACTCGTGGAAGAGCTGCCGTGCAGCCTCGGCGGTTACGGACGGCACCACCTGCGGCAGCGCCTTCTCAACTGCACATTGATCCGTGGCAACGCCACCAGAAGAAATTTAACCATGGGTCAGTTGCGTTTTATGCATGTTGAAATCCACTGGGTAGGTGAGACACCGACCCCTCGCGTCGCTCCCCCGGCGGCGCCAGGGGAAAAAAATAGCGCCGCCGAGTCCCTCCCCTGTCCGGTGCCCTCCTGCCGCTGCCGCCGCCGGCCTTGTCCGCGGCGGTGGCGGCGCCCCCTTCTGCCAGAAAGGTGGTCGGGGGAGTCCTCTCGCGCTCGTTTTGGAGGAAGATCGACCCGTGGGGGGCGGAGGCGGTCGGGGCAAGGGAACGCCGAGCCGGCGGGCTCGGGCATGGATGGTTGCCGGCGGAACCTGCTGGCGTCGGTGCGGCGCGTGGGCGCCACCGTGCCGTGGATTTCGTCGCCGGGGCTCCTGAGGATCTTGGCCCGTCGGGCTCGATATGGGCCTGGCGGGCCCGTGCGGGCGGCGGGCTCGCCGTGCACCCTGGGGGTTGTGCCGGTGTGCGGGAGCTCTGCGCGGTGTCGAGGAGGCAGGGAGCGGAGGAGGAGGCCGGAGGCAGGGAGCAGAGGAGGTGGCCGGGGCGGCTGCCCGGATTTTTGGCCGTCCGTTGCGCGGCGGTGAGTTCCCTCGGGGAAGAGCAAGCCGGGGCGGCGGCCCCGGAGCAGCGGCTGCTGTTTCGTCGTGGCCGGCAGTGCTTCTGCCGTGGCGTGAGGTGCCACGGCGGCGGCAGCCTGCGGAGGAGTGCGAGGTGGTTGACGACATAGCCAGGACGCCATCCTGTGGCTCCCGAAGCTTTGCGGTCGGGTTGAACTCCGAGCGAAAGCTCGCACGGACTTCGGTCGGTGCCGACGACGGCGGCACCCTCGGGTGTCGTTCTCCTTCTTGATCGCGTCGTTGTGGAGCTTTTCGACCTCGACTAACGCGTGTGGTTCCAAGAGCTCCGGGTGAAAATCTATGCTCTTCGGGAGCGGGCGGCGGTGACGATCTCGTCACTACCTTGTTGGAGGCGCCGCTTTGGAGCTCTTGGCCAGCGCGGTGCGACGGTTTCGCGGCGGATGTGCAAAATGGGTGTGTGGTCGAGGGTGGTGGACGCCGGGGCAGCGGCTCCGGACTGTGGTGGACGCCGAGGCGGCGGCCTCGGTTTCCCACGCTACGACGGTTTCACGAGGCAGAGCCGTTGTTTAGCGTGGGCCTGGGTGGCGACCTGGATGAAGACTGCGTGGGCAGAGTGTTCGTCGACCCGGCTGGATCGTCTTCGGGCAATGCGAAGGTCGATCTGGTTGCTACACCGGGGCGGCGGCCCCGGAACAGGTGGTTTTGGTGGCAGCCTGAATGAAGACTACGTGGGCAGAGGGTTCGTCGACCATGACTGGATCGCTTTCGGGCAATGCGAAGGTCGATCTGGTAGTTACGCCGGGGCGGCGGCCCCGGAACAGGTGGTGTGTGTTGTGGCGTTTGTCGACTTGGGTCGTGTGGGCGGCGGGTCGCTTCGTTAGTGCTATTCTTTTGTACAGTTTGTATGGTTTTTGGACCCGGTTTCCCTTATAAACTTGGTCAACTCTTTCTATCTATTCGGGCGGTGGATCGACCACCTTGTCCTCAAAAACCATGGGTCAGTTGAGCTCAAAACGAAAAACAAAAACTTGGGGAGAAAAATGGGAGGACTCGCGATTGACTGTTGGTGAAGAAGGCGTACCAAGCTTCTCGGTGTGGCGCGCGTCGTCTACGAGCAGGACCTTGTAGCTGTCGCCGCTGCCAGTGCCCTTCCAGTCCTTGAGCCTTCCCGTGTCTCCTCCTGCGTGCGATGCGTACGTGCACAACGCAATATATATCAGCGCACCCGAAGAAGATCAGGGATTCGAGAAACGGCTAGGCAGTTAGGGAACCAGGAAATGTCACCTTCTTGTGCTGCAGGAAGGGTGTCGAGCTGAGACTGGTCGAACGCCGGCCGGTCCAGCACCGCCCCGCCGCTGCTCGCACGCGCCACGGCTGCGGTCGCCGTCCTCCGTTTCTGCCGCTGAGACCTCTGGATCATAGAGACGCTCGAGGGGGGCGCCGCCGCGGTTGGGGTGCTCGGCAAGACGAGCGCTGTGCACGTTGCTGCTCTGGTGCTGATAGCCATGGAGCCCGTGTCGGAAAGACAACTACAGCACAAGGTATGCTGGCGATTGGCAGTGATACGAGGCTCGCTTGTCTCACTTTATCAGGTTCCAGCAATGTTGGGATGAATGAGGAGTGTGGCGCTGGCGCGTGACCATGGTAGGATTTATTCAGGCTTCAGCAAAGAAGGTGACAAAGCAAAATCCAACCACCGTGTCATTTCGTCTGGACGGTTTGCGTAAAACAGTCAACCTGCCCACGGCATGCTGTGGCTAATGCAAAGCAGAAAGAGACAAACAATGGTTATCGAGTGTACAAAATACAAAAGTGTATCTGGAACATTCGGTACTTCTAACGGCGCCAAGGTCGCCACCACATTAGCCGGCAATGGTTTTCTGGCTAACAGCAAATCGGTCTTGCAGGAATGTACGAGAAACAACACAGACCAAGGATCCAGAACCATCAGAAAACAGCAGTCGTGCTTCCTAAGCAGCCGGAGACGTTTGACTGAAGGTGAAAGCACGTCTCACAGAAAAGATGAAAGAACAGGTGACCACAAATAATTAAAACCATATGTCTGGATCGATATTGCAACTGGATTAGTCACCGTGCCTAGCTAGACGACGATTCAACAAGGCACATAACAATATCACAAAACCAGCAACGAACGGATGTGCATGTTTCCATGCTGTATGTGAGTAGGACGAACGCCAGCATTCGGTCCAACACTTCTTTTTTTTTTATGGATAACGACAGGTGTTCTGCCAATTTAATTGAGAAGATAGAAAGTAGTTCAGTTACACGCTAGACTAGCAAAACACAGAGAGAAAACAACAACAAGAATGACAGCGTAGGCTGCCTATCTCTAAGGACAACTACTCGCGAGAATGCGCCTCTGCAGGCGGCTCCAACTCCAGACCTTCAGCTGCGCGGGCAGCCCGGGCCGCAGTCGTTGGAGTAGCCCGGCTCCCGGCCGTCTTGGAAACCACGGATCTTGAATGCCCCACTCTGCTGATCAGGGCCCTCACCGCCTCCGTCTTCAGCGCCGTCTTCGGATCCTTGAAGAGGGCCATGAAACGCTGTTGCAGCAGCTCCTCTGTGGCATCCCCTTTCGCTTCGTCTTCCGCCGGTAGCCCCCATTTCTTGCGTAGGACACGACGCGCCCTCTCAATCGTGCTCAACCCCGCCATGGATGTGACAGCCCACCGATCGCTGGCCTGGCGAGTGGGCATCGGGGCAGGATTTTTGGGGCGGCGCCTGATCGGTGTGGCCGGCGTTGGTGGAGGCGCAGACGGCAGAGGAGCAGTGATGCGAGCGGTGATGGATTCTATGAAGGTTGGGGCTGAGGAAACCAACTCCTGCACCCCTTCATGTAGCTCCACCAGTCATGAGCCAAAAAAAAAAAAAATCCTATATACTTTGCGCAATCATTTGACCAGAAAAACCAACTTCAAGTGGGACGTCAGACCACCTGATAGCTACTCCCTCTGTTTTTAAATATAAGATGTTTTACTATTTGTCCACATACACACATACATAAATGTATGTAGACAAGTTTTAGTGTGTATGTTCACTTACTTTAGTATGTATCTATACAACATGTACAACACCCAAAACATCTTATATTAAAAAACGGAGGGAGTACCAGTGACCAGCCGAACCCGCCGGGAATATTTGGAGCTACCTTCCCTCAATGGATGAACAGCAGTAACCTGAAACCAGAATTTGCAGGAAATCGAAAGAATTATAAATTTGAAGTGGAGGAACATCAAATGTAGATAGCTGGATTAACTCAACCGAAGCAGAATGGCACAGGAGATTATGCTTCTGGAATAGTGTGGTACCGTGCCAACAGATAAACGGTAAGAAATATCAGAAAGGCCAAGCCGTGCAGAATCAGTTTATGACTAGAGACGTATATAAACTTTATTTGGTTAAAGTGCCACTCCAAAAGAATTGACAAGGCAAATGCTCAACTAAGCCCCATGCTAGTAAATTATGTGATACAGCCAAACAGCCATGCAAATTCCACACTAGTTCCGGAGGGAAGAGCAAAGGCGTAAAAGCAAGTATGCATGTATCACTGAGAAGCATAATATAACCAACCTTCAAACCACTGAATGTATTGAATGCAGAAAATCCAACAGAGATGGGGAAAAATGTCGATGGATCGGCAGCAGGAACAGAAAACTCCATGGAACCACTGCAAATGGAATTAAGTGTTACCAACACAATGGAAGCAAACTGGACGATTTAAAAGTAGCACTGTATTGAGAAAAAAACGTTTACTGTATGTACCCTCGGTTGGATTGATCAATAAGAATAACGGACCATTCCAGCACTGACTTTCTCGAGTCATACCTGGAGGCAAAAGAAATAGATAAATCGACAAAGATGTGAGTATAACTGATGAATGCAGGTTAAGATGGAATAGATGGTTGACCAGGGGAAACCTCCACTGGACACAAGTTTTTACTGGACACTGTCCAGTAAAAACCATTCAAAAAGAAATAAATGATAAAGAATAGCTGGGCGGGTGACCATGAGAAACTATGGAACAAGAAAATCATTTTCCATTGAGGAATAAACTGAATTGTAACACTTGTTTCTAAAGTTGTTTAACTTATTATGCTACATGCAAAATGGAACACCTAGCCATTTAAAATAAAAACTAGATGTTAAATATACATCAAATTACTACACCCTCCATTTTACTATATACTGTCCTCGGTCTATTGCGTGAATCAATAATTGCCACATTTCCACTCTATAACCTGACCAATTAGAAACGAGGTTAAGGGAGTTGTAACATGTCATTCAGTAAGGGTGTAGCATTAAAATATCTCATTAAATTTCTCTTCATATTTAGTGTTCCTTGGTCTGTGCACATGGTGCGCTGCTCAATGGAAACATCATATATACTTGTGTTCTTCTCTTCCAGGTGTACTGTGTAGAACCTACAGCTATTAGCATTACTCTGGCTGTACAGGCCAGTCTTACAAATCCATGTTAGCAGGGTATTTAGGACAAGATGAGGGAATTAGAACATTACTTCCATTCTCCATCTATGTGTTTAACACTCGGAGCCTCCCTGAGTGCAGGCAGAGGGATAGAGATGACGACATTCTGCAAATCAAACATCTCCGAAGCTTCGTATTCAATGTTAACATCGGTTGTATTTCCAGGCACGGAAGGCCAGAAATTGACTACAAGTGGCAAAAACAGGTTACACAAGTCCAAAATAGCAAGCTACAAGAAGCCAAAGAAAAACTGCACTATACCTGTCAATGGCAGAAAAGACTCATCCAACCCCTCGATTCTCCACCTCACCAGATTTGTTTCATTTTGACCACTGGGGAATAAGAACATTACTTCCATTCTCCATCTATGTGTTTAACACTCGGAGCCTCCCTGAGTGCAGGCAGAGGGATAGAGATGACGACATTCTGCAAATCAAACATCTCCGAAGCTTCGTATTCAATGTTAACATCGGTTGTATTTCCAGGCACGGAAGGCCAGAAATTGACTACAAGTGGCAAAAACAGGTTACACAAGTCCAAAATAGCAAGCTACAAGAAGCCAAAGAAAAACTGCACTATACCTGTCAATGGCAGAAAAGACTCATCCAACCCCTCGATTCTCCACCTCACCAGATTTGTTTCATTTTGACCACTGGGGAAAGGCCGGTTCGGATCTCTTGCCCCAATAATTTGCTGACCATTGAACAGCTGTTTGTTAATATTAGGGTGCATCGTGAAGCTAAGTACAGGCACATATTGATTCTCAATCTTTACGAAATGCATGAAAAATCAGTACGTCCAAATTAAAATTTGAAGTTATCTGGAAAGTGCTGTTAGCCAAGAAAATAGTGTTTGCAGGCAAGCAATTCCTAAATATGTTGCTATAATTGCACTATAGCAGGGATACTAAACAAAGTTGCAATCAATTTTCCTATTGTTTGTGGCTCAAACGAATATTGAGGAACCACTTTAGCTGTACAAAAAAGTGTGACTAGCTACTACAAATACAGATGAGCAAAAGGCTGTTTCCCAATTTCACATAAAAACTGAATTTACAGATTGTGTTGCTCAATAGTCTGAATGTTCCAAACAAAAATCTTATGAGATAATGAGAATGTAAGATTCAGAAATCGGATATAGAAAAGGACCTGCAACTGGAGAAAACCATCAATTTCATTAAGAACTTGGAGAGCAAGAGTTCCTTGAATATCAAACTTACTAACTCCACCATCCCTTTTAACAGTGACATTCAGCTTCTCTTCAATGGTCACTGTGATAGGATCACTTGGTGGAATAGATGATGAAGGCCTTGACTGAATTGCACTTAGTTGACTATCCTCAAGAATAACTTCTCCTTCAGCTCTCAAAGAGTCTAGGAACTGATTTGTCTTCTGTGGTTTACGTAAATCCATTCCCTTACTTGGCACTTTTGTCGGAGCAGGAGCAGACTGGCCTCCTGTACAAATGCACATAGCAGTCAAGACAAAATAATAGCCACATGGCCAAATCCCCGAATTCAGACTTGATTGCATGATCTCTCCTAAATGCTTTATACATATCATATATATGAAGTCATGCAAGGTCTCGCAATTGAGTGGAAACGTGTCAAAATGCAGACATTTCTTTCCTGCGACTACTGAACTACTTGTTTTTTTTCTTCCTGATTTGTTGTGAGCCAGAACACGTCGAAACTTTCAAACACAAATATGTTACTAATATGCAGGGATGTTTCTGTTCCCACACAACATGCATTTGTTTGAGTGCAAACCTTTTCCCTTGATAATGAAAGGGTCGATATCAGGAAATATTGGATCACTCCTGGCCCTGGATCTCTAATGTTCATGTCATTAAAGTTGTTTGGAGTTCTCGTGGGACCAAATCCTTCAGCCTTGCCTCTCTCAATCTGCAAAAATTCCAACAATAAGATTGTTATGTCAATATAAGCTTGTCGGGGCCTCGGGGAGTTGGGGGGGGGGGGGGGGGAGATATGTAGGACAAACACTAGTGGAAAATAGCCCATCTGTCCTGGGTCCAGAGGGCCTTTGGTCCCGGTTTTACAACCGAGACTAAAGGGTCAGGACTAAATTGGGTTGGGGGGGGGGGGGGGGGGGGGGGGGGGGGGGTTCGTCTCGGGTGCTTACGAACCGGGACGGATGGGCCTCCACGTGGCCACGGCAGGGCGGGCATGGGCGGGAACCCTTTGGTCCCGGTTGGTAATACCAACCGGGACCAAAGATTTCTGCCTTTTGTTTTCTGCTAATTTATTTTTTAGGGGTTTTGATTTTTTGTTTTCCAATTAATTATTTTTTACGAAGATCACGTTGCGCAGACAACAAGTCATACACATAAAGTATACAATACACCGAGGTCACGTTTGATTCATACATACATAAGCCCACAAGTTTATACTACACCGACATCACGTTTCTCACACGTCGAGATCACGTCAATTACATTGGAGGCAAAAAATAATTGCTAGGGTGATAAAATTCTCCAGTTTTCTTCAGGACCTCCGAGTTCAAAAATCCCGCCAATTCCTCTTGAATTGCTTTTAGGCGCTTCGTTGGTATGAGCTGGTCCCGCATTCGATCCATCTAGATCAATATGAATATGTGAGTTGTAATTTATGAATGGAACTCAACACAATATGGTAATAAAAAATTGCGAATAGTGTATACATACTTCAGCTGTTCTGACTTCTCTATTCCGCTCACTGACAAAAGAGCGCATGTACTCGAAAACGTAGTATGCACATAAATTAGTCCCTTGTGGCTGCCTCAGACACCACTTTACAAAAAATAGAATTTAATCAAATAATAATCAAGCATGATAATGGTATTGAAACTAGAATTAAAGAGTTGCGCGGACCTATATATATATAGTACTACTTACCTTGGTGGTATAAAAATACAGCTCCGGTTTCCAATCCCCTGGAACCTTCACGATGAACCGTTTCCAAACCCTGCCCGCCAAAAGAAAATGATTAAAGGAGTTATTAATTACTTGATATCAGAAAATGAATGAAAGAGGTCGATATAGAGCGATAATGATTGAAATTACCTCTGGAGCATATCTTGCAAGCTTTGGTACTCGTCCATATCTTTCCTTAACGAGTCCATGACTTGAACGACTCCTTGGTCAACTCTAATGATTAGCAGAATCCAGTGGAATCTGCGCACGTTTATATGTCCATGACTCATCGATTACACTAAACATCGAGTAAGCAAAATAGAATGTGTAGAAGGTACAGTAACACTCACTTGAAGGCGTAAGGAAAAAGTATTTCTGCGCAGGTATTTTGTTTCACTAACCACCGGAGCAAGTTTTTCTCTGTGTCCGCGGGATGGTTATTTACGGTCACTTCATGAATATAATATGGGTCAATGAACCCAGTGTCATAGATGCGGCGTTCTCTGCATTCGACAATCTTCATTCTGCATAATAGCGTACAAAAGAATATAGTGAGATAATTACAGGCAATGAACGAGCAGAGCTAGAGACTTAATTAAATTGCAGAAATAAATCACTTACAAACAATAGCAACTGACGAGGGCTTTGTCGAGGGCGTCTTGATTGAATAACTGAAAAATTTCAGAAAACGGAATATACATCGCGTCATCCGTGAAGTAATGCTCTTTCTTATATGACACCCAGAAGACATCATGCCGGCCTTTGCGGCGTTCTCGTACCACTGATGCAATCGACGCAATTGTGTTGTTAGAGAATTGACCTGCTCAGGTCTGACCAGGGACCTCCCGTAGACATATGTCCATGCATACTGATACTCTCTGGGGTCGCCTATGGTGCCAGTGTCGTGGTGTACTTCCTTATCGGGCATCACCTTGAGCGGGGGGATCGACTGATTTGCCTGTTCTCCGAGCTGGGCCACTTGTTTCCCGCATTTTGCCGTCTGCATCTGCTCCCTCTTTAGGCGATATGCCGCCTCCTTCTCCTGCTTCTCTTGACTAATTGTCTTCTCAATAACACGATCATAGTCATCTGGCAATTTAGGCGGCTGTGGCGGTCCACACGATAGATTTTTCAAACATCTATCAACTTTTTCTGCTGGTATTATCTCTTTAGGCGGGGGCCGTTTCGGTCCTAATTGTCTTTTCACATTGGCACGCACCGACTCGTCGAGTTCCTCTGGAGTCAAGTCGTAAGTCTCTTTGGAAGAGGCTTTAGCAACTCGCGTTCCTCTCGAGTTAACTTATCTGCACTTCTGCTCGTCGACGGGAAGTTTAGTTTCCGCTTTAACGAGAAGGACTTAGCAGTGGGCGCAATCGACGGACGGGACGTCGCGGGCGATGGACTCACGACGGACGGGGCGTCGAGGGATGGATCTTGAGGTGGGGGGATGGATCTTGAGGTGGGGGACTGCTACTCGGAGGACTCACGAGGACGGGGCGCCAAGTTTGGAAACACGATGTTTTTCTTGTTCCAGAGAGCGATACCCTTCTCGACTTCTCCCAGTGTCTTCTCGCCGTCACCTCCAGGAATGTCAAGGTCCAGATTAGCATATAACGGCACAACTTCATCCACCCCGACACGAGCATAGCCAGCTGGAATCCCGCCGAGATGGTAGCTTGCTCCAGATTGATTAGGTAAAGCATAGCCGACCGCCACCTTGAAGGACATGTTCTTCATTGACATATGTAGCTCACAGTCTGTCTTCTCCGTGATATCATCCACGGGGTAGTGAGCCGCCGGCGGTTCGAATTCAGAATTTTCTAGCTGCGTGGAACCCATGCTGCTTTTCGCTGATCAGATGGGGCGGCTTCGACGATAGGACCTTCTAGCTGCAGCTGAGATGCCCTTTGCTGACTATTGAGTCTAGTTGCTCCTGCTGCTGCTGCACCTTGCGTTCCAATGCTGATAACCGGTCTGACTCCTGCTTCTTCTTTCTCTGACGGCTTCTATAAGTATGAGCGTCTTCCGGAAAACCTTGCTTCAATGACCGACTCCATAGCCTCGTAATCGTCCAACGTTTTCAGGATTCCCGAGTGCGAGTGACAGCTCGTCTTTCTCTCTGTCGACCACGTACACTCCCCTTCGAACTTTATCTATTGCGTCCACAAGTTCTTTGGTTATATACTCAATTTTGTCCTTCCATCTTCCCTGAGCAACAATCAGCCCTGTCTCTGGGTCCAACCCTGCCCCATGCGCGAACAACCAAAACTTGGACCTCTCGGCCAGTCCGCTGTCTGTGGAATGATCCCGTTATCAAGCAGTTTTGCTTCAAAGGCTTCCCACTTAGGCACGGCAGCCTTGTAGCCACCTGCCCCCAAAGTGTGGTGATATTCCTTCTTCCCAGCATTTAACTTATTTGTTTTCGATCGGGCCACAGCGGCCTCCGATTTTCTTTGCTTCACAAATGTGGGCCACTGCTGTTGTATCTTCACTAGTGGTCCAGTGAATTCTGGATCTTGTTCCTCCGCCTCTACATAAGCTTTCCATAAGTTTTTCTTCTAGGTCCGGAATTGTTCGGCCATCTTCATAAGAGTCCACTGCTTGACTTTCTTCTTCAACTGCTCGGGTAGACCTGGCGGTAGGTTGACCTTTGTCAAGAGCGTGTCCCAACACAAATCTTTTAGGGTTATGCCAACATAAGTAGTTGGCTTGTTGTCGTCCTTCGGCTGATGCCATTCTTCAAGGGTGATCGGGACCAAGTCCCTAACAACAACTCCGCATTGATTTATATATTTGCGGCGGCACTGTAAGGGTTCCATCGGTTCGCCACTATCACTAACTCTGTCGATCACTATCCTTTGACCCTCCTTCAACGGCTTCGTCGGGCCTCGTTTCGACACTGCTTTCGACCCTTTCGACCCTTTAGCTGGATGATTTGCTCGATCCGGAGGGCTAAAAGAAAAAAAATGATTCGTTAATAACTGCAATACAACTCAAATAATACATCTAGTGTGATCGATCAACAGAGGCTTAATATACCTCGCCGGAGTTTGTTAAGGGCACTTCCTCCTCTCTACAAATTTCTTCTTGCTCAACTCCCTCACCGGAGTCGTTCAGAAATTGGGAGATGTAATCTTCTCCAATTACCCCATCTTCTTCACCGACAGGCGCGGCTGCACGTCCTGCTATAATCTGAAGCATTCGCATTTCACGCTCCTCGTCTCTGGCGGCGACGTCCAGACAAGTTGGATCCATTTGCCACGCTCCTCGTCTCTGCCGAAGGCGTCCGGACAATTTGGATCCATAGCTCAATGTCCCTGCAATCAATTTTGTAAAAAGAATATGAATATCAAAATTTGCATCTTAGCAAAATGTGAATACAAATTATAGCAAAATGTACTAAAACTGCGTCAATTAATTTGGAACGGAGGGAGTACTTAGCAAATTTAAATTCAGGAACTACAATTTAAAATTCATAGCAATTACAATTTGATTTTACTTCTATTTGCTCTAACAAATTTACCTAACACTACACATGCTGATGAGGACATCCATACTATTGTTCCCTCTACACTTCATGATGATGACAAGGAAGTTGCTGCAAAGAAGAAGTCCAATGATGAGATTAGAATTGGACCCGTCACAAGAGCTCGTGCAAAACTAATGGAACAACAGGTGAATTTGCTCCTCAAAGAATCTGATTATTTTATTAATGAGAATTGTTTACTGCCTAAATCTTTGTATGTTTGCATGATCAGGTTTATTGGAGAAGATGGCATAGCACGAGGGAGCAAGGAGTTGTGGCAGCAAGGAGAACAAGGCATGGAGCAAATATAAGCAAAGGATGCGAGGGAGGAGAGGGAGGCCGGCATCCGAGGAGAGGAAGGAGGGCTCCACGCCAATTGCCAAGGTGGCGCACCACACCATCATGTTTGATGCGCCACACATGAGGACCTGCGAGTCCAACAGGGCTGAACCCTTTGGGTCAGTTTGTATCTAGTTTGGGTCGAACCGGTTTGAGTCCGAGTCAGATGGGGTTGCCCTAGGTCGGTACTGTAGCGTGCTACAGTACGACGCTACAGTACGCCCCCATCCCTTTATATGCTAGTCCAGCCGCCATAGATGAGTTAGACCACGTTTAGATAAAAACCCTAGTTCGAGTTGAACAGCGGAAACTTTCCTCTGAAAGTACACATCTCCAATTCGTATCGATCTGGAGAGTTGAACCTCAATTGAAGTGTGATCTGTTCTTTCCACTGGGAATTAGTAGATTGCAATTATACCGTTTCGTGGTCGACGGCTACGTGCGCAAGTGTGTGAAGTCGTGAATATCCAAAGGGTAGAGTGCTGCTGCATTGGCATCAGGGTTCTAGCGAGGAGAGTTCATCGGTGACACCAAGTTATCCACCATCCGACGAAGTGCTCAACGAGAAGATCGGGCAACCCCATATCATCTTGGTATCAGAGTTCCAGGTTTACTCGGTGAGCAATCCATCCCCGTAAATTTAGTTGTTTTTTCGTCCTATCCAGAAAAAGCCACAAAAAAATACTAGGTCTAGATCTTGCCATAGCCATAGATCAACCCGAGTTGCACTTCTTAGTTGCTGTTTGTGTTGATCTTTGTGTTTCCGTTTCTCCGTTTTTAGTTTCGAGTCGGTTAGGGTTTTTGTCTAGGTTTAGGTTTTGGTTTCTTGTCTAAGTCGAGTTATTTTCCTTTTCCGTTCTAGTTCGTTTCGGTTTTTCCGAGTTGCTTTTAGGTTGTTTCCGAGTAGAGTCCTTGTTCTACTTCTGTTTCGAGTCCATATCAAAAATACCAAAAAATTAGTTACCGAGTCCTCGTTTGAGTTGTTTCCGAGTCTGGGTCGAGTTCTGCCACGGCACGCCAGATCGCCGATTTCCCTGCCGCGCGCTGTTTCCGAACCGGATACGACTCCGTTTTCCCTGCCGCGGGTCCGAGTCGTGTTGGTGTTTCGCTGCCGCGCCTGCCAGTTTGCACGCGCGTGCCTCTGCTTCTAACCCGATTCGGAGTAGGAGTCTGCCACGGCACCGTTTTTCATCAGAATTTCTGCCACGGTGCAATAGTAGTCAGTGAGTCTAGTTTTTGAACTTTTCTTAGGTTTTTCCTTCTGATCTTTGTGAGCCTTAGCCACAGCCTTTCGACAGCAGTACTCTAGGTACCTTACCCATAAGACTAGCTGTTTTCCATTGCTCACAGGCTGCTCAATCGGTTGTTGCACGGTTCAATTTTACTGTTACTGTAGCAGTAGAAAAATACGAGAGTATACAAAAGGAAAGAGTGGAAAAATCAAAAGAGTGAAAAAAAAAAGAGGCCTGAAAGTTGATCATATCTACTGCAGTTTTGAGAGCTGATTACATTGTTGTTTGCACTAGTAAATTGAGCAATCTTGTGCCTGTTATTCTTTGAGCTATTGCTAGTGTCTTTCGAGAGCATTGCAACAAATTCTTCCACATAGTTGCGTGCCACATTTGTCTCCATAATTGTGTGAGTTTCCGTAGGTGATTTCTGTATCACACAAACAGCAAATAGGTTTTGTAAGTTGGTGTTGTTAGGATTCCATACCTACAGCTCCACCATAAATACCCTGCCTTGTCGTGTGACTGTTCTCATACCCTGATATTCACTTCGTCACATCAGTGCATTTAGTCATCTATACGAACGGGTACGCATTGCTATTCACTTTGGAATTTTCAGATTGCCTTTTCTTGTGGTTCTGAGTGAGTTGTGAGTGTGCCACCATATAGACTTTTGATTTTTGCACTAACCTACTAATCATGTCTTCTAGTGATGAGATTGTGATGCAGAAAAAGGAGGCAGATACTCCTGTTACATGGAGTGACTATGAGCATTTGCGTGATCACTTAACGGCAATGTTTGACAAGTCGGTGTCCACCATTGACAGAGACATGCAAGCTATGCAGCTTCAATTGGGAGGAACGAACACCAATGTGCAAGCCATCGAAACCAAGGTGGATACTGTCCAAACAAGTGTACACACCTTACAGCAGTCTATTGATGCTTTACGACAGGCGTTTGAACAACATCGGCCGCACCAACAACAATTTGACGATGCTCTTGATGATGACAGTGTGCATGACAACATCCATGCTCATGCTCGGGGGCGTGCTAATCCTGTTCAGGGCCGTGGTGTTCCAATAGGACGTGCTCAGCGTGTACCCCTTCCCGCACAAGATGATGGGCTTGGCAAGCCCAAATTTTCAATTCCTCGTTTCAGTTTTGACAATGCTGATGTAGAGGAATACCTTACATGGGAGCTGAAAATAGAAAAACTCTGGCGTTTACATGATTATACTGAGGACAGGAAGGTCAAGCTTGCGTCGGCTGAATTTGATGGATATGCATTACGCTGGTGGGATTGTCTTACGCAACATCGGCGCGATGACAATGCCGTCCCTGTTCTTACTTGGCCTGAAATGAAGGCCCTTATGCGTGATCGCTTTGTGCCCTCTAATTATTTGCGTACAGTCTATGATAAGTTGACGCAATTGAAGCAAGGAACCATGACCGTTGATGCATATTACATGGAGATGGAGCTGTTGTTGCAGCGTGCACGTGTTCGGGAATCTGTTGAGATGACTATGCAGCGTTTTCTTCATGGATTAAAATTCACCATCAAGGGAATTGTGAGACATCACCAGTACACCACTATGAACGAGCTGTTGCACCATGCACGGGAGGCTGAATCACAGCTAGCTGAAGAGGCACAATACAAAGCAAGATACACTAGTTCTGGGCGTTACTCTAGTAGGGCGCCAACACCATCGGCTGCACCAATTGAGGGGCAGGCCAGCCGTGCCTCTTCCTCCTATTCTAAGCCAGCCTCTACTGTTCCTGTGTCAAAGAGGCCAGCCGCACCTGCTGCCAGTGCTGATTCGTCGATGTCTACCGCACGCAATAGGGACATGAATTGCCACACATGTGGGGGCAAAGGGCACTTCAAGAGAGAGTGTCCTAACAGGAAAGTCATGCTTGTTAATGAGAACGATGAATATGAAACAGGTGATGATGCTGATCCTAATGCTGATGATGATGATGGCTATACTAGTGATGGTGCCATGGATGCTTTTGCTTGTACAGCCCCTGTTATTGTTGTTTCACCACGCACTTTGAGTGTACAGCCACATGTGGATTCTCAGCGTTGCAATCTGTTTCAAACAAAAGCACTTGTTGGCCCCAATAAAGCGTGCAAAGTTATCATTGATGGAGGTAGCTGCAGGAATCTTGCAAGTAAAGAGTTGTGTGCTAAACTGAAATTGACATATATACCTCATCCCAATCCATACTATATTCAGTGGTTAAGTGATAATGGTGAGATGAAGGTGAGTCACATGGTACGTGTGAATTTTGAGATAGGACCATACAAGGATTCCATTGAGTTTGATGTGGTTCCTATGACTGTTTGTCACCTTTTATTGGGTCGGCCTTGGCTGTATGATCGCCATGTGCAACATAATGGCCGTGCCAATACATATCACTTGGAGTTCAAGGGCAAGAAAATTAATTTGCAGCCCATGTCACCGCAGGCCATAGTGAATGAGTCTCGTCAGAAAACAGAAGTAAATATAGAACAGCCTCCGGGGCGAGAGAAAATTGTAACAGCTGTGAGTGATATAACGAAAAGTGAGAGAGTGAATAATTTATTGATATTAGCCACCAAAGATGACATGAGAGAATTTAGTGAGGATCCTACAGCCCTGCCTCTTGTGCTGATGTACAAAGGCGAGGTTTTGGTTTCTAATGACATGCAACCTGTTTCTCTTGGTGTGTCTACTGTTTTGCAGGATTATGGCGATGTTTTTCCGGAAGATGTACCCGCAGGCCTGCCACCATTGCGTGGCATTGAGCATCAGATTGACCTCATACCGGGTGCCACTCTCCCAACCGAGCGCCATATCGAACAAACCCCGACGAGACGAAAGAAATACAGCAACAAGTGCAAGCACTACTCGACAAAGGGTACATTCGTGTCTCTCTTAGTCCTTGTGCTGTTCCTGTAATTTTGGTTCCTAAAAAAGATGGTACATGGCGTATGTGTGTAGATTGTAGAGCTATAAATAACATCACTATTCGATATCGTCATCCTATTCCACGCTTAGAAGATATGCTTGATGAATTGAGTGGTGCTGCTGTTTTCTCTAAGATTGATTTGCGTAGTGGATACCATCAAATTAGGATGAAAGAGGGGGATGAATGGAAAACTGCTTTCAAAACAAAATTTGGTTTATATGAGTGGCTAGTTATGCCTTTTGGTCTTACTAATGCACCTAGCACATTCATGCGTTTAATGAATCATGTTTTGAGAGACTTCATTGGTAGATTTGTGGTTGTATATTTTGATGATATACTTATTTACAGCCGCACTGAATCTGAACATTGTGATCATCTTAGACAAGTTTTGCAAGTGTTGCGTGATGCTAAATTGTATGCTAATCTTGAGAAGTGCACGTTTGCAAAAGATAAGGTGATATTTCTGGGATACGTTGTATCTAAGCATGGGGTAGAGGTGGATTCATCTAAAATTGAAGCAATTCAAAATTGGCCTATTCCCATGAATTAAGTCAACTTCGGAGCTTTCTCGGTCTTGCTGGATTTTATAGACGTTTTGTGCGAGACTTTAGTACTATTGCTGCGCTTTGAATGACTTAACTAAGAAAGGTGTACCTTTTGTGTGGGGCGCTGCCCAAGACCTTGCTTTTGATGAGCTGAAACGTTTGCTTACTTCTGCACCATTACTTGCATTACCGATTTTAATAAACAATTTGAAGTTGAGTGTGATGCTAGTGGTATAGGAATTGGTGGTGTTTTGATGCAAGAAGGTAGACCTATTGCTTATTTCAGCGAGAAACTTTCTGGTGCTAGATTGAATTATGCTGTTTATGATAAAGAATTGTATGCGCTTGTTAGAGTTCTTGAGGTTTGGCAACATTATTTGTGGCCAAAAGAATTTATAATACATTCTGATCATGAGGCTTTGAAATATCTGAAAGCTCAATCTAACTTGCATAGGCGTCTTGCTAAGTGGGTTGAGTTCATTGAATCGTTTCCCTACATCATTAAGCATAAGAAAGGGAAAGATAATATTGTTGCTGATGCTCTCTCTAGGAAGAACATGTTATTGACACATTTAGATGTTAAAATTCCTGGTTTAGAGAGTTTGTGTGATTTATATGCAACTGATCATGATTTTGCTGAACCATTTCGTTTGTGTATGCTCAAACAAGCATGGGATAAGTTCCACATCCATGATAGATTTTTGTTTAGGGCTAACAAACTATGTGTTCCAGAATCGTCGGTGCGTTTGTTGTTGTTGCAGGAATCACATGAAGGTGGATTGATGGGTCACTTTGGGCGTGAGAAGACGTTACTCATGCTAGCTGATCACTTTTATTGGCCCAAGATGAGGCGTGACGTGGACAGATTTGTTAGGCGCTGTGTTACATGCAATACGTCCAAGTCCAAGCTGAAGCCTCACGGTTTGTATACACCACTACCTACACCTAACACGCCATGGGCAGATATTAGTATGGATTTTGTGTTAGGCCACGCACTAAAAGAGGACATGATAGTATTTTTGTGGTAGTGGATAGATTCTCTAAGATGGCACATTTTATTGCATGCCACAAGAGCGACGATGCGTCGCATGTTGCTAATCTGTTTTTCAGGGACATCGTACGCATACATGGAGTACCTAAGACGATTGTTTCTGATCGTGATGTGAAGTTCATGAGCTACTTCTGGAAGACATTGTGGGGCAAGCTAGGAACGAAGCTGCTGTTCAGCACAACATGTCATCCTCAAACAGATGGTCAGACGGAGGTGGTGAATAGAACTTTGTCACAATTGCTGCGAGCTATGATCAAGAAAAATCTGCGCGAATGGGAGGACTGTTTGCCACATGTTGAGTTTGCTTATAATCGAGCGGTGCACACTACTACTCAGCTTTGTCCTTTTGAGGTGGTGTATGGCTTCAAACCAATTACACCACTAGATTTGCTGCCTCTTCCTTTGCATGAGAGAGTCAATATGGAGGCATCAAAACGAGCAGATTATGTGAAGAAAATTCATGAGAAGACACGAGAGGCAATTGAGAAGAAAGGCAAGAACATTGCTGCTGCAAGAAACATCAAGAAAGCAAGTTTTGTTTCAGCCAGGAGACATGGTTTGGGTGCATTTGCGCAAGGACAGATTTCCACAATTGAGAAATTCCAAGTTGAAGCCACGTGGTGCTGGTCCTTACAAGGTGTTAGCCAAGATCAATGACAATGCCTACTCGATTGATATTCCTATTGCTGAATTTGGTGGCATTAGCAACAGCTTCAACGTTGCTGATTTGTCACCATATGATGGAGAAGACCTTGGAGCGTCGAGGTCGACGCCTTTTGAAGGGGGGGGAGATGATGAGGACATCCATACTATTGTTCCCTCTACACTTCATGATGATGACAAGGAAGTTGCTGCAAAGAAGAAGTCCAATGATGAGATTAGAATTGGACCCATCACAAGAGCTCGTGCAAAACTAATGGAACAACAGGTGAATTTGCTCCTCAAAGAATCTGATTATTTTATTAATGAGAATTGTTTACTGCCTAAATCTTTGTATGTTTGCATGATCAGGTTTATTGGAGAAGATGGCATAGCACGAGGGAGCAAGGAGTTGTGGCAGCAAGGAGAACAAGGCATGGAGCAAATACAAGCAAAGGATGCGAGGGAGGAGAGGGAGGCCGGCATCCGAGGAGAGGAAGGAGGGCTCCACGCCAATTGCCAAGGTGGCGCACCACACCATCATGTTTGATGCGCCACACATGAGGACCTGCGAGTCCAACAGGGCTGAACCCTTTGGGTCAGTTTGTATCTAGTTTGGGTCGAACCGGTTTGAGTCCGAGTCAGATGGGGTTGCCCTAGGTCGGTACTGTAGCGTGCTACAGTACGACGCTACAGTACGCCCCCATCCCTTTATATGCTAGTCCAGCCGCCATAGATGAGTTAGACCACGTTTAGATAAAAACCCTAGTTCGAGTTGAACAGCGGAAACTTTCCTCTGAAAGTACACATCTCCAATTCGTATCGATCTGGAGAGTTGAACCTCAATTGAAGTGTGATCTGTTCTTTCCACTGGGAATTAGTAGATTGCAATTATACCGTTTCGTGGTCGACGGCTACGTGCGCAAGTGTGTGAAGTCGTGAATATCCAAAGGGTAGAGTGCTGCTGCATTGGCATCAGGGTTCTAGCGAGGAGAGTTCATCGGTGACACCAAGTTATCCACCATCCGACGAAGTGCTCAACGAGAAGATCGGGCAACCCCATATCACATGCATTTAAATTTACCTAACACTACTTTAAACTACTCCCTCCGTTCCTATTTATAAGTCGCTGGGGGGAAATTCCGACCAGGTGAAAAACGAAAAAAAGACAATTGTACCCTCGCTTGTTTTCCTAAGTTACAGGGAATGCCCTCCCGCAGTCAAGCGAACCGATCACTTCTCCTAATTCAAAATTTGAATCGCTGGGCGGAAGCATCGATCGCAGCTCTCCTCCCCGCGCAGCTTCCTCCCGCTGATCCCCGCAGCTTCCTCCCGCTCCACCCAGCCGCTCCCCTCTGCAGTTGATCGACGCTAGGCCTCCGCCTCGTGCCTAGCTCAGGGATCGATCTGCCTCGCGCCTAGCTCAGGCCGGCCCCAGCAGCAGCCGGGCCACCTCCCCCATCTTCCTCGCTGGGCAACGGCCACCAGCAGCTGCGCCCCTCCCCATTTTCCTCGCTGGAGGAACTTGTCGCTGACAGATAGCGAGAGCAGCAACACCAGCGTGCTCCAGCGCCTTGATCCGCCTCGACCAGGTGCTCAGCTTGACAGCAAGAGCCTCGCCCAGGTCCTCTTCGCCCAAGCGCCCAGGTGCTCAGCAAGAGCCTCGCCCAGGTCCTCTTCGCCCAGGTCCTCCTCGCCCGGGTCCTCGCCCAAGTCCGCCTCGACCAGGTGCTCAGCTTGACAGCAAGAGCCTCACCCAAGTACTTCATCTGCAAAACAAAACGATATACACCATCAGCAGCAAGTATAGGAAGAATTCCATCATCTAGTCTCGGCACAGCACTATGGTTCTACTCCTGGATTTGAACTTCAGTCCACCAGAAGAAGAAGATAATATCATACCTGAAGGAGGCAATGTTGATCATCCTGAAGAAGAGGAGGGCATCAATGAACATGTCCACGAGGATGCAGGTACAATATTGTCCCTGCAAGTAAATGGATGGCATTATAATGTTACCAGAAACTTGAGCAAAAGAAAACATGAGGCATATACTCAAGCATTCTACTCAAGCATCTTACTCCTGCAACATTGCCTAGCACGTCCCTTTTGGACTAGATAATGCAATTAGCAACAAGTAGACAGAATTGACAGGAAGCAAGTAGACAAGGATATGTTTCAGTTAAGGAACATGCATACTGGTCATTTAAAATGAAACTACTTAACATAAACAACAAAATCAGAAGCAACTTAACAGTTTTTTGCAAATTTACAATCAGTAGCAGTGTTTAAATAATTCAAAAACTTAGCAGTTGTATTAGCATTTCTGTAAAACAGAGGCATATATCTTGCACAATGTAGTCACAAATTTTTACTCCAGTATTTCGAAAACTTGAGTAACTTGAGTACTCCACTTGCCTGAATACAAGCAAGCAAGCAAGCTGCAGCAGCAAGCACAGCTACTGCTACATAGACAAACAAAATGGTGAATAGACAGGGAGCGGTGATGCAGAAGTATGCCTGGTCAGAGGAAGTGAGCACGCGGGCCTGGAGGTCGCGGAGGACACGCTCCAGGTTGACGACGATGGCGCGCTCGCGGCCCAGGATCGTGGATGGGTAGGACATGAGCGGGTCGAGCACCCGCAGGTCCCGCGCCGGCAGCCCCGTCCGCGCCATCACCGCGTGCTTCCTCGACCCGCACCCGCCCCGACGCCGGCATCGCCAGCCACTCACGGCTCGCCGCCGCGGCAGCAGCAGCACCCGCCTTCCGCCACACCGCGCCGCCCGGCACCGCCGCGGAGGGCCTCATCCTACGAGGGAGGCTGCGCGGACGCACTTGAGGTCCCCGCAGCCTTGGCTCCCCGCGAAGCCGCCCCGCCTCGATCTCGGCCTGCGTCTCGGGGAGCCGGCGCTTGACCTGCTTCGCCTCCATGGAGACGTCGGAGAGCGCGACGGAGAGCTCCTCTCCTCCGCCTGCGTTGCCGCCCGGATCTCTCTCTGCTGTTAGGAAGAGGAGGCGGAGGTGCAGATCTTCACAGCCCAGACAGACCTTTGGTCCCGGTTGGTGTTACCAACCGCGACTAATGGGCTTTTTTATTTTTTTTCTTTTTTCTTTTTCTAGTTTCTATTTTTGTTTTCTGTTTCTTTTATATACTTTTATTTACATGCTTTTTGAAAAAAATTGCTCTAGTATCTTTTATATATATATTTAATTTAAATGTTTCAATATTTCTGAAAATCATATCTTTTCTTATTTCTTTTTTATCTATTGATTTAATTGTCTAGAAATTTGTAATAATTATCTATTTATTTTAAAAACATCCTTAACATCCCCACACAGTTACATAAAAGGTTTCATAACACAGCTACGCATTTCTACATAAGCGGACTTGCTACCTCTGAGGCCGTAGGATTAGGGGGAACGGCGCCGGGAGGAGCCAGCCCCGTTCGCGGCCGCCTGGTTCTCGCGCGCATGTTTGCGGCGGAGGGCACGAGCCATGGAGGATGAGTCTTTCAGCGCCCAAGCCAGCTCGGAAGCCTCCTTCGCCTTGAGCTGGCAGGCAGTCCTGGCTCGCTCTACACGGTCGTCGTGGACGGACTGGAAGGAGGCTTCAATGGCCTCCTGCTTCTGCGGCCCGCCGTCCTCTTCCCCATGGTCGCTCCAGTCGAAGTCGTCGTCGTCATCCTCCTCGTCGGGAGGGGCGGCGGTGACTGGTGGAGGTACATCGTCACCTGGTGGAGATGCGGCGGCCAAGTCGCCGTATGCGGCCGCGGATCCCCACGCCACCCCTGCGGCGTACGCATCCTCGTCGGGGTCGAAGACATCAGACCACGCGCGCTCGCACGCCCTCCGCACCTCCTCCGGCACCGATCGGCCACGTGCCTTTTCCACGCGATTGAGGAACACCGATCGGCTTAAGGTCAGGAATAAAGTCAACACAAAACTCAATGACCTCCTCTGTTCCATAGCCCTTGGAGATGCTTCCTTCTGGCCTAGCACGGTTATGAACGTATTTCTTTAAGACTCCCATGAACCTCTCAAAGGGGAACATGTTGTGTAGAAATACAGGACCGAGAACGTTAATCTCTTCGACTAGGTGAACTATGAGGTGCGTTATAATATTGAAGAAGGATGGTGGGAACACCAACTCGAAGCTGACAAGACATTGGACCACATCCTTCTGTAAACTTGGTAGAGTTAATGGATTGATCACCTTCTGAGAAATTGCATTGAGAAATGCACATAGCTTCACAATGGGTACTCGAACATTTTCCGGTAGAAGCCCCCTCAATGCAATCGGAAGTAATTGTGTCATAATCACGTGGCAGTCATGAGACTTTAGGTTTTGGAACTTTTTCTCTGCCATGTTTATTATTCCCTTTATATTCGATGAGAAACCAGACGGGACCTTGATACTGCTCAGGACTTAAAAAAAGATCTATTTCTCTTCTTTGGTAAGAGCGTAGCTGGCAAGACCTTGATACTTCTCTGGATTCAGATGGTCGTCTCGTTCGTGCATACGTTGGTGGTCCTGCCGTGATTTCGGTGTATCTTTCATTTTCCCATATACGCCCAAGAAGCTTAGCAGGTTCACGCACAGATTTTTCGTCACGTGCATCACGTCGATTGCAGAGCGAATCTCTAGGATTTTCCAATAGGGTAGCTCCCAAAATATAGAGCACTTCTTCCACATGGGTGCGTGTCCATCGGCGTCATTCGAACAGATAGACTGCCAGGACCCTTTCCAAAGATTACTTTTAAATCCTTGACCATGTCATATATAACATCACCATGAGGTAATTTAGGATTCGTCCGGTGATCTGCCTCACCTTTGAAATGCTTGTCTTTCTTTCTTACGGGATGCTGTTTTGTAAGAAATCGACGATGCCCCAGGTACACATTCTTGTTTCCCAAATGTATACTTTCAGTCTCACTTAAACAGTGCGTGCATGCATTGTATCCCTTGTTTGACTGTCCTGAAATGTTACTAAGAGCAGGCCAATCATTGATGGTTACAAACAGCAACGCTCGTAGGTCAAATTCCTTTTGTTCGTGCTCATCCCACACAGGTACACCTTCGTCACGCCACAACTATAAAAGTTCTTTAACCAATGGCCTCAAGTACACATCAATGTCGTTGCCGGGTTGCTTCGGGCCTTGGATGAGCACTGGCATCATAATGAACTTCCGCTTCATGGACAACCAAGGAGGAAGGTTATAAATACACAGAGTCACAGGCCAGGTGCTATGACTGGAGCTCTGCTCCCCGAAAGGATTAAAGCCATCTGTACTTAGACCAAATCTTAAGTTCCTTGCGTCAGCTGCAAATTTCGGGAACTCCCTGTCGATTTTTCTCCACTGCGACCCATCAGTGGGGTGTCTCAGCATCAGGTCTTTCTTACGGTCTTCTTTGTGCCATCGTAACAACTTTGCATGCTCTTTGTTTTGGAACAAACATTTCAACCGTGGTATTATAGGAGCATACCACATCACCTTGGCAGGAGCCCTCTTCCTGGGGCACGGCTCGCCCTCAACATCACCAGGGTCATCTCGCCTTATCTTATACCGCAATGCACCGCATACCGGGCATGCATTCAAATTCTCGTACTTCTCACCGCGGTAGAGGATGCAGTCATTGATGCATGCATGTATCTTCTGCACCTCTAATCCTAGAGGGCAGACAACCTTCTTTGCTTCGTACGTACTGGGGGGTAATACGTTATCCCTTGGAAGCATCTTCTTTATTATTTTCAGCAAATTTTCAAATCCCCTGTCAGATGTACCATTCTCTGCCTTCCATTGCAGCAATTCCAGTGTGGTACCAAGCTTTTTCTGGCCATCTTCGCAAGTTGGGTACAACAACTTTTTGTGATCCTCTAACATGCTCTCCAACTTCAACCTCTCGTTTTCACTTCCGCTGTTTATCTGTGCATCAAGAATGGCCCGACCAAAATCATCATCGGTCTCATCAACAATGGGCTCATCAACAATGGGCTCTTCTTCAGCTTCGTCTTCCCCCATTGTAGTATCACCGTCTTCAGTGAACGTAGGATAGTTGTCATTATCCTTTTCTTCTTCATTTTCTTCCATTATAACCCCTCTTTCTCCGTGCTTGGTCCAACAATTATAACCGGACATGAAACCGGACTGCAACAGGTGGACGTGAATGGTTTTTGAGGTAGAGTAATCCTGCGTATTCTTGCAGACACTACATGGACAAGAAATAAAACCATTCGACGGCTTGTTTTTCTCAGCCACACGGAGAAAACTATGCATGCCATTAATATAGTCGGGACAGCGTCGGTCACTGTACATCCATTGCCGGCTCATCTGCATTATATAAATATATCAAAAACCATTACACTACATCATGAATATATAATAGTGACCAAATTAATTAATACAAGTTCATCACATTAAAACCAAAGTAAAGTAAATGTAATACAAAGTTCTCATAAAACATACATTAATTGAAACTAACATACAACTATCTAAAGATTTTAAATCCAACAACAAATGCGATCAAAATCGCAACTAAGGTAATTACTGAACCAACAACATAATGATACCAAGCCTCTTGACTAATGGCATATTTTCTAATCTTTTTAATCTTCAAGCGCATTGCATCCATCTTTATCTCGTGAGCATCGACGACGTCGGCAAGCTTGAACTCATGTTCATCGATGATGTCGGCAAGCTTGAACTCCAATTTCATCTTCTCTTCTAGGCATTGGAGACGAAGATCTTCACTTCTTTTCAATTTTGCTTTCAAATCATTGTTTTCTTTTACAAAAAACTCGACAATAGGGTCGGTTGGAATTTCCGGTTCAACTACCTACTAGATAAAAGCGTCTATGTCAAGTTGGTAGGTATAGTTGTTATAAACACGAAATGGAACAAATAGTTATAAAAATATACCACATCCGAATCATAGACCGGACGAGGGCCGACGGGGGCGGATATCAAAACCATGACACTATACATATAAAAAAACATAAGTAAATTATACAAGAAATAACTATGCATTTAAATCATACAAGTAATTTTTCTTTCAAATAAAAGATAAAAAAAGAGGCTCATCGAGGTGGTGCCGGTCACGGGACGGCGCGGGCTATCGACGGCGGTGAGGACGGGGACGAGATGACGCTAAAACCCACAAATCATAAATTAATTTGAGCTCAAAATGCATATAAAAAATGAACTCCCTAACTTAGGCATTTCATCAAACACCTAGCTAGCACTACAAAAATGAAATGAGCTAAACTAGCAATGAAATGAGCTAAAATAGCAACGCCGAAAGAAATGATGAAGTTGCTAACCCTTGAATAGATGGGGTGCCTTCAATCTTCACAAATGGTGAAAAAAATGGGGATTAACTTGAGTGAGGGAGAGGAAATGGAGGAGAAAATGATGCTGAAGTCGAGCTGAAAAATGGAGATGGAGTTCGGGTGGAAGATGATATATGCAGGGGAACCTCTTTGGTCCCGGTTCGTGTTACGAACAGGGACGAATGGGCGCACTGGGCCCGCCGCTACCCTTTGGTCCCGGTTCGTAACACGAACCGGGACCAAAGGTCCCTGACAACCCTGCTCTACCCCATTTGTCTCGGTTCATAATTTTGGGCGGGACAAAAGGCCCGAACCGAAGGTGGTTTTTCTACTAGTGAAACCTTGTTTTTCTCAATCTCGGTTACTTTCCTCCTCATGACATCGTTAGTTTCATTTATCTTGCTTTGCATGACCAGCTTGTGCAGCTTCTCTTCATGGCTCTCCATTTCGCAATATTGTTTAACTTGTGCAACAGTTACATTTTCCTTGTTTCCAAGAGAAATGGCTTCGTCAAAAGCAAATATAAGTTGAAATGCTGCCTTGCAGACACCCTCTTCATCCAAAGAAGGGGAGTATTCAGGTACCTTTATACATGTTCAAGGAAACCATTGCATTGGGTTGATTTATATAAAAAAAAACAAAATATATAACTATGCCCTGAGCACCTGAGCAAGAACAGATTGTAATAATCTGCTGATTTATGATAACCGAGTAATTTTTGTTCCAAAAGAAAATTGATTATCAAGTTGCAAGCATTTTGTTTTGTTTTTTGGATCTTTCCATTTTGCAACTGCAATAACCTAGTTTCGGACAATATAATATAACATGATTGAAAATAGGATACAAGTTTGGAGAGCAGCCTCACTATCTCCAAATCTTCGAGAATGTTACTCTGCTTATTTGTGATGAGTAGCAGATATAGCAATTCAATAGGTTGATAAACATAACGAACATTTTCAGTCTCCACATAAGTATGTTGCTTTACAGTTCCGACCAACTTTGGAAATGCTGCAAGCAGTCCCTCCATCCTTATCCGAGACATATCAACAAATTGCCTTGAAGCAAGGGCTGCAGTTCAAATAAATAAATAATAACACCACTTTATGATAGTTAATAAAAACTTCACAGAAGAAGAAAAGGCAATATCTTTGTTCTTGACATCATATCAGATGTAGTATAAATGCAAACACGCACTACAATGTTCATAAATTTACTGAACAACACTTAAGCGGAAAGACCATTTCAGTGATGTTGTTTTAAAAAACTGTATAATCATCTGTATCTAAGATGGTGCTGCATTTTTGTTTTTCCCAGAAAAGTTTTTAAGGACTTAAGTGACTAGGGACTTTCAGAGAAGCTCACCTTTTCCAGACTATGATATAACAGAAGCTGCGAGAACCACCTATGTTGCATATAAAAGAAACAGTCATTTCTTCTGAATATTATAGCGAAAAAATATGACTACTTAGAATAAACTAATAAGAATGCATCCATAATATAAGCCTTTTTAGCTAGATAGTTTAGCTAGCTAAAAAGGCTTACATTGTGGAACGGAGGGAGTATAAGACTGCAGGAAAACAATTTGAAGTAATCAGCATACCATTTTCAATGGTTTTCTCAATCCCGGGAATTACCGATGCCAAGTTGACAGTTCTCCTAAAAAATTCCTTGACAAAGAGTATAACTGCAAGAGAGAAGCTAATTATTTCAAAGACAAACAAGCCATAGTTGGAAGGAAGCAACTCATGAGAACTGCAAAGGAACGACAATTCATAATACACATAGTATGGTCAAGAAATAATGTTTTCTGCACATATCAGATAGGATTTCACAAAATAGACAGCCAGCTATGTTTTGCATACGACAGAACAAAAATCAGCATATCAAATTGTATTAATGATGATATCCAGATATCAAAAGGTGGCCATTCTAAAAATTACAAGAAGGAAAACACAAGGAACACAGCTGCATGAAGATAACTATTACGAATAATGGTGGATCCTAGACATTTTCACAGTACAATACCATCTTTTATAAATTTCGGTAACTGATAGACGTCAGTTCAACTAACACAATGTCAAAGAGCATTCAATGTGATGGAAATGCAGATTGTGATCTGAGAGAACTTTCATGGCCACGCCACGGAACAATATGATCAGGTATGCCCAATCAAACAACTTCAGATCCCGATCGAAAAAATCAAAGACTGTAAAGCCAAACCAACCCAACCGACACACATCGCAGAGCGGCACGAAACAACACTATTAAGCAACCAGAGCCGTGACTGGGAGCACACTGATATGATATCCGCCGGGCTGCAACAATACCCAAAGCCCCAGATCGGCGTTTGAGAGAGAGAGAACTGCGGAGGACGGAGGACGACGAGGAAGGTGCGTTTCATATGTACTCTAGGAGTTCCTTCGTGGGGCGGCTTCCTCCGGGCCTTTGACGGACCGCGTATGTTGGTTTGTAAGTAAGCCCGGCGCTGACTCTTAACTAAAACAGGCCACGGGTCCTCCTGGGCTCCTGGCCCAAGTGCTGGATAGACATGGCGACAAATCAGGAGGCGGCTACAAGTTTTGTTTTTTGCGAAAAACACCGGACTCTATTATTGAATGATCAAAGGTACATTTATTGTAGGACCGCATGTTTGGCTGATCCAACAGTTGGTGTCTCGGCCTGCAAGGCTTTTTTCTGACCGACCAAGTAGTTTTCTTCTACTAACTGGTTTATTTACTTGGCGTTGTTTATTGTGGTGCGAGGGATCACAACTAGGAGGACAGGCAAAATTTTCGAGAAGAAACACTACTCACTTTTAATATCATACTAGGTAACTACTTGTTCGTTGCAACAGGGCAAAATATTCTAATAGGTTAGCTCGCGACTATGAGGCTATCACCATAATTGTATGTAATTTTTACTTTTAACTAGAAACATAGCCCGTGCGTTTGCGGCGGAAATATTTTTTAAAAAACTTATTATGAAAATAAAGGGATATGAATTTTTTTTAAATAAATGTGGAACATATCACAATTGTCGATATGCTAAATTTAATTGACGTGATTTTTTTGTATTTGATTATTAGAAACGGGTGACGTGGACAATTGTAGATGAAAAGTAGATGATGTGGATAGGTTACATGCAAAAAATAATGTAATTAATAAATGTTAGTGGGATGGCGACAATTGGTTGGCTAAAATAGTGAGTGATGTGGATAGCTTGCATGTTGAGATAGAAAAATCATATATGATTTGTAGTGGGGTTTTGCTTTACAAGAAGTATAGATGTGATTGTATATCAAAAAACTGGATTTTATTTTCCTTACTAAATAAAATACGATTTTATATGTCATGACTTATTGACTTACCAAAGAAAATAATATTTTATTTTAGAGAAAACTGGTGTGGGTTTTTAGAGTAAACTGGTGATAGAAAACAAGAGTTGAGAGGAAAATATCAAACCGGGGAGGAGTGAGTGGGGAACATAGGTACGGAGGTTGAGCGAAATAAAGAGCGAAGTTGGGAACATTAAGTTCTTCTTTGATAGGAGCGATATGGTAAAAATGAATATGTTTCTTTCTTTTTTTTTTCTAGCTATTTTATTTAAGTTTAGTTATTTGCACTTGTTTTTTTCTAAGTTTAGTTTTTCCTTTCTTTCCCTCTTTTTTCCTTTTTTTGTTCTACTTCTTTATTCTTTTGGGGTGCAAGTGCATGAAATTGTTTTATTTTTCCATGTTTTCTTTAAATGCATGCACATTTTGCAACAATATATATATTTTTATGTACACATGAATAATAATTTAAGATATTGTGAACATTAATCATTTTATTTAACTATAGAGTATTACAGAATAATAAATAGATTTAAAAAATTACAAACATGTAATATTTCAAAATTGCAATAGATGAATATTTATTTAGAAACATATTGACAGTTCACACTAGAAGAAACCTTCCATAAACCACGATTTTCTGCGGCGAGCGTGGTGTATAGGGGCTATTGGCCACGAAATTCCGTGGTTTTTTTTACTTCGGGGTCGATGGAAGTAACGACCACGAATTTTCAAAAGCGTAGTCTATGTCACCTATAGCCCACGATCTTTGCGAATTTTCGTGGTTAGAAGCTACGTTTTCGATTGCGCGTTCGATTTTTGACTCGGATTGACACCCCTCGCGCTCATATCACGATCGACACCCCCTCGCGCTCATATCACGAACGATCGACACCCCTCGCGCTCACATAACGATCGATCGACACCCCTCGCGCTCATATCACCATCGATCGACAACCCTCGCGCTCATATCACAATCTGAATACAGAGACACTCTGAATAAAATAAGCATTCATCTTTTGTTCAGTGCACCACAAGCTACATACAGAGACACTCTGAATGCCTGAATTGGACGGGATGCAAATGCAGAGCGATGGTAAGGTACCACTAAAATGCAAATGCAGAGCGATGGTACCGCGCGTTGTTGCACCACAAGCTGGATGCCTGAATCGGACGTTGCTAATAGTTACTCCAATGCAGCTTGTAGTGCTTTCTGTATGTAGTGCGTGGGCAGGGGTATAGTGGAATAGTGCGGTGGGTGCTACGTGCATGATAGCTTGTGGTGCACTTTAAACATTAGCAACGTCCAATTCACCATCCAAAGAAGACGGTCAGGAATTTGGGCACACTTGTATCCACGATAGCAGAAGATATAAAAGTTGAGTAGCATGTGCAAGTCAACAGAAAAAACGAAAGCTACTTGAGTACCAATACAGGAGGCCATGGAGCATTATTCCTGGGTCAGACCGTCAGAGATTAGACTTTTACATCAAGAACACCAAGTTGTCAGAAAAATTCAACGCCTTACATTCCAAGCATCATAGCTTACAACAGCTTAATCAAACTCATAATGTACACCGAAAGCCACACTCACACTAAGCATCATCCCTACTGTTTTACTCTTCACCAGCATCACACTCAACAATCCACGGAGAAAAACCTCCGTCTGTAAACAGTTAAGAGTCGTCTCAAATTAACCCGGACACATCATACATTTCACGGAGGGCTCAACCTTGAGAGAAAGCAATCTAACTAGAAAATACCAAAATGAAAAAGAAGGCAATCAAACAGTCATAAGCGATAAGGCCTGATGTTCCTTTGATCATAATCAGGTAACATGGACGTCCTACAGGGACGCAGGATCCACCTTCGGAGGTTCTGAATGGTGCCTCGCTCTTTCCTTCAGCTTATCGGCGGCATCAACATTTGGTTTGTCTGCCACTGGGAAGGATATGCACTTCTTTATCGACGAATGGACCAGAGATGATCTCTCGGGAACCTCAAACTTGTCGGCAAATATCATGTGGTACCGGGACTAGGGACACCGGTCCAAGCGGGTGAGACCCGCATGGACTAGGGTTAGGGTTATGGGCAGAGGGACACCTGGCGTGTCCCCTCACCCACTCCCTATATAAAGGTGGGTGAGCGATGGCCAGGAGGGACAAGCGAGCAGGTGAGATCCTTCTCGGTGCTGCCCCCACCAACCTGTCCCGAGGCACAACCCTGTGAGCCTAGCAGCTTAGTGGCGCCGCTCCGGCTTGTACGTGTGGACTTCCGCAGAGGCGCTGTGAGTGCAGGGCTCGTCTTCGCCGTCAAGCTCAATGAAGCAGGAAGGAGCCGGACCCCGAGAACTCGTAACTGCCTCGAGCTTCGGCGCGTCACCGGCAAACCGCAACTGTGCGTTTAGTGGTAAGAATCATGGCCTCTTACCTTGAGCCAGATCTTGCATGCCATGTCGTAGAATTTTTTTTACATGTGAGTTGCGTAACATAGCTCTCTGTGTCGTGCCCAACAGATATGTGTGGTACAACTGTAGTTTTAGGGTTGCTCGGCTTTATGCCGGACTGGAGTCTACGAGCGGCGTCTAGTGGTCAGCTAGTTCCTCCCACTTTCCATGGTGGAGAGTGGGTGTGGGTGGTGGATCTGGCCTTATCTCCTCCAATAAGCTCGTTCGCTGGCCAGATCGGGAGCGGATCTCGCTATCCCCTTGTCCTCTTCTTGCTACCATGGTGGGAGGAAAAGGGAGGTGGAGCAGGTGTGGAGTTTGCCGCCGATTCTGGTGGTGTCGCAGCTAGCAATTCCTTGTGCGTGAGCCTATGCAGGTCATGAGGTTGGCTTCGGCCGCCGAGATAGACCTTGGCCTCCGGTGAGGCGGAGGCGTCCATTATGCGGCGGCGGATTTCGATTGACACAGAAGATCCCGAGGGTTTTGGTTATAATTTTGTTTTTATCAGGGTTCTCTTTGTAATTTGAGGACAACCGTCCCATTTCTAGATTGTTCTTGTATTTTTGCGTTCCTTTCTTAATATTATCCGGATATTTGGGACAACAGGCAGCGACAGCGGATAGGGCAGGAAGCGATGTGCTTGAACATCTACTGATGAGACAAGAACACCCTATACTAAATCTGGGGAAGTTACCAATGCGGGAGGTCATCACTACTGCAGCATGGTTTATCTGGTGGCGCCGGCGTGAGATTAAGCATGAGGGTTCTGCCGTTTGGCTCTGCCAATAAAAGCCAAGATGGCGAACCATTTGAAGGCGATGAAGAATAGAAAGGGAATACCAAAAAAAAGGTGGACCAGACCATCGTCAGGTATGGTTAAATTGAACACTGATGCATCGGTAAATCTGGACACAAGGAGAGAGCATCTTCGGGGTGTGTAATCCGAGATGCAGGTGGACAGTTCTTGGGAGCCTGTGGATTGGAGATCAATGGAGTGTTTGACGTCACGACAACGGAGGCTCAAGCTCTTAGGGATGGACTCCGGCTGGATGAGCGTGTCGGGTGCACACTCATATATGTGGAACTGACTGCATGGAGGCTATTCAGGCCCTAGATGATCCAAGACAACATCTTGGCAGGTTTTAGCTCGACACGGATTGCCCACTGCCCGAGAGAGGCCAACAAGGCTGCACATATTGTTTCTCAAGCTAGAGATTTAGATTCAAATTTTGGTTAGATGATCCATCTCTGTTTCTTATTCCACAGCTTGTGGAAGATGTAACCTTGATTGATTAAGTTAATAAAGGTTACTTATTTGGTATAAAAAAATCCAGGTATTGGGGAAAAAAGTGTTAGCGTGGTTTATAAATCCTAATGTTGTCTTAAGGTGGTTTTATTTAACCTCTATATGACTCCCTCCATTCACTAATATAAGTCATTACTTGATTCAAATGTATTTAGACTTATACATAGATTTACTCATTTTAGTATATATGTTGTCAATATTAAATATTAGGCAAAATGTCTTACATTATTTAACGAAGGGAGTACAATAGTTAAAACATCGACTTGATATAAGGCAGTGTAAATTATGATTAAGCAGTGAAATCTGGTTGAGGCAGTGCAAAATGTTAAGAGCGCTGCACCGGTTGGATTCAGCGAGAAGCTGGCGCTCGATACATGAAGGGGAGGAGAAGACAGAGAGAGGGTGGAGTAGCAAGGCCGCACTGGGCATTGGCATTACCGATATCTTCCTTTATTCAATCCTAGAGTGGTCAATTTGGAGGCTCCCGACTCCCGCTGTGTTAATTTGACTTAGTCATTCCTATACTAGGAACAGGTGACCACAAAAATTAAAATCATAATATCACAAAACCAGCATCAAACGGAATGCATGTTTCCGTAATGTATGTGAGTAGGAAGAACACCAGCATTTGGTTCAACACTTTACAAAATAGAAAGTACAAAAACTCATTGTGTACTAACTTTTTTCCATGTGCAACGCCTCCACTTGGTAATGAGCAAAAAAAAACTATATACTTCGAATATGCGCAATCATTTAACCAGAAAACCCAACTTCAAGTGGGACTTCAGACCACTTCATAACTACCAGTGACCAGTCGAACCCGCTGGGAATATTTTGAGCTACCTTCCCTCAATGGATGAACGGCAGTAACCTGAAACCAGAATTGGCAGGAAATCACAAGAATTATAACTTTGAAGTGGAGGAACATCAAATGTAGACAGTTGGATTAACTCAACCGAAACAGAATGGCATGTGAGACTATGTTTCTGGAATAGTGTGCATCATATAAACAGTAAGAAATATCAGAAAAGCCATACGTAAAATGCCGTGCAGTTTATGACTAGAAACATATATAAACTTTATTTGGCTAAAGTGCTGCTCCAAAAGAAATGACAAGGCAAACCAGTTTTAGAAATGTGTATTTCTAAATAAGGGTGGAAAAATAATGAAACATGGCTGGAAATTTTAATTGCAAAGCAGAGTAGATCAGAATGTTGCAAAAAACCAGTAGGCGGCCATCTTACTGCTGATACATGGAAAGGAAGAAGCAAATAACTGTAGTTTTTCATGCTAAGTTGGCTAATAACGTGGGTAGGGACAAGAAAAGCAAAACATACAAAGTCCACAAATATAGTTCACTGGCTAACAATCTAATATCATACTATTCTGTGAACAGGTCGTCTGAAAGGACGTCCCACGACACCTCGGCTCCATACCGGTAACTGGAAAGGTTTGAACATGTTGCACATCGTTCTGTATCCCCATACTGCCACACAGCACTCTGTTTGGTGACTAAAGCTTGTTCGAGATTTTTCCATCAACCCGGGTGGGTGAGAGGAAGAGGGGCCCCTAGGCCACGGGCGCAGGAAAACAGATATACTCTATATGCATATAGAGTACATCTATTCGTGTATACGCATAGTAGATAGATACATATCTATCTGTGAGTGCCCCCAACATACCATAACTGTTACCAATCAATATTCAACTAAGCCCAATGCTAGTAAACGATGTGATACACCCAGAATGCTATGCAAATTCCACACTAGTTCTGGTGGCACTAGAGCAAAGAAGGGGTAAGAGCAAGCATGCGCATGTATCACCGATGAGTATAATATAACCAACCTTCAAACCACTGAATGTATTTAATGCAGAAAATCCGACAGAGATGGGGAAAAATGTCGATGGATCAGCAGCAGGAACAGAAAACTCCATGGAACCACTACAAATGGAAATAAACAACAAGTGTTACCAACACAATGAGAGCAAACTGGACGATTTAAAAGTAGCACTGTATTGAGAAAACGTATACTGTATGTACCCTCGGTTAGATTGATCAATAAGAATAATGGACCACTCCAGTACTGACTTTCTAGAGTCATACCTGGAGGCAAAAGAAATAGATAAATCGACAAAGATGTGAGTATAACTGATGAATGCAGGTAAAGATGAAATAGATGGTTAATCAGGGGAAACTTGTGTCAAAACCATTTAAAAAGTAATAGATGATAATAAAATAACTGGCCGTGTGACCAGGAGAAACTATGATCCAAGAAAATCATTTCTAATAAGAAATAAATTGAATTTTTTTAACACTTGTTTCTAAAGTTGCTTAACTTATTATGCTACATATAAAATGGAACACCTAAACATTTAAAATAATAAAGATTAGATGTTAAATATGCATCATCAACTTACTACTCCCTTTCATATGACTATACTGTCCTCAGTGTATTAGGTAAATCAAGAGCGTAGGAATTGTCATATTTCCACTCTATAACGTCACCAATTAGAAAAGAGGTTAAGGGGGTTGTAACATGTCATTCAGTAAGGGTGTAGCACGAAAATCTCATTAAATTTTCTCATATTTATTTTCCTTGGTCTGTGCACATGGTGCACTGCTCAATGGAAACATCATATATACTTTTCTTCTCTTCCAGGTGTACTGTGTAGAACCTACAGCTATTAGCAGCATTACTTTGGCTGTACAGGACAGTCTTACAAATCCATGTTAGCAGGGTATTTAGGACAAGATGAGGGAATTAGAACATTACTTCCATTCTCCATCTATCTGTTTAACACTCGGAGCCTCCCTGAGTGCAGGCAGAGGGATAGAGATGACAACATTCTGCAAATCAAACATCTCTGAAGCTTCGTATTCAATGTTAACATTTCCAGACACGGAAGGCCAGCAATTGACTACAAGTGGCAAAAACAGGTTACACAGGTCCAAAATAGCCTACGAGAAACAAAAAAAGTGCAGTATACCTGCCAATGGCAAAAAGGACTCATCCAACCCCTGGATTCTCCATCTAACCAGATGTGTTTCATTTTGACCACTGGGGAAAGGCCGGTTCGGCTCTCTTGCCCCAACAATTTGATGACCATTGAACAGGTCTTTGTTAATATTAGGGTGCATCTTGAAGTTAAGTCCAGGCACATCTTGTTTCTCAATCTGTACCAAACCAAATGCATGAAAAAGCAGTACCTCCAAATTAAAATTTGAAGTCATCTGATAAGTGAAAAGTGCTGCTAGCCAAAAGAAAAAAGTATTTGCAGGCAAGCAATTCCTAAGTATGTTGCTATAATTGCACTATAGCAGGGTACTAAACAAAGTTGCAATCAATTTTGCTATTGTTTGTGGCTCAAACGAATATTGAGGAACCACTTGAGCTGTACAATAAAGTGTGACTGCATACTATAAATACACATGAGCAAAAGGCTGTTTGCAATTTCACATAAAAACTGAATTAACAGATTGCGTTAATGAGAATGTAAGATGGCGAAATCGGAGATAGAAAAGGACCTGCAACTGGAGAAAACCATCAATGTCATTAAGAACTTGGAGAGCAAGAGTTCCTTGAATATCAAAATTACAAACTCCACCATCCTTTTTAATGGTGACATTCAGCTTCTCTTCAATGGTCACTGTGATAGGATCACTTGGTGGAATAGATGATGAAGACCTTGACTGAATTGCACTTAGTTGAGTATCCTCGAGAATAACTTCTCCTTCAGCTCTCAAATTGTCTAGGAACCGATTTGTCTTCTGTGGTTTATTTAAAACCATTCCCTTACCTGGCACTTTTGTCAGAGCAGGAGCAGGCGTGCGTCCTGTACAAATGCTCATAGCAGTCAAGACAAAATAATAGCCACATGGCCAAATCCCCGTATTCAGACATGATTGCATGATCTCTCCTAAATGATTTATATATACTATATATATGAAGTCATGCAAGGTCTCAGCAATTGAGTGGAAACATGTCAAAATGCAGGCATTTCTATACTGCGACTACTGAACTAGTTTTTTCTTACTGATTTGTTGTGAACCAGAACACATTGACACTTTCAAACACAAATATGTTACTAATATGCAGGGATGTTTCTGTTCCCACACAACATGCATTTGTTTGAGTGCAAACCTTTTCCCTTGTTAATGAAAGGGTCGATATCAGGAAATATTGGATCACTCCCTGGCCCTGGATCTCTAATGTTCATGTCATTAAAGTTGTTTGGAGTTCTCGTGGGACCAAATCCCTCAGCCTTGCCTCTCTCAGTCTGCATAAATTCCAACAATAAGATTGTTATGTCAAAAACATATACTATCTCCAAAAAAACAAAACAGAATTCTTGCAACTTGATAATCAGTTCTGTTTTGGAACAAAAATTAACTCGGTGTTCATAAATCAGCAGATTGTTACCATCTGTGCTCAGGGGCTCAGCCATAATTATATAATTTGCTTTTTATACAAATCAACACAATGCAGTGGTTTCCTTGAACATGTATAAAGGTATATGTAGGACAAACCTTGTTTTTCTCAATCTCGGTTACTTTCCTCCTCATGATATCGTTAGTTTCATTTATCTTGCTTTGCATGACCAGCTTGTGCAGCTTCTCTTCATGGCTCTCCATTTCGCAATACTGTTTAACTTGTGCAACAGTTACATTTTCCTTGTTTCCAAGAGAAATGGCTTCGTCAAAAGCAAATGTAAGTTCGAATGCTGCCTTGCCGACACCCTCTTCATCCAAAGAAGGAGAATATTCAGGTACCTTTATACATGTTCAAGGAAACCACTGCATTGTGTTGATTTGTATAAAAAGCAAATTATATAATTATGGCTGAGCCCCTGAGCACAGATGGTAACAATCTGCTGATTTATGAACACCGAGTTAATTTTTGTTCCAAAACAGAACTGATTATCAAGTTGCAAGAATTCTGTTTTGTTTTTTTGGAGATAGTATATGTTTTCATTTCGCAACTGCAACAACCCAGTTTCTGGCAATAGAATATAACATGAATGAAAATAGGATACAAGTTTGGAGAGCAGCCTCAGTGTCTCCAGATCTTCAAGAATGTTACTCTGCTTATTTGTGATGAGTAGCAGATATAGCAATTCAATTGGTTGATAAACATAACGAACATTTTCAGTCTCCACATAAGTATGTTGCTTTCCAGTTCCGACCAACTTTGGAAATGCTGCAAGCAGTCCCTCGATCCTTATCTGAGACATACCAACATATTGCCTTGAAACAAGGGCTGCAGTTCAAGTAAATAAATAAAAACACCACTTTATGATTGTTAATAAAAACATCATAGGAGAAGAAATGGCAATATCTTTGTTCTTGACGTCATATCAGATGTAGTATAAAATTATTAATGCAAACACAGGCCAAAATATTCATAAATTTAGTGAGCAACACTTGAGCAGAAAGGCCATTGCAGTGCTGTTGTTTTGAAGAACTGCATAATCATCAATATAGCAAAGGATGCCAAATTGCAATGTATGCTATAGCTACTAAGATTGTGTTGATTTTTTGTTTTTTCCTAAAAATTTATAAGGACTCCATTGCAGTGCTGTTGTTTTGAAGAACTGTATAATCATCAATATAGCAAAGGATGCCAAATTGCAATGTATGCCATAGCTACTAAGATTGTGTAATTTTTTGTTTTTTCCTAAAAATTTATAAGGACTTCAGTGATTAGGTACTTTCAGAGAAGCTCACCTTTTCCAGACTTTGATATAATAGCAGCTGCGAGAACCACCTGTGTTGCATATAAAAAGAAAGTCATTTCTTCTGACTATTATAGTGAAAAATATACTTAGTATAAACTAATAAGGATGCATATTCTTTCACTGTGATGCATATCCTGACTCCTGAATGTCCAGAAGTAAATCAGTTTACAACATGCAGAATAAAATACTATAAGCCTGCAGGACAACAATTTGAAGCAATCAGCATACCATTTTCAATGGTTTTGTCAGCCCAGAAATTACCAAAGCCGAGTTGACAGTTCTCCTAAAAAAGCCTTGACAAGGTATATAACTGCAAGAGAGAAGCTAATTATTTCAAAGACAAACAAGCCATAGTTGGAAGAAAGCAACTCATGAGAACTGCAAAGGAACGACAATTCATAATACACATAGGATGGTCAAGAAATAATGTTTTCTGCACATATCAGATAGGATTTCACAAAATAGACAGCCAGCTATGTTCTGGATACAACAGAAAGAAAATCAGCATATCAAATTGTATTAATGATATCCAGATATCAAAAGGTGGCCATTCTAAAAATACAAAGAACGAAAACACAAGAGCTGCGTGAAGATAATTATTACGAACAATGGTGGATCCTAGACATTTTCACAACACAATACCACCTTTTATGAATTTCGGTAACTGATGGACGTCAGTTCAACTAACACTATGTCAAAGGGCATTCAGTGTGATGAAAATGCAGATTGTGATCTGAGAGAACTTTCATGGCCACACCACGGAACAATATGATCAGGCATGCTCAATCAAAAAACTTCAGACCCCGATCAAAAAAATCAAAGGCTGTAAAGCAAGTCAAGCATAACGTTCATAGTATATCCAGATCGAGATCCGCATGCTACTGATAACGGCAACAGATAATTTTGTCATCCTAAGCGCATGCGATGTACTCCACGCACGAACCATCCCAAACCAACCCAACCGACACACGTCCCAGAGCGGCAGGAAACAACACTAGTACACTACTACGCAACAAGAGCCGCGACGAGGAGGATACTAAGACCCACACTGATATGATATCCGCCGGCTGCAACTACGCCCAATGCCCCACACGCACCCATCGTCTGAACCCAAACCCACGAGATTCCGATCGGGGTAACCCATATACACAAAATTAGACGCAAACAATGTCTCGCGAAAACGGATTACGGATTCACGGATCTGAGAACGCGGGCGAGGAAGTTGGCGCGTCCGGGGCACGACTCGTGATCAGATCGATCAGATCCTGGCGCGCGCGAGGGATCGGAAAACAAAAAAGAGAGAGAGAGAGAGCAGGGCAAACCCTAGGGGCGAAGGGAGTGGAGGAAGCGTGCGACGAGGAGGAGAGAGAGGGGGTAGTTGCGCGCGTACCTCAGATCGGCGAGCAATGGAGGCGAGGGAACTGCGGAGGACGGAGGGCGACGAGGAAGGTGCGTTTCATATGTACTCCAGGAGTTCCTTCGTGCGGCGGCTTCCTCCGGGCCTTTGACGGATCGCGTTTGCTGGTTAGTTAAGCCCGGCGCTGACTCTTACTTAAACGGGCCACGGGTCCTCCTGGGCTCTGGCCCAAGTGTTGGATAGACATGGCGTCTTGATCTGAGCCGAGCGCTACGGCCTACGGACGCTTTGATCTGGGCACGATGAGCGCAATTTACTATTTCCCGCCCGGTGCGTGCCTCTCCGCACATCCCATGTCTGCATCCCCGCCACCATGAGCATGTCCATTTTTTCTCTTATTTCTGATTTTCCGTTTCGGCTTCCTTTAGTTTCTTACTTTTTTATTTTATTACTAAAAAAATTCCAGTATGTTTCTAGGGAGAAAATAAGCTGGGCCACCACTAATCAGGAGGCGGCTACAAAAAAATTAACCACCGACTCTATTATTGAATGATTGAAGGTACATTTATTGTAGGACGGCATGTTTGGCTGATCCAACCACCAGCAGGCGGCTACAAGTGAGGGTGGACACAATGGGAGACAGTTGAGGAGGACGATGAGGTCCGTTCCGCCCAAGCCGATTGGAGTCGCGTGTTTAGGCCGTTGGAGGTGGTCTCTCTACCTGCAAGGTTTTTTTCTGACCGACCAAGTAGTTTTCTTGTACTAACTGTTTTATTTACTTGGCGTTGGTTTGTTGTGGTGCGAGAGGGATCGCAACTAGGAGGACATACAAAATTTTCGAGAAGAAACACTACTAACTTTTAATATTATACTAGATAACTACTTGTTCGTTGCAACAGGGCATAATATTCTGATAGGTTAGCTCAGGACTACAAGGCTATCACAGTGATTGTATGTAATTTTATTTTAATGTGATTGTGTATCAAAAACTGGATCTTACTTTCCTTACTAAATAAAATAAGATTTTATATGTCAGGTCTTATTGACTTAAAAAAGAAAACTAGTGACAGAAAACAAGAGTTGAGAGGGAAATATTAAAACGGGGAGGAGCGAGTGGGAAACATAGGTACGTAGATTGAACGAAATAAAGAGCGGGGCAGGAACATTAAGTTCTTCTTTGATAGGAGAGATAGTGTAAAGATAAATATTTTTCTTTATTTTTCCTTTTATTTGCTTTTTAGCTATTTTATTTAAGTTTAGTTATTTGCACTTGTTTTTTTTCTAAGTTTATTTTCATCCTTTTGTTTCCCTCTTTTTCCTTTTTTGTTCTAGTTATTTATTCTTTTTTGGGGAAAGTGCATGAAATTGTTTTCATATTTCCACGTTGTCTTTAAACGCATGCACATTTTTTAACCATACTGATATTTTTATGTACACATGAATAATAATTTAAGATATTGTGAAGATTAATTCATTTTATTTAACTACGGAGTATTACACAATAATAAATATATTAAAAAACTACATACAGTAAAAGATATTTAAAATTTGCAATAGATGAATGTTTATTTAGAAACATAATGACATTTTTCCCATATGACCAACTTCTCCTTCGAAATATATAAATATTCCTTATCAAATTTAGGAAAACCTTTTTATTTCAAACATGTGAACATTACTAATTTGGATCACTACATTTATGCATGCGAGCATAGACATGTGCAAAAACATTACTAGCATAAATAAATGCATAAGATAACATGTTGTGTCTACCTTAAAAATGATAGCATTTTTATGCGATGTTTTGAAATTTTCTCTAAATTTTTGTTGTATTATTGGTTTTGGATTATTATTCTTTCCACATTTTACAGATCTTATGTCAAGCAAGCAATTAACAAAAGCACCTAACATGTTTGGTTTGTACATTAATCATGTCACACTTTGCCACGCCGCAAGTTAGGCAAGTTTGACCAAGTTAGTCACCCCTTTGGCTCACTGCCACATTTGCGGACAGATTCTTTTACCCTTTATTGGGCCCCACATGTCGCTCGCTCATAAAAGCGTGGAAAGATTATATTAATTGTGGTGCCAATTTTGGTCGTCTAACCATAGACATAATTGGCTGAATGGTGTGGCAAACGGTGACAAACTTACTACACCAACCAAGAGAACCAACATGTGGTTGGATGTTTAGGAGGGTGGTTGTACCTCCAGCCCACCAGAGTTTAAACCCCAGATTTGACGCTGGTGTTTCCTATTTATGCGGAATATTTTTCAGTGGCAGACGATGTTACCGTCGACAGCGAGACTCCTATGGTGACTTTGTCAATCTCAAAACCCGATCCGTCGGTTCAGTCTCGGAGGTACCCATAGGGGTAGGGTGTGCGAGCATGCGTTCATATGGGTGAGTGTATGCGCGTGTATATGAACATCTGCGTATGTACTTTGTTTCGCAAAAACAAAAACTACACCAACCAAGTATGGGATGGGAGAAGTTCTGCATCGTTCATGGCTCATGGCTCAGGACACATGCATAATTGTCTCCTTGCTTAAAATGGTTTCTATAATACATGAATAAGAAAACATAGAAATAAGAGATCGTGGTATATTGGATATCAATGAAATTGAGAACATCGGAAAATGTAATACATGTCGTTAGTTGCATTTTGTGGAGAAAAGGCAGAAAATAAATAAAAGTTTCCCTTAGGTTCGACTCAATGATTTTTTTATCAAGCTGAATATAAAATAAACATAAGAAAATCCCTAAAGAACAGAATTCTCATAAATTACCATGAAATTTCTTTGAAGCAAAGGGAGGTCCCAACCGCGCAAACACAAGACATGAAAGAAGGGCATCGAGATTGAGTAGGTGATAAAGAAGTGTATTTCCATTAGTGGTACCTTAACTTAAACGGAACGTTACGGCAGGTGCAAGAGTGTGTGCAGGCCACAGGTGTTGGAGTTGGAGTACAGGTTAAGGATGCCCGAACAGGCGGGCAGCCGTGGTTGTTGCATGGAGATGCAAATGCAGGGCGACGGTGACGATAGAAACAAGATAAACGTCCATCTTTCGTTCAGTGCGCCACAAGCTGCATACAGAGACAGTGTTATAGTGCATTGTTGTAGCGTGCATGATAGGAAAAGACATACCGCAACATTGTACTGTAACAATTGGCAATGTCCAATTCAGCATCCACTAAAGACGGTCAGGAATTTGGGCACACTTGGATCCATGATAGAGAAGATATAAAAGTTCAGTCGCATGTTCAAGTCAACGGAGAAACCGAAAGTAGCTTAAGTACCAATACAGGAGGCCACGAGGCACTGTTCTGGGGTCAGACCGTCAGAGATTAGACTTAACATCAAGATGTCAGAAAAATTCAAAGCCTTACATTTCAAGCATCATAGTTTATACTCATAATGTACACCGAAAGCCACGCTCACACTAAACACCATCCCTCCTGTTTACTCCTCACCAGCATCTCACTCAACAATCCACAGAGAAAAACCTCCGTTCTGTAAACAGTTAAGAGTCGTCTCAAATTAACCCGGACACATCATACATTTAACGGAGGGCTCAACCTTGAGAGAAAACAATCTAAACTAGAAAATACCAAAATGAAAAAGAAGGCAATCAAACAGTCATAAGTGATAAGGCCTGATGTTCCTTTGATCATAATCAGGGAACATGGACGTCCTTCAGGGACGCAGGATCCACCTTCGGAGGTTCTGAATAGCGCCTCGCTCTTTCCTTCAGCTTATCGGCGGCGTCAACATTTGGTTTGTCTGCCGCTGGGAAGGATAGGCGCTTCTTTATCGACGAATGGACCAGAGATGCTCTATCAGGAACCTCAAACTTGTCGGCGAATACCATGTGGTACCGGGACTTTGCCCTTGCAGACTTTGTGGACTGCATATAGCTGGGGAGAGCTGGTGTGCTTGTTAGGCTTGCATCATCCTGGACCGAGGCTCCACCCGTACTCAGCCTCCGTGGGCGCTCAGAGCGTATGCTTGTGATGCTCCTCAGGTCATCATCTCTGTAGAGCCAGCTATCCCTTGGACTTGATGGTCTGAACTTTCCTGCAGACCAGGGGTCCTTTGATGGGGGTGTCGATGGTGATTGCCGGCTCGGTGGACGGCTGGACTTGCTTGGTGTTGCAGGCCTCTGGATTGAGAGAGCACGGGGTACAAAAGTTCGAACGGCGCTAGTGCTGAGATTTTTCGTCAGAGCAGAGTCTTTAGGATCCTTATTTGACACTTGGTTCTCACACGGTCTTGCTGTCATCCAGCGTTCCATCCAGCTCAAGCCCCAATTAGGATTTCCTTGGTCTGTGAATGTTGGTGTTACAGTTCGACCAGAATTCTTCCACTGCATGAGACAAAAATAATGGAATTGGATATATAATGAGAAATACAACTACATGTGCTAAGCAGAACAGTACAATTACAGTAGGTAAGAACAAGGAGCAAACAATATAAGTACAAGACATCAAGGGAAACCAAAGTGAACTTGCCTGATGAGAAAATGCATATGCAAGTCCTCTTTCTCGTCTTAGTGCAGCTTCCTGTTTCATCATTAAGCTGGCCTCGATCTGTTCTTTCGATTGATGGCTATGATCCCAGCCTTCATCCATCTGCCAAGAAAATTAGATAGTAAGAAACATGTTACATGAGAACTATAAACTTATTATATTACTGTAGAAGTTTAAATGTCATTAATCAAAACCATATGTGGTCTCCCAACTATTTTTTCGATGTGAGTGGTATGTTTTTACTATTTATCACTAACAACTCTCCAGTAATCAGAAAATAGGTAATGCCCAAAATAGATTTCGCTAGCCATCTAAGATAAGATGTCAATCAAATACAAACAACAAATAAACAATCTAATATGAAAATATGGTGAAGTGGTCGTCAATCAGTTGGTTAGAGGTGCACACGCGGGTGTACGCCCAACCTGCCACCCGCGTTCGAAAGATGTGCTCCACAGGGGGCCTCATTGTTGCCTCTTTTATGTTCGAAAAAAATTATGAACTTGCATGAGTTACGTAAAAAGGGTGCTCACCTTCATTTTGTCGAGTTCCCTTTGGTGCTTCAACTGGAGCTGCCTTTGAAGAGCCTGTTTTTCCTCCTCCATCTTCACCCTTCTAGAGTAGATCTGGGTTTGAACTCTTGTCATTGTTCGTGTGCAATGCAAGGTGTGGGCAGTTTGACGTTTGACGGCATTTCCATCAACGAGCGACTTTAGCCTAACTAGTCCTCTGAGTGCCCGCAGTGCTCTCCTTGCCTACAACATTATATTTTGCATAATAGTAACTAATCAAATTTCTTATCTTAAAAAAAAGAGTTAGCACAATATCAAATTTCATATATAAACGGAACTCATATATAACGTGTCATTATCTGGTGAAATACAGTATAAGACTTTTACCCTAACAATGTCTTGCGCCATTTTGATTTTTTTTTTCCATTCAGCTCTCATATCAGCATCGACATTCTTAAGAATCATCAGGCGAAAATAAATTTGAAAATGACTACCAAAGCACAATCTTGGCCGTATTCCAAAATGGACAAAGGACAAGGCAATGATGCATTATCCAGCAACTCTTTACCAACCAAATCAGGTATCTTACAGTATCTTAATTAATACCAGGATCATATCTACGTGCATGTTATCAAATGCCAATAAAAACTGAAGATAGTGACCCAAACCAATCACAACATATGTTTGTTATTGTCTTGCTACTGCAAGGACAAACATTAACACTGGTAGATAGCAACAGCAAGCAACAAACAGCCCACAAGTGTAGATTCATTACCAGATAACCCCTGAAGGCAGTCTGAATCTTGACAGCAGCGACTTCTTCCTTTGAAAAAACAGATGTTTTTGGTGTGGATGTGGTGACCGCTGTGAGTCGGACGACCTCAGCAGCGGCCTGGGCGGCAACCGCAGCAGCTTCCGCAGCGACAGCAGAAGCAAGCGCAACGGAGTAGGCATGTTTGTTTTGTTCACTCTCCGTCTCGATTGGTTTGATATCTTTTATCTCCTCGGATGGTGGCTGAGGAGGCTGTGTAGGCGGCAATGGCAGCGGCAGCGGCGATGGAGCAACTGGAGTGACCTCTGACACTGTCGAGATCGGTGGATCGTAGTGCTTTGACTTGCCAAATGGCCATTTCTTCCTGGATTTCAGCTTCTCGGCCTTCTCAGTCTGTTGAAAATGACAAGCTTTCATGAAAAATGGGGCCAAATGCAAAATTTAAGTACATTTTACTTGTCAAGTACAGGATTTTTGTACCTTAGCTTCTTTCCCCTCCGGATCAGAAGAGCTGAAGACTCTCCTGACAGCACTAAACCACTTCCCTTTCTTACCCATAACTGGTATTCCTTTTCTGCGCCTTCACCTAAAAGTACAAGAGCAGATCAGAGCTTCAGAACACTATGATAAAAGAAGCAAGCAGGAAAATCCAGGTTTTCGACATAATTCGTAGCATATGCACGATGAAAAGTTCTAACACTGCCGTTCCCAAGCAAGGACATTTGTTCCACCAAAATAATCTTTGAGATCAAAGGTTCTAACTCTGCCGTTCCCAAACAAGCACTAGGTGTAAAAATGGGAAAGAAAGAAGGTTTTGACACCGCGAAAAAAATAAAAAGCTAGATCAATAGAGAATCAGCATCTCCACCCAAATCAGAACGAATCAGCTACCGATGGCGAAGCTAACACCTAACAGGTACGCAGGTAATCCACACCTTGTCCGGGGAACATCTACGAGCACGCCAAATCCTTAGGAGAATCTAGCAGACGATTAGCAGCATCAGATGACGAACTTCACCGCTACGAGGGGCATAATTCTTAGCCATAAATCACAACGTTTCATCTTTTCAACTGATCCGTGGAACAAAAACCGAAAGAATGAAGGCGAACAGCAACCGGAACAGACTGAATTTCAACCCCCCACATAAACCCTCGGAGCTGCGCCTACCTGAAGACCGTCTCCTCGACAATCGCCGCAGAAAATCAACTCAGCCGCGCCCCAAATGAAACCAGAGAAGCGCGCGACGAGCTGAACTGGAAGAACCAAGCACGGCCGGGGCGCGGCGCCCGAAATGAAAAGAAAAAAAGGAGATCCGATTTTCACAGCGAGAAAGGCGAGAGCTTTCTTTCACCCCCAAAGCAAGCAACCGCCGAAAGCCGTCCTACGTCTCACCTTCCTCACCTCACTGGTCGCCGTCCTCGGAGGCGCTCTGCGGGTCAGATCAACCCGAGACGGGAGGCAGCAGCATTTTAGGCGGAAAGGGGTGGAAAAAAATGGAAAGGAAGGAGAAGGACGGCAGAGGGGGATGGGAACTTTTATTCAAAGTATTTACTTTTCTCACCTCCTCACCTCGCCCGTCGGGAGACGCCGCCGCCCCGCTTTTATCGGCTCACCACCGCAGGCTCCGCCGAGAATTGATTCCCGTCGGCGGGACCCCCACCGCACGGGGACCACGGCGGGAGAGAGGACGAGCAGCCGTTGGCGCCGCGCGGGACCCGCCGGCGAAGGAGTGTACGACGGCGAGCCGTTTCTCTTCCCGATCTCTTCTTTGACGGCGTCGCGCGCGCGCCCCAGTGCCAGCTGAAAGGCATTGTCGCTGTCGCCTCTTATGGAGGTGGCGGAGCGTGGCAGGTGGGCCCGGCCACCATCCCCGCCGTGCCATGGACCGGACGAGAGCAGAGAAGTCCAGTCACGTCGCGGCAAGGAACGGGCACGAGACGTTTTGTTCCTGGCCACGTCTCATCGTCACCTGTTCTCTTCTCTCGCTCGCTTTCAGTTAATGCCGTGTTAAATGGGATGTTTATCACGCCTGATCTCTGCTACGAAAACGTCCCGGGTTTGGAAAAGGCTTTTGCCTGGGTTTTTTACCAGCTTTTAGTCTTGGATCTTGGCATTTTGTAAACTCTTCTTTCCCGCGGCTGTTTCATCTTTTTCCGTCAGCAGAACGGATCAGATGCGTGTCGATCGATCATCGATGGCGCATATGATAAGAACGGGCGGATCGAGATGATTAAAATAGCGATGGGTGTCAGCGAGAGGCTCTGTCTGGCTGATGATGAGGCGAGATCCGTGGCTTGCTAATTGTTTTTGCCAGCCTTTCATGCGGTGTCTTGGATCTTGGTGGGGACTGGACTGGAGAGAGTGAGAGACTGGAGCGCCGGTGAGCTACCCAGCGGCTATGGATGGCTTTTGCCTCCGGATCGGAGCAGCGCCCGCACATGCAGAATGCCAGATCGGGCAGGCGCCGGCCCGACCACCTTTACCCCACCGCCTTTTTCTTTTGCTCCCCTTCCCCCGCCCGTACCAACGGCTCTGCTGAATTTTTCCTTTCCGATTGCCAGTTTACCTCTGTCATCAGTCAATCGCAGTGGTGAAAAAGTCCATCAGCGTCTGCTGGTTTACCTGCAACTTCTCTGTGTATGGTGGTGTAGTAGAATCCCTTTATATTGACGGGTCGTCTCGGAGTACTTGTGGATTCGGTAGTCACAGTGTCACGCATGCATCCGTCGACGTCTTGAATACTCTCGGCAGTACTGTACAATGGGTACTGAATACTTCGATGATGCATCCGTAGTCCTCGCAGAATCTTGGCAGCGTAATGACGACGACGCAGTGCTACGGTAATCGTATTTTCTGGTGTACTGGTCCTAGTGCAATACCACTACTGTCAGAATATACATTTCGTCTCTACGCGCGCGGCAGATATATCCTCTTATGATTCTTCTCCCTTATTACTGAGAAACTACAAATCCGTTCTTCCAATCAGCTGTGTGATGATGACTCCTGGGCTGATGATTGCTCAGATCCGGATGCCGGCACGTATCGCTATTCGCACCAGAATCGTAAAGGGGTCGTTAAATAACAAATCAAGATGCAATGATAAATCAATCGAGTAGTAACGTTGACTGTTTGATTACCACTTCCATTCTGTACGGTGGGAATTAGATCGTCCTGATGTTGTGTTAATGATGGAGTAGATGGTAACACCATCAAAACTTACTTTTAGAAGGATCTTTCCTCCAAGTATGACGATGGAGTCATGGTATGTTTCAGATACTTCTACGTGTTAATTTTTTTTCCTGCCCGTACCAACGGCTCTGGGCTCTCATGCATGCTGCATCTTTCCTTTCCGATTACCACATTACCTCTCTCAGTCGCAGTTATACCTGGCCATGGGACGGGCCAGGCCGGGCTTTGGGCCGGGCCTAAAAAAGCCCATGGGCAAAATCTCAGGCCCAGTCCCATCCGACCTTCGGGCCTATATTTCAGGCCCAGGCCCTCCCATGAGCGCAAAATCCCATCGGACTTTCGGGCCTCGGGCCAGGCTTCTTCCTGAAAATGTCAATATGCAAAGCCCAGGCCCATGCGACATTCGGGCCTAAATCTGAGGCCCAGGCCCACCCACGGACAAGCCCATGGCGGCCCAGGCCCTGGAATTTTGGGTCGGGCTGGGCCGATCGGGCCGGGCTTCCCATGGCCAGGTATAGTCACAGTGATAGTGCTGCCTTAGTGCCTTTCAGATACTTGTCGCCACACCAACGAGGCGGTGGAAAGTCCATCAGCGTATGCTGGCTACCTGCAACTTTTCGCATTGGAATGGCTGGATTTTGCAAAAAATATCAAGATCTCTAATATCAAATGTACATATATGAACATATATTATACGTTGATTTTGATAATATTAAATTTAGTAAATTTATATGTTAGTGTCGATATAATTTTCTATATATTTGGTTCAATTTTAAGGTTTAACTTTGCCTAGATGTATAAGCATAACGATGAGTAATTGTGAACATAGAGAGTACTCTTCTTTCGTCTCAATCCCTCGTTTTGCGTCGTCGGGAGAAAACATTATGGTACATCTGTATTACATACGAGCAAAAACGAGTGAATCAACGTACTAATATGCGTATAGGTACATCTATATTAGAGAAATGTTAAAACATCTCATATTCTCATACGGAGATAGTACATCACATAATAGGACGCAACACCATTACGTGGATACGGCCATACGGGTCAGTATTATTTTTGTTAATTTTTTTAAAAATCTACTGGCTATGGGACTAACAAAGCGCTAATTCATATTTAAATGCATTTTGACACCCATGTTGACTGGTGGGATGTATTTGTAAAATTATAGTTGACAGCACGAGGAGTAGCTGAGGTGGACATGGGACCCACCCATCAGCCTCACATCTTAATTTTCCACAATTCGACTCGCAGCGACCAGTTCCTGAAGCATAATGTCAGGTCCGGAGCCAAATCAAAACGCCGTTCTATTCTCTGTTCTCGCCCAGTTGGCGAGACAATGACTAACCCTTACTTGCCCTCGATCTACTTTTACAACTTGCACACTCGATCTCTATCAGCTAGTGACTTAATCTCGGAAAATGATATGCAGAAAGGACGACCAGTCCTGAGCTTTATCGCTGACGATGGCCACCAGTTGGGAACAATCTGTGTCAATGATGACTGGGAGTTGGCTATGCTGGATGGCAAGCTCCAGCCCCTCCAAACATGAGAGCAACTCAGCTTCCAACGGTTCCGCACAAAGCTGCAGTGAACGGCAAGCTGAGAAGATAATACCCCCATTTGCATCCCGAAGAATCATACCGGCACCCGCTGTACCATCTTCCTTTCTGAATGAACCATCTATGGTGAGTTTCACCCAACCCAAAGGTGGTTTCGACCAAGGTTTATCAGGTAGGTCGATCTTCTTTACTCCCAGCAACAATCCCAGGATCAACAAGTAGCTGCTTCCCTTTTAGCACTTGATCAGTCGAAGTATTCTGAATATTACTAAGTATCTTTGTATAGCTGCAGAGGAAACGCTTTGAGCCCTCCACTGAAGGAAGAGGTTATTATGGGTGATTTCGTTCCTCGCATACCACACTCGCCAGGCCACCAGTAGTGTGTTATTAATCATCTGAGGCGGCGCATTCAGCAGGACTGACCGGAACCAAAGCCGAGGTTGTGCATGGAGGTCATTCTCTGCTGGTAGCTGCCAGCAATCCTGCGTTGCATTCCATAGACAAGTGACAACTAGTCTGATCACTTTTTTTTTAGATAAAGGGAATTTTATTACTTAAGAGTTTTAAGCATTACACCCGGGCTCTGCATAACTAGGATGCACACAGCCACAAGTTCACGAGTTCAAGAGAATCTAATGCTGAAATTAAAAAGGCGAATTACATATCATCATGAGAAATTGTAAAGCCGCCTAAGATGCTGGTAGGTCTATCCGGAGACTATGTTGCCATCCATACCGGGAGAATAACTCCCTGGCCGCAGCCTCCAAACGTGACGCCACCTCCAAAAACAAGTCCCGGTGCTCCACACGCTGCAGTGCCGACCATGCTCGTATCGTTGCTGTACACCGATAGATAACCTGCATAATGGAAGCATCTTTATCGTTAAAAACCTTGTCATTTCTACATAGCCACAGCGACCAAATAACGGCAATTGCTCCCACCCTACTGAAGAGTTTAAACCTAGGATCTACCCCTTTTAACCAGTTGCCAAAAATATTTGCAACGGAACGAGGGGGATGTAAGGTAGAACCTATCTGGATGGCTGACCATATAGACCTAGCGAACTCGCACTGAAAGAAAAGGTGTGTAATAGTCTCGTCATGTTGACAGACTTCCGTGCCAGTTGCGTTTGGCAAGATTATCTTTTGTAAGAATTACACCTCGACGGAGATACCACGCAAACACTTAGTTTTTAGCGGGATCTTCATCTTCCAAAATTTGTTATTATCCTTAATATCGACTGGCACTTTGGGTAAGATTAAAGCTCTACACATAGAATCAACCGAGAATTTACCATTCTTCGTAAGATTCCATCGAAATTTATCTGGACCTTCCGACATATGGATGGAATCCAATAGGATGAGCAAAGCATTCCAGGATGCTTGTCTTGTTCCTAATAAACTTCTTGTGAACGAAACATTTGGTGGGGAGGTACCCAACACCTTAGCGATCGTGTCACCCTTGTTTCGTACAATCGCATATAGAGCCGGATATTGTTCTCTGAGGGTAAATTGGCCTAGCCATTTATCCTCCCAGAATCGAATTTCCGATCCATCCCTAATTGAGAAAGATCCATGTGGGAAAAAGAACTTCTTTGTAGCCATAAGGCCAGCCCAGAAGTGCGAATCGCCAGGTTTCCAGAGAACCTGAGATACGGCTTGAGATCCCACGTACTTTCTCCTAAGGAGGGTTTGTCAAACTCCATCTTCCGAAAGAAGCTTGAAGAGCCATTTACCCAGCAAGGCTCTGTTCTTGACTTCAAGGTCATGAACTCCGAGCCCTCCTTGGTCTTTAGGGCAGCAAACCACACTCCACTTAGTCAGACGATATTTTTTCTTCTCACAATCCCCTTGCCAAAAAAATCTAGACCGGAAATAATCCACTAGTTTCAAGACACCTTTGGGCAATTGGAAGAATGAAATCATATACAGTACCATATTAGTTAGTACCGAATTTATGAGAACCAATCTTCCACCTAGGGATAAGAGTTTGCCTTTCCAGCTATTTAAACGTAGTTGTAGTCTTTCCTCCACCTTTTTCCACTCAGCATTTGTAAGTCTCCGATAATGAATCGGAATACCCAAATAGTTGATAGGAAATTGTCCTTGCTCACATCCAAAAAGTTCGGCATACAAGGCGGCGTTTTCTTGAGCCTCGCCGAAGCAAAACAGTTCACTTTTATGGAAATTTATCTTCAGACCCGAAAGTTGCTCGAATGCTGACAAAATCAGCTTTAAATTACGAGTTTTTTCAATGTCGTGTTCCATAAAAAGAATTGTGTCGTCGGCATATTGAAGAATCGATAAACCACCATCAGCTAGATGTGGAATCACTCCCTCAATTTGGCCCTCATTTTTAGGGCGTTCAATCAAGATAGCCAACATATCAGCCACTATATTGAATAGTATTGGCGATAACGGGTCACCTTGTCTAAGGCCTTTTTTCGTTTGAAAGTATTTGTCAGTGTCATCATTGACTTTAATGGCTACACTTCCTCCAGAAACAAAGCTATCTAATAACGCTCTCCACTAAGTTGAAAAACCGTTCATTCTGAGGGTCTGCAGAAGAAAAGACCAATTGACTTTATCATAAGCCTTCTCAAAATCAATTTTAAGGATTACCCCATTCAGCTTTTTCCTATGTAATTCGTGAACCGTTTCATGCAAATTGCCACTCCATCCAGAATGTAGCGACCTTGCATAAAAGCCGTCTGAGACGGACGAACCACATGATCCGCCACACTGTTCAGTCGAATCGTAGCAACTTTGGTAAATATCTTAAAGCTAACGTTAAGGAGGCATATAGGTCTGTATTGTTGAATCCTTTTAGCCTCATTAACCTTTGGTAATAAGATTATCTCACCAAAATTGAGACGAAACAACTCTAATTGTCCATCATGAAGACATGCGAACAGTTGTAGTAGATCAGGCTTGATCACATCCCAAAAGTTCTGGTAGAACTCAGCCGGGAAGCCATCAGGACCAGGTGCTGAATTATGTTTCATTTGGAAAACCGCCTTTCTTACCTCATCCTCTGAATAGAGGCTAGTAAGTAGACTATTTTCCTCGTCTGAAACCTGGGGTATATCCCCTGTTCGAGACTCATCCAGTGTAAAGTTTCCTTCCTCTGGGGCTCCAAACAGGCCTTTATAGTAATTTCTAATATACGACTTTAGTTGCTCATGGCCCTCAATCGTTCCCTCCTCCTGGACTAGAGAATGAATACGCTTTTTCCTGTGTCTGCCATTGGCAATACTATGGAAATAGCGAGTATTCGAATCCCCTTCTAGGATGAACTGGGCTTTGGAACGTTGATACCATTTTAACTACTCCTCGCGCAGTAGTTTCGCTATCTGTGCATTGGATTGGCTTTTTAACTCAATCGCTTGCGCGGATAGCAAACGAACTTCTGCTAAAGCCTCTAGAGCATCAATAATCGAGGATAGCCGTATCTTTTCTTTTTTAAGTAAACCAGTAGTATGACGAGCCCAACCAACAAGGTGTGTGCGTAGAGCACGGATTTTATTATTCCACCTCTTAATCGGCGTATCACCAGCAACCGGTCTTTCCCAAATTCTTTTAACCATCTCATGGAACCCCTCACGATGCAGCCACCCAAGTTCAAACTTGAAACGTGGTTTACATTGTGGCCTGGGTGTTCCAGTGGTCAAAAGAATGGGAGCATGGTCCGACAATCCCTCAGTACGTTCCAGAGCCCGTACCGACACCAATGGGAACCTCGCTTCCCAATCAGTATCCATCAGTAGACGATCTAGCTTTTCGTATGTGGGTTCCGGAGAGAATTAGCCCACGTGAACTGTCTCCCGACCATTGTTATTGTCGTGTCTCGTTGCACGGACACCGGGAGTATAGGATACCCCCTTTTAGGTTCGGCACGGGGCGCGAAGGAGGCTGAGAATCGTCTTCTTGGGCGAAGTCTAGATCAAGCTCTCCTCTCCACGATCAAAGCATGCAACCAAAGGGACACAAGGAGCTACCCAGGTTTAGGCCGCCCGGAGGCTAAAAGCCCTACTCCTGCATGTCTGGATTGATGAGTTCTTCATAGTGTGGCTTACAATGGAACCTCCCGGACAGGGTACCCGGAAGGGTTTTGGCTGGAGGTAGAAGAAGGACAGATCCTGACCCGGAGGAGGTCACCTTCCCCTCTACCTTCGCAGCCCTAATCTAGTCTTGCTCTGGTTCTAGCTTGTGTTCATCCTTGGTTCTACCTCTCCCTCCTCCGCGCCTTGGTCCTCCTTTTATAGGCTAAGGGGTTGCCACAGGGTCACGTGAGGGGCATGACGGACCTTCGGGGTGAAGGACCCTCCTCATCTAGTTTAGGGGGAGACGTGGCCTCTCCTCAGCCTAGCGTCTCCTCTGGGTTAGGTGGGAGCGTCCGCCTTGGGGGTGGACAGATGCTGACACCACCACGGGACGTGCTTCCCGCCCGCGCTGCCTTCGCCTTGCTTCCCAAGTCTTCCGCGGTGAGGTGGAGTGCTTATCCACAGGACGTGGGGAAGTACCCGAGAGGGAGCCTGGCCTCCTGCCGGGAACTCGGGCTCTCGGGTCCTTCCTGGCCTTCTTGCTTGATTCGGGGACCCGGAAGGTCCCCAGGACTGGAGCTCTTAGTCGACGCAGGCCATGAGTGTCTTGACGGTGAACCCGCCAGCTTGACTTGAGTCTCGGTCTTGTCCATCTTCATCTTGGGCCCACATGGGGTGGACCCACTTTGGCAGTACTAGGGGAACCCCATGTTCCACTGTTGCCAGCTGCTGGGGCCATGGCCTAAAGATAGGTCAAAGTGGGTCCCGGGCACCTGGTCTTCCTGCTCTGCTTCACTGATGGCCTTGAAGGTCTTGGAGTTACTCCGCTCGGGGGAATAACTGGGGGCCCCCTCGATTCACTAACGGAAGAACCGAGGAGACGCTTGGCAGAGGCACCGCCGTGGCTATAAAAGCGAGGCGCACCCCTGGCCTTTTCGGTCATCTTCTTCCTTGGTCCAACTCCAGGCCTCCCCACAAGCTGCCAGCGCCAATGGCGAGAGCGAGGAGAGGAGTTGGGCGCCCTCGTACTTCTTCAGCTGCTGCGGAGAGTGGCCCCTCCACTCGTGGTCGAGCTGTTCCGCGAGGTCGTGGGATTCGCGGTCGCGGCGGCCGTGGAGGCCGCGGCACCGCTGCTCCCCTTCCTAGGAGCATGGTTCATACCAGCTTCGCGCCGTTCGAGTTCGTCGTGGATCTGAACCGCAGGCCTCGCAGCCGGCTTCTCCTGCCGGATTCCTTCGCGATGGCGACGGAGGACATCGGACCCTCCGGCTTCTGGCTGCAGGTGGAAGGCTGCCCCAATGGCCCCTCCTGGGCCATGGCGGAGCGCACCACTGAAGGCGCCATGCTTCTGGGTCCGGGGTGGAAGTCGTTCTCCCGTGCCCGCCGCCTGTCCAGGGGGCAGTGCTTGGTGTTCCGGTACGACGGAGATGCTACGCTCTCCGTGAAGATCTTCGGTGTCGATGGCGGACGCGTGGAGTGCTGCATGGAGAGCAGCAGCGGCAGCTCGAGCTCCTACGACGAGGATGAAGATGAGGAAAACTCATCTGACATCAAGGTCGAGGGGAGCTCGTCTTCCTGAAGGCGAGGAGCTTCGGACGGGCGCCATGGAGATCTCGTTGACCTCCTCCTTGGCGGCCTTGACGTCGTACTTCTGGAAGTAGCGTCTTCCATTGTACGGCGGTGCTCCTTGTTCGGCGGGAGCCAACCTTTTTGTTGTAAAAAAGATCGTCCCCTTGTAGTCCTTGTAAATGAAGAAGATCTTGTTTTCCTCCTTGTCTTCGTGTCGCGTCCGTGTGAATGAGAACGAGTTTTTTGCAAAACGCGCTCCCATTACTGCAGCAGCCGTAGCGTCAAGGGGTAGGTGGAGCAGGGAGGCCTATAAAAGACCATCCAGACTCCACCCCTTCGCCACATCTTCTCGCCTTGCTCCGCTCCTCTTCTTCCTTTGCCTCCCCTCGTCCCGCAGAACAATGTCCGGCGAAGCAGAGAGGGCCTTGTCCGATGTGTCGACGGCGGAGTCCGTCTTTCGAGGAGCGGCGGAGGCACCCAGCGAAGCTGGAGCCCGAGCCACTAGAAAGGACGAGGTCGTTCCTCGCCCTCGAGTCTCCTTGGTTTTCCCCGCGTGGGGAACATCGCCGGTTCTGCTGCCATGGAGGCATCGGTAGCGCTGGCGACCCGGAAGGACACCATCAAGATGGAGCTGTGGAAGGAGGCCGCAGGCAATCAGAGATTGATCCGCCTCCTCTGCGATCTTGACGATGTCTTCAAGGTAAGGCTGCCTTGGTTCTGGCAATACGACCCTTGGGAAGATCCTGCGCCTTGACTCGATTTCTTCCCTTCGTACAGGATGAGGAAGACATCATGGATAAGTTCGTGGACCATGTGCACCTCCTCTGCAGCCAGCATGTGCCGGGGTTTGCCCGGAAGTTCCCCGGCCCATGGGACCCCTGAAGATCCTGCGCGAATGCCCTCCTTCATCCCAGGCGTCCCCGGGAGTCCGGAGTTCACCCGGCAGGCAATAAAACAGAAAGACAGAGCTGCACAGCCAGGAGCCCTGAGCTGGCCTTAGTAGCATAGGCTAGATATGTATCCAGGAAAAGCTTCGACTGAATGTAATCAGAATTGTAAACTCAGAATGTAAGTTCAGATGAATGCAATCCTAGGGCTCAACTCCCGGGGTCATTTCCCAAACCTCCCTTTGCACTAACGCGCCGTCAAGTTTTCTGAGGAGATCTCTTAGGTGACAAGTGCTCTGACCGCCCGCACCGTAGCAGCACCCCTAAGAGCACTATGCCTTCCGGGAGTCCACTCCACAGCCACGGGTACTAGGCCAGAAGGGAAATCTGACCGTTCGCCGGGGAGGACGCATTACCCCCGCAAAGGTTCTCATCAACTGTCAAGCATGCGCAGGTTGGTGGTATATTGACTCCGAGCGAGATATTATGCCTAGAATGCCAGATGCACATGCAAAGACTTAGCTGGTTTTTGCCGTGCCTTGATCTACTCTGTCCTTCCCGGGTATCCAGCTCCTGAGCCGCTCTTCAGCATCCATTCCTGTCCCGGGAGAGGCGCTACACACAACACACTTTCAGTAGGAAAAGAATGGACCCTCCCTTACATGTCGTGAAAGTGTTTCATCCGGAGCAACCCGCAAGCAAAGTTGAATGTGCATTTCTGTGTTTAGGTTCTTTAAAACACAGCACTGCCCGTTCCACTTCTTACCGCGGCAGTACGGCACGATCAGGTGGCAGCGCCTACTGATAGGCTGCTCGCGCTCGACCTGTCAGCCACCGGCACCATGTCAGCCCCCTGCTTGGGGGTTGTTACGGATAACACACTTCACGACAACAAGAGAGGCTCACGGAATTGAAAAACTTATCTTTTATTCCTTGGCGACGATTCTTACACCCTTATACAGAACACTAGCCCCTTGGGCGTGCTTAGTTGACTCGAACTATCTGCGATTCATGTTCGTATTCAGGGGTAGAATTTCCGGAGATTCTCGATGTTCCAGGCGTTGCCCTCCGGCCTGCCTTTCTCGTCCTCCAGATAAACAGCTCCGGGTCTCAGGGTATGCGTCACCCGATAAGGTCCTTCCCACTTGGAGGACAGCTTGTTCATGTTATCAAGCTTCTGCTTCTTGCGGAGAACCAGGTCTCCGGGTTCCAGTACCCGTGAACGGATATGGCGATCATGATAGCGGCGGAGCCCTTGCTGGTATCGAGCAGATCGTAAGGAAGCTCGGCACCGCACCTCTTCCAGGAAGTTGATGTCATCAATCCTCCTCTCAGCTTGTGCGTCTTCATCATAGGCAAGTACCCGGGGGGATCCATGCCTGAGCTCTGTTGGCAAGACGGCTTCTGCTCCATAGACAAGGAAGAATGGTGTTTCTTGAGTGGCTCTGCTTGGTGTGGTTCTGAGGGACCACAAGACACTTGGTAGATGCTCAATCCAGTTCTTGCCCTTGTCTTCTAACTTGTCAAAGGCCTTGGTCTTCAAACCCTTTAGGACCTCCGCATTGGCTCGCTCCACTTGCCCATTGCACCTTGGGTAGGACACCGAGGCAAAACACACCTTGATTCCCAGCTCTTCACAGAAGTTGAGGAAGGATCGGCTTGTGAACTGAGAGCCATTGTCCGTTATGATTCTGTTGGGTACTCCGAAGCGGTACACGATCCCTTCAATGAACTTGATGGCTGCTTGAGCTGTCTGTCTTGGTACTGGCATCACTTCCACCCACTTTGTGAACTTGTCGATGGCCACGAAAAGGTATTCATGGCCCCCGACAGACTTCGGTATCTTTCCCACGATGTCCAGCCCCCAGACCGCGAACGGCCAGGAGATTGGAATTGGCTGCAGAGCTTGCGCCGGCTGATGTATGTTCTTCGCATAGTATTGGCAGGCTTCACAGGTCTTGACTAGCTGCTCCGCATCACTGAGGACTGTTGGCCAGTAGAACCCGTGACGAAAAACTTTACCCGCCAGTGATCTTGATGCCACATGACTTGAACATGTGCCTTCGTGGATGTCCCGTAGCAGTACTTGGCCTTGTTCTTGAGGGATGCAGCGGAGCTTGACTCCGTTGTCCCGTCGCCGGTAGAGCTCGCCGTCGATCATGACGTAGAGCTTGGCTTGACGAGCCACCCGCTCGGCGTCGTGATCGTCCTCCGGGAGGGCGTGCTCCATGATGTACTTGACGATGTCCCGGGCCCAGGGTGGGTGGGTTCCTTCCACCGGTAGCACCATCCGACGGAAAGAAAGCATAGCTTCCTCCGCTGGAGGGGCTGCCGGGTCTTGAGCTTCTGGGCTGGCTACCCGTGTTGTCGAGGTAGAAGGGTCGCCAGCCCCCGGCGCAGATCTTGTCGCGAGCCTCTCGGGCGGGATCGAAGGTCGCCTGAGGACCTCGATGTAGATCCCGGGAGGCACTGGTTCTTGCTTGGACGCCACCTGCGATAGCTCATCCGCGGCCGTGTTTTCTCCCCGTGGGACGTACACAGCCCGGAAGTTGTCGAAGCGCCGCTGCAGCTTCCAGACCTCTTCAACGTATGGTGCCATCTGAGGGCACGCGTACTCCTTGTTCACTTGTTTGATGACTAACTGAGAGTCACCCTTGACGACGATCTTGTTGATGCCGAGGCCGATGGCAGCACGAAGTCCTGCGAGCAGGCCCTCGTACTCCGCCGTGTTGTTGGAGATGTTCCCTTGGTAGTGCATCTGGACGACGTACTTCAGCCGGTCCCCGGTTGGTGAGGTTAGGACAACCCCAGCACCTCCTTTCCCCTTGGTGTAGGAGCCGTCGAAGTGCATGGTCCAGGCGCTAGGATCTTCCTTCCCGGGGAGGCAGGTTTCCTCTTCCGGGTCGTCGAACGCCGTCTCGGTCCACTCGGCCGTGAAATCCGCCAGCGCCTGACTCTTGATGTTGTCCGTGTGCTCGAACTTGAGACCGAAACCTTGAAGCTCCATGGCCCACCATGATATGCGACCAGTGGCAAGTGGGTTCTCCAGGGGGCTTCTTAGGTTGTACTTGGACACCACCGTGATGGGATGGCTTTGGAAGTACGGCCTCATCTTGCGGGAGGCAATGAGGATTGCCAGCAGCAGCTTCTGCATCATGGGGTACCGCTCCCGGGCGTCGCGCAGCACTGCGCTGACGAAGTAGACCGGGTGCTGCACCTTGCGGGTCGCCGAGTCCTGAGAGGGCTCGGCTTCCTCCACGTCGACGTCTTGGGGTGGGGACGATGTAGCCCCCGGCGAAGTCTCGTCGGAGGGAGATTCTCCATTCCCGACGGGCTCCGCGCGCTGGTGAAGTTGCAGTGACGCCAGGATCGTGAGACCCCTGGTCACCCGGCAGCCTTTTCTTGCACGGTTGCCCGGAGAGAGTTCCCGGGTCGCTTGCCCTTGATCTTGCTTGACTTCTTCGGAGGAGCGTCACGCTCTACCACGAGCACAGCGCTGATCACCTGGTTGGTGGCAGCAATGTACAGTAGTAGGGGCTCCTTCTCTTCTGGTGCCACGAGGATTGGTGGCGAGGCGAGGTAGCGCTTAAGGGACTGCAGGGCTTCCTCGGCCTCGGAGGTCCACTCCACGGGGCCTGACTTCTTGAGCAGCCTGAAGAACGGTAAGGCCCGCTCCCCAAGCCTTGAGATGAAGCGCCCGAGTGCAGTGATGCACCCGTTGAGGCGCTGTACGTCCTTGACCCGCCGGGGCGCCTCCATGCGCTCGATTGCCTTGATTTTGTCCGGATTCGCCTCGATCCCTCGGTGAGAGACCAGGAAACCCAGCAGCTTGCCGGAGGGGACCCCGAACACGCACTTGTCGGGGTTGAGCTTGAAGTTGACCCGGCGGAGGTTCTCGAAGGTCTCGTGCAGGTCTTGGATGAGGGAGTCCTTGTACCGGGTCTTGACCACGATGTCGTCGATGTACGCTTCACGTTGCGGCCCAGCTGTGACCCAAGGCATGCTTGCATTGCGCGCTGGAAGGTAGCGCCGGCGTTCGGAGGCCAAAAGGCATCCGGGTGTAGCAGTAGCAGCCCTTGGGAGTGATGAAGGCCGTCTTCTCTTGGTCCTCGAGTGACATCATGATCTGGTGGTACCCGGAGAAGGCATCCAAGAAACACAGCAGCTCGCACCCGGCCGTGGAATCCACGATCATGTCGATCCGCGGCAGGGGGAAAGGGTCCTTGGGACAGGCCTTATTCAGGTCTGTGAAGTCGATGCAGAGTCTCCACTTGAAGGTCATGGGTTTCGGTACCACCACGGGGTTGGCCACCCAGCTTGGGTGGGGAACCGACCGGATGACACCAGCTTCTATCAACTTGTCCACCTCGGCGATGATGAATTCCAGCTTTTCCTTGCTTTGGTTCCGGAGAACCTGCTTCACGGGGCGAGCCCCCGGATTGACCGCCAATTTGTGCTCGATCACCTCCCTTGGAACGCCGGGTAAACCTGATGCCTCCCACGCGAAGACGTCAGAGTTTTCCCGAAGGAAGGCGACGAGCGCGCTTTCCTATTTGTCGGTGAGGCGGGCGCCGATGGTGATGGAGCGAACTCCGTCACTGGTTAGCGCCACCTTCTTGGTCAGCTGCGGATCGCCATGGAATGGCGCCTTCTTGGGGGAGTAGATGTGGAGCCCCCGGGGTGCCCTTCGCCCCCGGGGAGAGCCCCATCATCATCCTCCTGTACACCTTGAGGGATATCCGCCGTGGTTGCCACCGTCTGGTTCAGCTGGTGAACGCAGTAGATAGCATCGTCGATGTCGGCCTTGACCTTGATCACGCCCCACGGCGCCGGAATCTTCAGCATGTTGTAGGCGAAGTGGGAGACGGCCATGAACTTGGCCAGAGCAGGTCTGCCAAGTATGCCGTTGTACGGTAGCGGAGTGTCGGCGATGTCGAAGACGATTTCCTCGGTGCGGAAGTTCTTGGAGTCGCCGAAGGTGACCGGAAGGGTGATCTTCCCGAGGGGTCGAGTAACACTTCCGTTCACGCCTTGGAACACCCCAGTGTCTTGTAGGCGAGACAGGGGATTTGAAGGATAGCCAGGACCTTCGCCGTCAGCAGTTGAGGCTGGAGCCTCCGTCGACCAGCATCTTGGTGACCTTGTAGTTGTGGATGACGGGCGACACGATCAGCGGCAGGGTCCCGACCCCGGCAGTGTTTGCAGGGTGGTCTTCTGGGTCGAAGGTGATGACTTGGCTAGACCAGTCCAGGGGCTTGGACGGAGCAGAAGCAACCGCGTTCAGCTCCCGGACAAGTCTCTTGCAGGCGCCGTTGGAGGGAGGCAGAGAAGACCCTCCGTGGATGCACCCGACAACTCCCGTGACTTCTTGATACTTGCCGCCGTTGCCTCCTTGGGGAGCCGGAGCTTCCCCGTTGCCGACGTGGGCGGCCTCCGGAGTGTTGTACCCGCGACCACCTTGACCGCCGCGTCCTCCTCCACGGCCCCCGGCCACCGCCTCGGTACCATCCACGGCCGCCTCCGCCTTGGCGACCCGTGGGACAGTCACGAGCGATGTGCCCGGCAGTGCCGCAGTTGTAGCAACCGTCTTGACTGACCCCATCAGCTCGGCGTTGCTCCCGGACGGCGAGGTTCTTGAGCATGCGGCAGTCCTTGAGCAAGTGGTTGCCTTCTGGATGGATGTGGCACCAGGGATCACCTTCTTCCTCGGAAGTCGGCGCGGGCTTGGTCTTCTTCGGAAGAGGCTCGGTGACGAAGATCCGCTTGTCGGGTCCAGGGTCCCGCTTCTTGTTCTTAGCTGGAGCGACCTTGTCCTCGGGTTCATCCTCCCCGGGGAACTTGGCTCCTTCTTCAGCTCGAGCGCACCGGTCTGCAAGCTCCCAGAGCTTACGAGCAGACTCGACGCGATGGATGCTCAGCTTCTCGCGCATCTTGGGGTTGCGGACGTTGGCGTGGAAGGACTGGATCACCAACTCCTCCTTGATGCACGGGATGGTGTTCATCTTCTGGGTGAAGCGCTGGATGAACTTGCGGAGAGTTTCACCCGGCAACTGCTTGAAGTCGTGGAGATCACTGGGAGCCCCCGGGCGCTCGTACCCGCCTTGGAAAGCCCCCAGAAACTGCTCCTTCAGTGCCCGCCAGGAACGGATGGAGCACTTGGGAAGGTTGAGAAGCCAAGTCTGGGCATCTCCCTTCAGGGCCAACGGGAACCAGTTGGCCATCATGACCTCGTCGGCCCCGGCAACCATCGCAGCAAGAGAGTAGATCTGCAGAAAGTCCCGGGGGTTCGTGGTGCCGTCGTAGCGGAGAACGTCGATCTTGAATTTCTTGGGCCAGTTGAAGTGGCGGAACTCGGGAGCGAGGGCGAGGCAGCCTTCGGCGAGGTCGATGCCCCGATCTTCCCGGCGGTGACGTTCTCGGCGACGCTCGATGCGGGTGCGCATATCCTCGTTCTGACGGCTGTTGAGCTCGTCACGAAGATCTGGGTTGCGCGAGGTAGACGACCCGATGGAGATGGCCTCGCCGTGATCGCGGTTTAGCCGATCAGCCATCGGTGGCGCGGTGCGAGGAGGCGCCGTCTTGGCTTGACGTTCACCACGAGGCTGGCCTCGCGGATCACGTGTTTTGTCTTGTGCTGCTCCGGGTTGTCGACGGTGGGGCTTGAGTGGGTTCGACCCACGGACCACCATCGGCGAAGTCGAGGAGCCTCTCGACGCGAGTCCTCCATTCTTGGTAGACCTTGGGGTCGCCGCTGCTTGGAGGGAACTGCATCAGTGCCTTGGCAGCGACTAGAGCATCATGGCGAGCTTGCACGTCCGAAGGCGAGTGCGCGGAGGTCTTGCTCTTGGATGCTCGTGGATCCCCGCTGGGGCGAACGCCGTGGTTCCCTCCTCCAGCGGTGGGCTCCTTGCCGGTGCCGTTGCAGACGCTCTTCTCCCCTGAGCGAGGAGGAGGCATGGTGGCGCCCTTTGGAGCCGCCGCTCCGCCAGGGCCGTTGTCCTTGTCGCGACCGTCCACTTCGTCCGGCGCCACCCTCTCCATGGGAGGCGGGGACGGAGAGACGCTCCGCCGTGCGCCAGCAGCACGACGTTCAGCTGAAGCTTGAGTGCGTGAGGGAGAGACCGGCTTGGACGCCGCAGGATCTCCCTTCTTCCTTGGAGGCATGCTTGACGAAGAACTTGCCGATGAACTTGATGAAGATGAATCCAGCACTTGCGCCCCCTACCTGGCGCGCCAGATGTCGTGTCTCGTTGCACGGACACCGGGAGTATAGGATACCCCCTTTTAGGTTCGGCACGGGGCGCGAAGGAGGCTGAGAATCGTCTTCTTGGGCGGAGTCTAGATCAAGCTCTCCTCTCCACGATCAAAGCATGCAACCAAAGGGACACAAGGAGCTACCCAGGTTCAGGCCGCCCGGAGGCTAAAAGCCCTACTCCTGCATGTCTGGATTGATGAGTTCTTCATAGTGTGGCTTACAATGGAACCTCCCGGACAGGGTACCCGGAAGGGTTTTGGCTGGAGGTAGAAGAAGGACAGATCCTGACCCGGAGGAGATCACCTTCCCTCTACCTTCGCAGCCCTAGTCTAGTCTTGCTCTGGTTCTAGCTTGTGTTCGTCCTTGGTTCTACCTCTCCCTCCTCCGTGCCTTGGTCCTCCTTTTATAGGCTAAGGGGTTGCCACAGGGTCACGTGAGGGGCATGAGGGACCTTCGGGGTGAAGGACCCTCCTCATCTAGTTTAGGGGAGACGTGGCCTCTCCTCAGCCTAGCGTCTCCTCTGGGTTAGGTGGGAGCGTCCGCCTTGGGGTGGACAGGAGCTGACACCACCACGGGACGTGCTTCCCGCCCGCGCTGCCTTCGCCTTGCTTCCCAAGTCTTCCGCGGTGAGGTGGAGTGCTTATCCACAGGGACGTGGGGAAGTACCCGAGAGGGAGCCTGGCCTCCTGCCGGGAACTCGGGCTCTCGGGTCCTTCCTGGCCTTCTTGCTTGATTCGGGGACCCGGAAGGTCCCCAGGACCGGAGCCCTTAGTCGACGTAGGCCATGCGTGTCTTGACGGTGAACCCGCCAGCTTGACTTGAGTCTTGGTCTTGTCCATCTTCATCTTGGGCCCACATGGGGTGGACCCACTTTGGCAGTACTAGGGGAACCCCATGTTCCACTGTTGCGACAGTTATCTCTCTTAAATTTAAGCTGTCAATGACTACATTGAACAAAAGAGGCCAACGGTTGTCGAAACGACCCCTACTTTTCTCAAATGAAAAATGAAGCAAGTTGAAATCCCCTCCAATGATCAAAGGATGAGGGTTATCTTTTGCTAAATTTACCATTTCACAGAGAAAAGCGGTCTTAGCCACCTCCTGAGCCGGCCCATACACGGTAACAAGATTCCAAATGAAATTGTCGGATTTATTACGGATGTGAATTTTAATGTGAAAATCACCATCCGTAACATCCAACACTTCCATGGTATCTGTCCTGATCACTAGTAAGATGCCTCCGGAGCGGCCATGGGGAGGGCGCAAGTACCACTCAAAATCTATACCGCCTGAAAGTCGGTTCAATAGAGATTGTGAGAACTCACGTCTTCCCGTCTCAGAAATAGCTAAGAAATCCAAATTATGGTCCCGAATGCAACTAGCAAAGTGCAAATATTTAGCCAAGTCACCAAGACCTCTGCTATTTGCGAACATGCCATTCATTGGCAAACCTTGGGGGATTTGGATAACTTTGCCCTTTTCCGGGACGACTTGTTGGAGTTAGATTTAGATTTCCAACCGGATGCTTTTAACTCATACAATGAGCTCAAACCGTCATCATCCAAACCACCCTCCAACACTTCACCGATTAGATGAGAAAGAAGCTGACCATCTGATGTGGCAATCGCTTCCTCTTCATCCACATAGGTGGAAGTCAACACAGTCGAAGCTTTAGGAATAACCGTAAGACGGTCAAACTCCATATGCCTCAAGACACTAGTTGAAACAAGTACTTCTTTTTTATTATTACCAAGATTGACACCTATCCTATTAAGCTTTGAATGAATCGACTGAGGAGAAAAAGACAAAATGGAATTCGAATTCATTTCCGTACCAGAGTAGTCTAAGTTGCGCACAGCTTTGCGACGCATGGCCTTCCTCAAGGAGTCCTCATCCGTCGCAGAAGCCCCGTCCACCGCCGCCCCGAACCTCTCGCTACGACGGGGCGTGGAAACCCCATCGGAGAAGCCCACCATCCTGGGAGGAGGTGTGGACGGGGTGATGGAGCCTCCCTCCGTGCACGTAGCCACCGGGAAAGCAATAACCTGGGTCGGCATTGGCGAAGTAGCAGCCGACCCAGCCATCGCCTCAGCAGCGTGAGGCGGGTGAGTATTTGTCGGAGTCGATACCTCACCCGTCCCCACAGCGCCTGCAACAAGTCCATCCGAGGGAGGTGTCGAAGAAGAAAAAACTCCCCCGGAGACCTGCCCAGCGCCCCCCTCCTGTTGCTCCGGCCTAGCAGGAGAGCCCACAGAAAACGCGCCCAGGCCTGCCTCTGAGACGGCATGGTGCAGCATCTGCTCGGCCCTCCCCGCTATTCCTGGGCTCCACGAGGCCTCCCTGGCCGCCAGCGACCCGCATGGGCCACTCTCCGTCGCCCGCGCGCGGCCTGGCTGGGCCACCAGCGGCTCAGCTGGGCCGTTCTCCACTGTCGTCACGGCGTCCGTCGCCAGCCCAGTAGACTGAGGCTCCGGCGCCCGTGCTGGGCCAGAACGCTTCGCCCCCGCGCTGTACTCCGCTGGCTGTCGCCCACCTGGCCCAGCGAAGCTCTTCTGCAGTCGAGCGTGAGCATCCACCTTTGCCTGATTAACAGAGACACCAGGGGCAGCTGCCACGCCTGGAGATGTGCTCTCAGCCTCGATCGGACGCAGTAGACTCGGTGAGACCCGGTGAATCTTTGCTATGATCTCGATCCCACGTGGAGTTTGTGGGTTTGGATTATACGGAGTGATAGCTAAAGTGGCCACGGTCTTCCCAGTATTCGCCGCCCCCGAGGAGTGGCTCATATCCACGTCCATACTTGTATTCTGTGACGTGCTCATGCTAGGATTACCCATGGAGTCCACCAAACCCTCCTCGGCACCCTCGGCCTCATCATCAGCCTCATCTCCCTTACGGCTCCAGAAATAAGGAACAAACTCTGCATCAGGGACAAACTCCGGTGTCTCTCGCCGAAAAACAAAAGCATACTCTTTCAACTTAACCACACAGGCCGTGCCAACATAAGGTCCAATGTGGTCCTGTTGCTTGTCCAGGGGTTTGGAGCAAGGCATCGCAACCAGGATACGCACAATGCCTCGACTCCTCAGCGTGACAAGATCAACATCCAGAGTCGTCCCAATCAAGGAACCAACAGCCCAAATACCAAGAAAATGCCTCAACGGATACGGAACCCCTTGGACATGGACCCAAACCTGCTCTAGCACCTTCCAGACGGAAATAGTGGCTGTAGCCTTGTAACCCGGAACACCCATCTGCATCCCGTCCATCCGCTGAAGATCCTCGACAGAAGGGAAACCAATAAGAAAGGCATCAGTACCATGTGATATAGCCTCCCAAGTCCACGACTGGCTCGACGGACACATCCTGGATATCAAGCTCTGAACGGCTGTCGCAGGCACCGAGTCCCCTACAATCTTCACCAGTGCTGTGGGCGAGCTCGCAGGAAGCAAGTGAGGCTTGTACACACTATCAGGTAGCTGCGTGAAAATCGTCTCCTCAGTGCCATAGCCAGCCGTGAACGCTGTGGGCCTAGGGAGCCAAAGAGTTGGGCACCTGAAAGTCGGATGAGCCCCGTTATCACACACGAGACAGTAATGCTGCACCGGGCATCCCTTAGATGTGTGCGCATCAACCCCACACTTCCAGCACTTAGGTTGCTTCTTGGCTTTACTACCGACCCCAGACTTCGTCTCCTCCTGCACACCGGAAACGACTGTCGTAGGAACACCATTCGGGTAACAATTCCGGCAACTGGCCCAGTCAACGTAGCTGACACCTGCAGACCCTGCAACGGAACCATAGGCGGCGAGAAAAACTGAGGCTGCAGAATAGGCGGCGGCTGTTGCTGCGCAAGGGGCACCACGGCCTGGATAGGCTGTTGCGGTTGGAGCTGTGGCTGCGGCACCCCTTTCTTCTTCTTCCTTTTCGGCCTCGGACCCTGACAGGCTGCGCAAGCGGAGGCTGCTGTTGCATCGGCGGCTGCTGCTGCATCGGCATGTATCCGAAGGGCGGCATCGGCACGAAAGGCGGCCCCTGGTATTGCATCTGCTGCGTGTACGCCGGAGGACCTGGCTGCCTTGAGGGGTTCTGCAGCGATCGGTACATCGGCAGGCCCTGGGGAGGCATGAACTGACCGGCCACAACGGGGACCGGCCCGGCTGCGGATTGCGGGAGCGCTCCGGCGTGCTGCCCCCGGCCCCGGCTCCCTGGCCCACGAACTGCTGCTGTTGGAGAGGAACCGGAGCAGGGAGCTGCTGCTGATGGAGAGGGACCGGAGCCGGAGCGATGGGACGAGGTGCGGGCATCCGAGGCGCCCCACCCTGCTGCTGGCGCGGCGGAGCCGCCATGGGGCGAGCGGGAATCGCCGCAACGGCGGAGAAGGACCTCTCCCACCGGTGTGCCGGCTGTGATGCACAGGAAGTCGACGACGAGCTTGGCGAGGCGCTTGAGTCGGAGACGGGCGATGGCGGCTATGCGATTGATCGCTGAGGCAGAACCGCACCGCAGACGAGCTAGGGCTAGGTCTGCGCGGACGGTGGAGATGAGCCCAATGATTTGGACGGTCTCGATCCTCCGCCTGACACCGCGGCCCCACCTACATGGAATTTGAAATTGGCTCCGCTTCCCGCTCTGTGATCGAAGGATCTGCCGGCGTCGACGAACTCGAAGCCTCCACCGCGAGCGACGGCGTTCCCGTCGAGGACAGCCCGTTCCGCGCCGCTACAGCCTTGTCGAGGAAGACCCCGAACACTGGCGGTGGCGTGACCCGGTGAGGAGGGAGGGGGCCACGCCACGGCCCCATGCGCGGCGGCGCCCGACCTAGACGAAGCCCGGACGGCGACGAGTTCGCGCCCCGGCTCGCCGGCGGCGTCACGACAGCCCGACGTCCCGGATCCGACCTGCACACGAAAAAACCATCAGAAACCTCACCTGTCGCCGACGACGAACCTTGCTCCCATGTACGGCTCGACGGCGACGGGAAACCCGCGGTCGCCCAGAACTCGTCGACAAGGACCGCATCTGGTCTTGCCGGGCAGCTGACCGACGAGGAGCTCCTGCGCGGCGGTCCTTCCTCATTCAACGAGTCGAGTGCGACTCGCACGGCGACGTGGTCGACATCTCCGAGGCTCTCCGCCTCCAGGTCCGACTCGCACGACGACGCCGCCTCCGACCCGGTGTCCAGCTCCGTCGCGGACGGCTCAACGACTAACCTGCCCAGGCACGCAAAGCTCGAACCCGTAGATCGACAGCCCCACGCTGCCAGCGCCAAGGTCGCCCGGCGATGGCGACGCGCCGTCGCCCCCAGATCGCCCCCCTACATCCACTTGAGGGTGGTTCAGCTACGATCCTCTAGAATCGATGAATTCACGAACGAATGAGCGATGATGGTTCAAGGGATGAATGTGTTGACGACAGAGATCTATACATGGATATGCTTCATGTGGAAGTCATGCACCATGCACGCATTCGGGGTGGACAGGTAGTCTAGCTGGATACAATCATACAAGTGATGGGTCCCTGACTTGACGGAATCCAATTCACGTAGGTAGGCCCGGCGAACCCTATTTGCCGCCGTATGCGAGTTGCATTCTCTCCGCTCACGCGACGCTAGTCATTGGGCCGGCCCATTAGGTTTCTCAGAGGTGCCAGCTACAACTACAGGTCTGCAGCGGGGTTTTTCGGGTTTTTGCTGTTTTAGGAAGCTTATACAAGCTGCCGGCAGCTCTCTTTTTTTCTTTTTTTACTTTTTGTTTCTTGTTTTTCTTTTCATTTTTCTTATTTTTATTTTTTCTTTCCTTTTTTGTTTTCTAGTTAAAAATGTGTTTATGTCTTTGTGTGAAAATGTTCAAGTAAGATAAATGTTCTTATTGAAAGTCGTTCAAATAATATACATGTTATTATTTAAAAAATGGTTAAAATAAGATACATGTTTGTATAAAAAAATTAAAACAATGTAAATATTCTTATTGAAAAACCGTTGGAATAAGATAACTGTTCTTATTAGGTAAATCTTTAAATAAGATAAATGTTATTATTGAAAATCGTTTGAATAACATAAATATTCTTATTTGAAATCGTTCAAATAAGAGAAATGTTCTTATAGAAAATTGTTCAAATGAGGTAAATGTTCATGTTGAAAAAACATTGAGATAAAATAAATGTTTTCATTACGGAAATATTAAACCAAGATAAATTTTCTTATTCAAGATAAACGTTCATGTAGAAAAGTTATTATTAAAAAGAAAAGAAATTAGAAAACAGAAAAAAAGAAAATATTCTGTACCCATTTATTGGGTTGCGCTAAATATGGCCCATGCTGGGAGATGGTTCAGGCTGGGCACAATCCCGCATGCATAAGGCGGAGAAAAGAAGCTCGCAGTGGTAGGCCCACTCAAACTAATCTTGAATTTGATTTAAAACCATTTTTTGTTAAATGGCATGAAGCCATGTGTTATATGAGATCAGCCCTTACAACAAGTTCCGTGGAACAAATTGATATTTTCATGTGACCTTTCATGGCTACGACGAGTGGACTTTTTTAGATGGTGAAAGCGGAGTGGATATCTATTCGTGAAGGTAGTTCCGTTGTCGAGCGTTGGTGGAAGAAGATCCATCACATGCGACAATTTCTTTGAGAATGGGCAAAAAAATTAAGTGGAGACTATATAAAAGAAAAATGATAAATTTTTATGTTGATTAATGAGTTGGATATAAAAACTAAATCATATCCCTTACGTCAAGTCGAAACCGGCTACAAAATGGGATGTGGAAAATTATCCGGCTAATCTAAGTTGCGACGAAGAGAATAAATGGCACTACAAGAAATCCGGTCTATTGCCACAAAATCTATCGCTACGGTTATTTTTCGTTGCGATATAATCAAAAATTACCATAAACTCTCCGGTTGTGGTGATAGGACGCTCATATTTCCACGATTCTTTTTGGTCGCGATAAATTATCATTTTGTTGCGGTAGAGGCCGCCTATTGCAACGATCTGCATCGCGGTTGGAATACAATCGCGTTTTTGCGACATAGAAGCTCCGTTGCGCGAGGCAGCAATTTTGTTGTCTTAGAGGCTAGATCTTCCAACGTAATAAGTATGCGTGGTAACATTCAGACATATATTGCAACATATGTGTGCTGTTGCATTAGTTTCAAATATTGTTGCAATAAATTGTCTAACTATTGCAACCAAATTTATTCGTGTGGCAATGTCATATGTTTTTCGCCTCAATTTTATCCTGCGGCAATAACTATTGTTTACTGCGACAATTTGGGTCGTATGGTAATAGGTTGACCATAATGCAACAATCACCTGCTGCTGCGATAACGAACAAGTTTTTTGCAACGAGAAAGTTCACAGCGTAGCTTAACGGGCCTCCTGGGCCGTGGCCCTTGATCAATATTGCAATTTTCTTAGGACAACAATTCATTTATGGTCCAGTATCACCACAATTCGGTGAGCCGAATTTTTTTGCAAGTTTTTTGCAACGATAAACCTTAAACAGACATCCTGGGCCTTGGCACTCGAGCATAATTGAAATTTATTTAGGAGATGTGTTCATGTATGGTCCAGTATCTTCACTTCTGTCACCTTTTTTTTTTTGACAAATTATTCACGTAAAACTATTAGAGTTATTTACTATATCCACGAGCTGAACCTCTGTAGGTCCGAACAACTGAAATTCTGAAGCACTTAGCATTTACTTATGTTGCAAAAAGTGACAGTACGGAATAATCAATCAAGAACTCATGTAAGACGCAAATTTCACTTGTACATTTAGCATCGAAATTCATAATTACTTAACACTGAAACTCTGGACCTTTTAAACTCAAATTATATTATTACACGATCTTTCAAGCACATAAATGTGTCCATGATCATGGCAAAACCTTTAAGCCAAACAGTGCACAGACAGCCAACACAAAGAATCCTGGGTCATCATCCAATTCATCTTGTACCAAAGGAGCAACATGGCCATCATTTACGTAAGCCTCATCATCATCAGTATCAGCATCATATTCCACTTGATCTTCGTCAAACTCAGCAGGTCTTATACTTTGTATGACTGAAACATCAACGCTGGTTCCTTCATCATCATTTCTGCACCAACTAGTCATCTCGTCTGGTACATTGAATTCTGGAACTGTAATTCCTACATCGACGACATCCTGTACATCTGCGTCAGCACGTTCATTTCCTTCTGCAGCATCATCAACGTTTGCACCATTTAAAACAGAAGGAGCAAACAAATTGCGTGGGTTCATTTTAATAGCACTTGCCCAATTTGGGTTCTTCACATCTCTCACGTAGAAAACCTGTTCAGCTTGGATGCCTAGAATGTAAGGGTCTTCCTTGAATCGGTGTATAGTAGTGTCAAGGTCAGTAATTCCATATCTGTCCTTCTTATACCCCTTACTCTTATTTCTATTGGCAGGAGGCACATCGAACCAGTCACACTGCAATAGAACAACCTCCTTATCAGGAGGAAAGTCAAGAAATATGATTTTCTTTATCACCCCATAAAAATCAGTACTGCTGATACGTCTCAAACGTATCTATAATTTTTGATGTTCCATGCATGTTTTATATCAACTGTCACATGTTTTATATGCACTTTATATCATATTATGACATTTATTGGACTAACCTACTAATAGTTGCCAAAGTGCACAATGTTCTCGTTTTACACTTTGATGTGTAGAAATTATCAAAATTGGGCAAAGGAAACCTTGTTGGAGTCAAACTGGGACTTTCTAGAAATCTGTCTGAAAACTATTTTCAAAGATCGTCACGTTCGGGCCTGATGACGACGTCAAATGGCAAAAGTCTAGTCGCAAAAGTTGCTGGGAATTTTCCGCCGCACGTTTTATACAAAAGGTTCATCTCCATCCGAGTTCGTATGCGGCCTGTGCAGCCCCGACAAGTCGGCTCGGCCAGGAAAACCCTGACCCGCGCCGAGGCCACGTGTGGCTGCCTCGGGAACCTTCTGAAGCTGCCCTTTGGACCATAAATAGCCCCCGCGGAGTAAACCCTAACACAATTGACGAAACTCCCGAATACATCTCCGTGCTCCGCCGCCACGAAACTCCGTTTCGGGGATCAGAAGGTCCTGTTCCGGTACCTTGCCGGGACGGGGAATTGCCCCCGGAGCCATCTCCATCGACTCCACCGCCATCTTCATCACCGTTGCTGCCTCCCATGATGAGGAGGGAGTAGTTCTCCCTCGGGGTTGAGGGCTCTACCGGTAGCTATGTGGTTTATCTCTCTCTCCCATGGTGTGATCTTTATGTGATCATGAGCTTTGTAATCTAGTTGAATCCATAGATGTTACTCTTCATTATTTTATATGCTACTTGAGTGGTTTTATTAATGTAATCTCCGGAGTCACCTTTGTCCCACGGTGCGAAGTTGACAGTGTGCGCCCCGTGTGTGTGGCTCTTAGGCTAAAGATAACAGGAATACTTATCATGAGTTATTATTTGCGTTGGATGTCTCTATGAAATTGCGGTGTTTGTCTAGTACCTTCTAGGGCACTCAAGTTGACAGTGTGGGGTTAACTAGACATGGGAATGCGACTTTAAGGTGTGCTTTTATAGCCCTACGCAGTGGATTGGTGTTCGTTATCCAACGAGAGAATAACTCAGAGTAGCATAGTGAAGAGGAAATATCTATGTATTCAATTATATTATTATTGTTGAGAGTGACCACTAGTGAAAGTATGATCCCTAGGCCTTGTTTTTCCAAGCATTGAAACACCGTTTACAACTAGTTCTGCTACATGTTTGCTTGCTGCCATTTTTATTTCAGATTGCAATTACCACTTATAATCATCCATATCACTTGTATTTTAATATCTCTTCGCCGAACTAGTGCACCTATACATCTGACAAGTGTATTAGGTGTGTTGGGGACACAAGAGACTTCTTGTATCTTAATTGCAGGGTTGCTTGAGAGGGATATCTTTGACCTCTACCTCCCTGAGTTCGATAAACCTTGGGAGATTCACTTGAGGAAAACTTGCTGTTGTTCTACAAACCTCTGCACTTGGAGGCCCAACACTGTCTACAATAATAGAAGCGTGCGTAGACATCAAGCTATTTTCTGGCGCCGTTGCCGGGGAGGTAAGGTAAAAGGTACTCACATCCTCCAGCTACTTAGCTATTTTCTAGCACTGTTGCTGACGTGTGAGTGCTCGAAGGTATTTCCTTTAGATTCTGCAATTATATATTTTTGTTTCTTGTTTTTATTTCACTAGTTAGGCTTAATGGAAAACAACAAAAAAATAGAGATCTTTATGAAATTTATATTGAATTAGGACATGATGTGTTTGAAGAGAAAATTAAAAAACCTATGGAAATTTGTTTGCATAATAGTGGTAACAATGTTATTACTATAAATTCTTTGAACACCATTATTGCTAATGCTATGGAAGAATTTAAGCTTGGGGAGGTCGGTTTTGATGAAAATGATCTCTTTAGTCCCCCGGGTATTGAGGAGAAAGTTTATGTTGATTATGATATGCCTCCTATATATGATGTTTACAATGATGAATATGATATTTTCAGTCCATCTACTATTGAGGATAAAATTCATTATGATTATACTCTGCCTGCAATTTATGATGATTACAATGATGGTTGTGATAGTTTTACTCCCACTATTACTAATAAAATTGATTATGCTTATGTGGAGAGTAATGATACTTATATGCATGTGGATCATGATAAGAATGCTTTATGTGATAGCTATATTGTTGAGTTTATTCATGATGCCACTGAAAATTATTTTGAGAGAGCAAAGTATGGTTATAGAAATCTTCATGTTACTAAATTTCTTCCCTTTATGATGAAGGTTTTGAGCTTTCTCTTGATTTGCTTTTATTTGCTGGGTACTTTAAGACCTACTGGTCCTTATGAGAGAGAGGGAGACACGGTTTCATATATCTCAATAATATTAAGTCTCCTCTCTTTATGTTGAAATTTTTGAAGCTCCACTTGTTTTGCCTTCCTATGCTAATCACTTTGTGCTTTATTGATTTATTTTCTTACAAGATTCCTTTGCATAGGAAGTGGGTTAGACTTAAATGTGTTTGATATTTGTTTCTCGATGCTCTTTCAACTCTTATACATATGAGAGCATCATCAAAATTATCATGCCTAGCTAAAAGGTTTTAAAGAAAAGCGCTTATGGGAGGCAACCCATTATTTTTATTTCTGCAATTTTTCTTTTATTGAGTCAAGGAGGATGTTTACTTCTGTAGCAACTCATTTGTATCTTTATTTTCTCGCATTGTTGTGCCAAGAGTAGCCTCTAATGTTAAGACGATGCTTAATTTTGATTGCTGCGCAGAAACAGATTTTTGCTGTTCACTGTACGAAATTCCTAAAATCACCAGATTGGTAATTAAATCAGAAATTTTTTGTGCGTAATCTTTATGAATGTATGAATCTTTCATTAGTCTAGAGTTTTTCGATCTGAGCGTCGTAAGTGCCTTGAAAAAATTCGTCTTTGCGGACTGTTCTGTTTTAGACAGATTATGCCTTTTTATTTTGCATTCTCTCTTTTACTAGTGTTGAGTGAAATTCTTTTTTGGGTGGAAGAGCTTCACATAACATCAGTGGCTGTAGCTAATGTTTAAAGTAACAAATCATATTGTATCTTTATAGAACATGTGAATTTTTGATTATGCACTAACCCTCTAATGAGATCTACTTTGAGTTTGGTGTGACGGAAGTTTTCAAGGGTCAAGAGAGAAGGATGATATAATAGGATCAAGAAGAGTGAAGAGCTTAAGCTTGGGGAGGCTCCCATGGATCTCCCCAGCATATTTCAAGAAGACTCAAGCGTCTAAGCTTGGGGATGCCCAGGGATGGCATCCCCTTCTTCATCGGCAAAATTATCAGGTCATCTCTAGTGAAACTATATTTTAATTCTTTCACATCATATGTGTTGTTCTTGGAGCGTCTGTGTGCTTTTTATTTTCAGTATTGTACTTTTATTTTTGCAATAAGCTTGATCACAACATTCTTGATTGGGAGAGAGACACGCTCCGCTTTTTCTTGGAATACTCTTGTTCTTCACTTATATCTGTTGAGTATTCGATTTTCGCGCTGTTTAGCTTCTAGCTCTTGGTTTTCATGTACCTCTTGTCAGAGCTATTAGTTCTTTTGTAGAAAGTACTCTCTTGCTTCACTTATATTTGTTTGGAGAGTTGCTTGGTTAATATGATTGGTTCAGAAAATGTTGCGTGTGGTAGTGGTATAATGAAAACTTGCATAATCTTGTAGATCATTGAACTTTGATAACCTGATTCCTTGCAAACGTTTTGAGGTATTAAGTAATAGATGGTAAAACTTGCTGCTGTTCTACAAACGTCTGCACTTGGAGGCCCAACACTGTCTACAAGAATAGAAGCGCGCGTAGACATCAACTGCCAGTGCCTTCTTGCACATTGACTACGACGCCACTATTTTGGGTACTCAATTCCTGCTCTATATAGGCATTCCGAAAGTAATATCCATTCAGTACTGTACGGTTGTACACACGAGCAATTTGATCAGGCCCTTTAGCCAGTGCATACAACAGTTTGCTGACCTTCCCATCTTTATGGAGTTGTGTGATCTGTTTCATGGAATAGAATATGTGTGAGTGTAATGTAGACAATTTTTTTTATTACGAGGAACATTTCAGAAAATGTGAAAGTAACTTACCCGTCTCTCGAACCAGCCAACAAACTCTTCCTTGTGTTTCTTTTTAGGATTAGGACAATTGTTCCTTGTGAGCTCCTCAATATGTTCCCTTCAAAAATTAATGATGGTTACTTCATCACCAAAGTATTAATGCATATCATGAAATGAAACAAATACATAAGTATCCTTACTCAATCCATGGCTCGGTTTCCTCGCAGTTTGTTATTATGTAGTGCCTCATTTGATTAATAGCTTCCAAAGAGATTAATTCACGGGCAAAACCTTTCTTGGAATAATCAACTGTACTCATTATGCTAATCCCTGTTGGTGGTTCATCTGTACCTCCATCTGCATGGCGTTCGGACTGACTTAGTTTTGTAGGCATGCCTTGAACGAATCGACTGCAAAACGTCATGCACTCTTCAAGTATGTACCCCTCTGCAATCGAACCTTCTGGGTGAGCCTTGTTACGCACATATCCCTTCAGCGTACGCAGGTATCGCTCAACCGGATACATCCATCTGTACTGTACAGGCCCTCCCACCCATGCTTCTTTAGCTAGATGAATTGGGAGATGCATCATAATATCAAAGAAAGCTGGTGGATAGATCATCTCTAGCTGACATAGAATTTCTGCAATTTGGTTGTCCAAATTCACCAAATCTTCATCCCTTAACTCCTTGGAGCATAAATCAGAAAAGAATTTACTAAGCTGAAGCAATGGGATAAGGACATTCTCTGGCAGAAGCTTGCGCAACGCAATAGGAAGAAGTTTCTGTAATATAACATGGCAGTCATGAGTTTTGAGTCAACTAAACTTGCACTGCTCGAGGACCACACATCGCTTAATGTGTGAAGCATAGCCATCAGGCATCCGTATGCTCTGCAGAAACCTGAGGAGCATCATCTTCTCTTCCTTTTTTAAAGCATACACGCATTTTTTCATTTTGTACTTACCCTTACCGGCGGGCTTTGCATGCTGATCCTCCCTAATTTTCAAGTCCTCCAAATCAAGACGAGCCTTCGTACCATCCTTTGATTTCCCATCCATCTCAAGCAATGTCCCCAGAATGCTGTCACAAATGTTCTTCTCGATGTGCATAACATCCAAATTGTGCCTCACGAGCAAGTGCCTCCAATACGGGAGCTGGAAGAACACACTTTTCTTCCGCCAATTGTGCCAGGTATTAGTTTCCGGTAGCTTTCTCTTATTTGACCGCCCAAATGGTGCATGCTGAATGCTATCAAGCTCCTGTAGAACTTGTATGCCTGTAAGTGGCTCCGGGGCTTCTCTACGATCTGTCTTGTTGTTGAACATACACTTGTTTCGACGCCATTTGTGGTATTCCCGCAGAAAACGTCGGTGTCCCATGTAGCAATGCTTTCTACCATACTTGAGCCATAAAAAATCTGTAGTGGCAGTAAGGGCATGCTAGCTTGCCTTTTGTGCTCCAACCACTCAGCATTGCGTAAGCCGGGTAGTCATTGATGGTCCACAACACGCATGCATACAACGTGAAATTTTCCTCAGTTGCAGCATCATATGCTTCAGCACCATCCTCCCATAGAACTAACAGTTCATCAATCAAAGGCTGCAAGTACACATCAATGTTATTTCCTGCTGACTTTGGTCCTGGAATAATCATTGACATTATCCAATTCTGTTGTTTCATACACATCCAGGGTGGCAAGTTATATGGGATCAGAATGACAGGCCATGTAGTGTGTGATATACTCATGAGCCCAAAGGGGTTGAATCCATCCGAAGCAAGGCCAAGCCGAACACTGCGAGCATCTTTTGCGAATTCTTTTTCACGATATTTTTCATCAAGGTGTTTCCAGGCCTTCGAATCTGCAGGATGCCTCATTACGCCATCATCTGTACGTTTCTCCTTATGCCATTTCATATCAGTTGACATATCTTTTGTCATGTACAACCTTTGCAGTCTTTTAATGAGTGGGAAATACCATAGAACTTTCCGTGGCACTGGCTTCTTTGATTTACGGCTCGATGAATCGTCTTTGTCTACGGTAGGACTAGATTTCCATCGAGACGTATGACAGACAGGGCATTCTTGGGCATCAACATGCTCATTACGGAATAGCACACAATCATTTTCGCACGCGTGTATCTTCTTGTAATCCAGACCAAACTCTCGGATGACCTTCCTTACTTGTGCAAGATTAGTAGGGATGCAGTGACCCTTTGGCAGCACCTCCTTGAACATCTGCAGCATTAAGTCACATGCTCTATTGGTCATCCCAGACACGCACTTGATTTGGTAAAGCTTCACAATGAAAGATATCTTTGTGACCTCCTCACAACCTGGGTACAACGCTGTTTTTCCCTCTTCCAATAGTTCGTAGAACGCCTTGGCTGATGCATTTGGCTCCTGTTTCTTTCCATCACCGCTGGTGTCTCCTGCATTACTTCCCACTTTTGTGCCCCTTATGAGAGTTTGGAGCATGTCACATATCCCATCACCATCATCTGCAGCGTCTTCATCATCAGAATCTTCAGCCATGTTGTCCTCATCGGGTTGTTCACCATGGTCTATCCAGTTAGTGTAGGTCGGATCCATCCCATTCTGAAGCAAGTGCATATGGACATCCTTTCTCTTTCTCTGAGCATTATTCAGACATTTCGTACACGGGCAAGGGATTCTTGAGTCTGGGTGAGCACCATCGAAACAAAATTCCAAGAAACTCTTCATGCCACTTTGCCACTCCACAGAATCTCTATCCTTTTTCATCCAGCTCTTGTCTCGTGACATTATGCCTTATCTCCGTATAGCCGGTCTTGTTAAAAAAATAGGAGCAGCATTAGTTTACAAGTAAGTATTTCCAAACAACAGATACATGAGAGCGACAGGTATCACGGTCTTCGAAATCAGTAAGAATTGCAAGCGATTACATTAGACATTACTTCACATTGCAGCGATCGTGGGTACCCACTATCGCGATCAGAACACAGCGTTCGATTTAAAAAAAAACCTGAGTAGTAGGTACCTAAAATCCTGAAATTGCTATGAAAATTAAACTAACACTTACACCTGAAACTGACGAAACAGACACTCATATGTGAACCTAAGCAGCTAGACTATCTGACAGCAATTGCAATCGCTATTGACTACATCTGTATTGGTACAAACCTTGTAATTTCGTCTGACGAGCGGCGGAGGCAGCAGAGATAGGTTGAGTACAAGTCGGCGGGGCAGCGTGCCCGACAGTTCAACCGTTTACGCTAATCCAATTCGGATGGCGGCGAGGTCGTAGTGGCGGATTGGTCGGTCGCGCAGGGCCGATACGGCGGCGACGTCGTCTGAGGGCAGCGGAAATAGGGCGGCGGCGTCGTGTGGGGGCAGGGCAGTTTGGAGGAGACCTGGCGGAGCTACGTAGCCCTTTCGCTCGGCCCATGCCCCACCCCCAGATTGGGCCTAAAGATTGTACAATTTGTCTTCACAGCCCATTTGCCTTGTGAATAATATGTTCTTCCCTTGTCAATAACGTTCAAGTATTATAAATGATATATTAACTTTTAATAATTTCCATTTCTGATTAAATTTATTCATTTCTATATTTGTAAGTGCATTGTTGTATTGATATTCAAGAAACAATCATTGCAACGAAAAGATTAAATAATCATGGGCGTATTTTTGTGCGATGCAGTTATGTTTCTTCGCGCGCTTATTTATCCGATTATTTTTGTCCGTTTCCGGTCCAATGATCTTACAGTACGCAATGAATTGTCCATCAAAAATTGACAATACTCATTGAGCATGCGTGGTTTGCCCCTAATTCACATTTATAGAATCCATATTATTCAATAAACAAGCAAGTAAAGCAAAAAGGGAAAAGCTCGGCATAGAAAAGAAAATGCCATCACGCAAGTAGTAAATCTCAAAAACATAACGTAGTAATTCATCTAGAATTCGAAGAATTACAACTAGCAGCACGATAAGGGTATGTAGTTTCTTAACATCAGGGAATTCGACAATCTAATATAGAGTCTTAACACGGCTTTTTATCGTAGCAACGGGGCTGCATCCATAGTTGGACACAGAAACCATCATCACTGACTTCCTAGTACAGACCAATTTCAGGCACATGGGTAGCAAACAAGTAAAGCCCTTCAGTCCCCAGGTAGAGCAAGAACAGCATCTTGTCACCCATCTTGAGATGATTTTCCTTCGCCATGAACTCTTTCCATCCGCTGACACACATACGACCATCAAGCTCAGAAATTGAATATGTAGATGTCACCTCAGTTCTCGGGTGACAAACAATTGTGATGGTACCATTTTTTCCATTTGTGCAGGAATCAAACGGCTTGGGATTTTCTGTTGCATGCAAAGACTTAAAGTCAAGAGAACAGCTAGCGGAAAATAAACATGTTAAAATAAAGGAAAATAGAATTAGTGTACAGTATATATATGGCCTCACATAGTACTTTGCGCATAAGAGAAGATGTGTTCTTAATGATTACCACGTGTTTATTGTAGTTCTCGCTGTTTGTCCAGTTTAGAGTATGCAGCACACCGAAAACCAATTCTCCTTCCTCATACTCTCCAGCTCTGTGGAACAGAACAAGGTAATCCAAGTTTTCAACTGTGTTGATCACCGTCTGCATCATCCTCCAATTAATCATGGTCCCATCAGTGCTAGAGAGTGAGTCAACAATGGGACGCCTCTCAGGGGACATCAGGTAGTATGCTGTATAAATTTAATACAACTGAAATTAGTGGAGTACACATGTCGCAACCAAGTAATATAGTCATGGTTATGTGCACAACATAAATTTGTTGAATTAAGTAGGAAACTTACATGGATGGATGATTGGGTCATTTCCAGTTATGACCTCAGTTTGCCTGCTACGTGTGTCAGTTTTGAATATTAGCTCCATACCAACCTTAAATTGGTAAACTCTGCCTAATTCTTTCCAAGATTCTCCATTCAAATAGGTTATCCCATCAATGCTGGTAAGCTCAACATTGAATGAAAAATCTTCCTTGGTTTTCAGTGTAGCTTGAAAACTTGTGTTCTCGAATGGCAGAATAGCATGCATGTCTAGGAAATATGTTCTGATGTAGCAAGGGATCACCTGAATAAGAGCATGCATTTTATTACATTATGAGCCAGTACAAAATTGGACTTACTAGAAGTAGATATATATCCTACAAGAGTAACTGTTTGTACTTATTCCTATAATTGGACACTGAAGCAATTGTCCTGTACTGCAAAGACCTGAACATGCACTCATAGTTTCAGATTGGTACCTTCAAGTATCAAAATTACATGTAGGTACTTGAAAAAAAACACACGTGCATGACTAATAGAGATCACACTCACAACCTTTTTGCTAGCTAGATCTGGTACGTATATTACATGAATGATTAACACATGACACAATGAGTACTAAGACTGGTAGATCTGATACGTATATTACATGTGAATAACCACAAATAAATCAAATCCCATGTGTACATGAGTATGTTAGATGCATTACCGTCTTCTCCTCAAATCCCTCTACAAGGGTTATCACGCAATAATCATGTGTCATGGTCTTCGACCGACTGCCACACATCCCGAGTTTGTCAAAACAAACTGGACACTGCAAAAAAAAAATGAAAGTCATCAGATCTTGATCTGATAATCACGATCATTGCTTATCAAGAGGAAAAGTGAGGCGTAGAGTAGGCACGGCTTTGCTTGGCGCCATCGGTCGAAGAGGAGCGTCCGGTAGATTGCGTGGTCGTGGCGGCAGCGAGAGTCGTGGCGGCGGCGGCGAACCACGAGGGAGGCGTGTGAAAGAGGAAGAGGGTTTTTCGCAGAGGTAATAACTGCGTAGGTCTAGGCCGTGAGGCGTAGAGTAGGTTTCGATGGGACAATTCGACGCGCTGGCCAAATTGTCAGTAAGATAATAAAAATTAGGTTTATTAGTTTGGGCCCACTAACTAGTGAGTGGTTAGTACAATTTCGCGTCGTAAATGTACCCACACACAGCACACGGTTACCCTTTTTTATTGCGAATTCACACGGTAATTAGTGTTTATTTCGCGTCGTAAATGTAACATCCAAACACAAACTTTCTACTCACACATATATAGTACTTCCAAATTTACATGCAACATAAAACTTGTTCTGCTAACATAGTACTTCCGTACTAAAACGAGTATATAGTACTTCCAAATTTACTAGTATGCTGCCACGTATGTCGGGAGAAAAACTCCTGTGCCACCAACAGGAGTCGAGCGCATCCAGAAACCATAAGCTCCTGCTGATCCGAGGTAAGCAGGGTAGCCCATAACTGGATCCAATAAGTCGCCATATTGATAACCTGTAAGACATGAAAATTTGTTTTCCTGTTAAAGACAATATTATTCCTGCAATTCCAAATAGACCAACAAATTGCTGAAACGCCAATACGAATCCTAGCTTTGGTCTTTTTGTCAATCCATTCAACCAATTTCCAAACATATTGGAAACATTTGTGGGTGGAGGGATATTATATGTACAAAACACAACACGCCATAATAATCGAGCAAAAGGACACGAGATGAATAAATGATCTATAGATTCCTCACATCCACAAAAAGAACATTTAGTGCATCCATGCCAATTTCTTTTGATTAAATTGTCTTTAGTGAGCAAGACCTTTCTATTAAGGAACCACATGAAAATCTTAATTTTGAGAGAAAAAAAGTGAGTATATACTTCTCCGGATGACTTCTCTTGTAGTAAAAAAAATGAGTATATAGAAGATGCAGTATATACTCGATCTCATCTCAAGTAGTATATACTCACTTATCATCTTGTAGTGTTAAGCAGTGTTAAGCATACTTTTTTGTAATCCTACTACTATGAGTATATATAGAAGTGTTAAGCATACTTCTTTTGTAATCCTACTACTATGAGTATATATAGAAGTGTTAAGTAGTATATACTTATACTATGTATATAGATTACAAAATGAGTATATACTAGATATAGTAGACATAGTAGTGACTAAAAATGAGTATATAGAATATGCACAGACATAGTAGTAGGATTACCAAAAGCCAGATGACATAGTAGGTCTTCAGTTCTTCACACATGCATATATACAACATAAAAAATAGTAAGACAACGACATGTTGCTGGAATAGGGACATCTCTTGTCCTAGTCCCAGGACTCCCAGCCACTCTTCCTCTTGTTGGGGTTGTAGGAAGAAACTGCCACCTCCCAGGACTCACTTGGCTGCTGAATGGTATTGTTCATGGGTCGTGGGAGGTGCGCTGCCACATTCTGCAGGTGAACCTGTCCCTTGTTCACTAGGCTGATAATGCGATACAGTTCGTAGGTGATATATCCATCCAAGATACGCAGTTCAGGTTTTTCTCTGAAAGTGGCTTCCATTCCCAGTACGAATGCCCTTCGCGTTTCTGCATGTTATCCTTCATACCTTCCTTCATCTTCAAGAACTTTTTGTGGATGAGCTTCCCAGCCATAGCTGCCATTCCAGCCCTGCCGTATCTAGCACCTTCAATCTTGTAGATGTCCTGGATGTCGATGTGGTACTCGATAGGAATGTGCAGCCAGTCGTTACTAAGCACTCGTCTGTCCCCTCTTATGTCCACCCCAACGAAAGTAATGCTCTTGTTCTTCAGAAAATCCTTTAGGCTGCGTGGAACACCCGTTTTACACCTACATATATATCATAACGCAAAAATGTAGTTAATATGGGATTAGGAACTTGTTTTATATATATATATGCAGTGTAGTGAACAATTTAATTAGTTGAACAACTAAATAATAATACGTATAGTACAAGCTAAGCACTAATTAAATGTTGGGGAACGACTGTACATTTGCAGATCAATCTAGCATGCCAAATGTTGGGGAACTAGTACACATTGCTAAGCACTAAATGTTGGGGAACTAATATATAGGAAGAACTTTGACCACACAAGAAAATTTGCAGATTAATCTTGCATGCCAAATACCGTCAGAACAATGGTTGCCAAATTAACAGAGCGGATTTTAATTTTATTGCGCGCATGTGCTGTTCGTAGTTGATACCAAAAATAAATAAATAAAACTCTTGGCACTCTCAAGAACAAAGGTCGTACTCAGACTTCAACAAATTATTTTGGGGAAATGATAGTACCTGATCTTGTGAAAGACGAGCACATGCTCCCTCATGGCGAGCTGCATCACCGCCACCTTCCTCTGCGTACTGTTGTACTCGATATCTAGGCCGACGAACTTGATCTCCTCGTCCGCGAGCCAACGCTCGTACTTCTCGAGGATTAGATCCACGGTTGCGGCCTCGTTCGTGTACACCGCCTCGATCCATGTCTCGCCGTGAGCATGCACATATCTGGTCTCCGTCGTTTCCTTGCCGTCGTCGATGCCTACCCAAAGATGGGGATCATCGGAGTCCTTGCTCGAGTTGGATCCCATGGTGGAGGGGAAGAGAGAGAGAGGCGCGTGAAGGAGAGGCGAGAGGACGTGGTGGAGGCGACAGGATAATGGTGGAGACTGCTAGAGGCGAGAGGAGGGTGGAGACTAGAGAGGACACGCCGGCGGAGAGAAGTTATGTTGTGGGGTTTTTTCGGTAGTGGTGCAGAGGCGAGAGGATAGTGGTGGAGACTACTAGGCGAAGGAGGCGAGGAGACAACGCGGCGGCTCTCTTTTTCGCTCTGCCGCGGATCTTCTCCATTTCGTTCTGGAGTGGTTCCTTTTTTTATTTGTGCAGCGGTTCCTCCCCTGCGCCCACCGGAAGCGGTTCAATTAATTGTCTATCATCTAATTGTTCACTGTTTATAAGGGATTTATAACTGCTAGTGCAAATGTTGCAACCTGAACCTAAGCATCCCATACATTTATGGAGGCAAAACTGAGTAGATTGAGGGCTGTAAGGGTAATTCGATAAATAACCCAATATTTTATCAGTTTTATAAACAAATCATTCCCATACATGAACCATAATAGACTTGTAGCTTCAATAGAAATCTTGCCACACTTTATGGAGGCAATCATAAAAACGATGGCTTAGGAACGCATACAAGAAATTCAGGACGATTGACAGTATTGATGTCACAAATATTACACGATAAAAAATAATAATCAGTACTAAAATTACTTCAAAATAAAATGTTTTATCTCAAATGTTGTTGTTTCCCAGAAATTTAATCAACGCCATTAGTCTTCAACGACGAGATCGGTAATAGCGTGCTCGGATGAATGACCTCGCCAGTTGTGGACCCATATGACCTAGATCGGTAATAGCGTGCCCGTACGAGTGACATCGCCACTTCTTGACCCAGATGACCTAGATCGGTAATAGCGTGCCCGGACGAGTGACATCGCCAGTTGTGGACCCAAATGACCTAGATCGGTAATAGCGTGCCCGTACGAGTGACATCGCCACTTCTTGACCCAAATGACCTAGATCGCGGTAATAGCGTGCCCGGACGAGTGACATCGCCACTTGTTGACCCAGATGACCTAGATCGATAATAGCGTGCCCGGACAAATGACATCGCCAGTTGTGGACCCAGATGACCTAGATCGGTAATAGCGTGCCCGGACGAGTGACATCGCCACTTCTTGACACAGATGACCTAGATCGGTAAAAGCGTGCCCGTACGAATGACATCACCAGTTGTGGACCCAGATGACCTAGATCGGTAATAGCGTGCCCGGACGAATGACATCGCCACTTCTTGACCTAGATGACCTAGATCGATAATAGCGTGCCCGGACAAATGACATCGCCAGTTGTGGACCCAGATGACCTAGATCGGTAATAGCGTGCCCGGACAGATGACATCGCCAGTTGTGGATCCAGATGACCTAGATCGGTAATAGCGTGGTCGGACGAATGACCTCGCCACTTTTTGACCCACATTGGGCATTTTGGTCAAAACATTGAGGCCGAATTGTGGATAAACCCTATCAAGATGTGTGTTTTGGTGTAGCATGAACACTGTTGCAGGCAAGGATCATGATTTGTGGGCTTTCTATTTTGCATAGCACTTGTGAAACCTAATGGGGTCAAAACAACATGGGTTTGGTCGACATCGTTCATGTCGCTTATGGGGCATCTATGAATAAAGGTGCACATAGGAGATCCAGATCGGCCTCAAATTTTTTGTGGGTGGTAATGCACACATACTAGGTGGGCTTGCAGATTTTGAGATTTTTCTGACAATTATAAGTGTGCATATCATTTTCTTTTAAGAAAAATGCCAGAAATTGGAAAAAATGCATGAAAATTGGTCAAATTCGTGTTAAAATCATTTTAAACTCACATGAGTCATGCATTGTTTGTATAATCATGTAGGAATTATGTACCACAGGATGTGACAGAGTTTTGGTCAAGTTGGATGCAAAAGGTTCAATTAGGAGGGTATTTTGGGCATTTTGGTCCAAACATCAAGGCCAAATGGTGGATCAACCCTATCAAGATGTGTGTTTTGGTGTAGCATGAACACTGTTGCAGGCAAGGATCATGATTGTGGGCTTTCTATTTTGCATAGCACTTGTGAAACCTAATGGGGTCAAAACAACATGGGTTTGGTCGACATCGTTCATGTCGCTTATGGGGCATCTATGAAGAAAGGTGCACATAGGAGATCCAGATCGGCCTCAAATTTTTGTGGGTGGTAATGCACACATACTAGGTGGGCTTGCAGATTTTGAGATTTTTCTGACAATTATAAGTGTGCATATCATCTATTATATAATTAAAACACAAGATAATTAATGGCTCAGATTAAACACTTGAAAGCAAACGGCTGAGATTTAAAAGATTTATTAAGGGAAAGACCACGTTCACGGGGTTAGCCAAACCATCACGTTCACGTATTGGCAGGTCAAGAAACAATTTATATCTTGAGTACGAGTCATGGACTCCTAGCCTCCCCGTAATCTATATCTTGATTCTTGCCCTAGGCAGCTGCCGCATCGCGAGGAGTAAAGATTTGCCATGATCCTAGGCCGCTGCCGCATAGCGAGCAGTAGAAGATTCGCCATGATTTCTGTCAAAATCGAAGCATGAGAGGTGAACAGAGCAGATTCGTTCCGCTAGCACTGGTCGTCGGAGTACCTATGTGCGGCGCATACCTGGAGGAAGTGATATTGTTGTACGGTACCGCACGCCACATCATCCAATCCAAAAGAAATCGACGACCCGGTGTCCCGTGATGTTATCGACAGATCGAGGCACTACGTTCCTCACATCTTCAAACAACTTCGGCAAGATCGAATCCGGTAGAGACATGATAGCGAGATCGACGGCACGCCATCTCTAATGAGTAATGGCGGCGGCAGCGGGACGTCTATGTGCATGTCCGCGATAGCTAGCGGGCCGCCGTCCGCGACGAACTCCAGCGGCTTTGGCTTAGCGAGGAAAACAAGGTTCATGTCCTTCTCGCCGGCGTGATGGTGCTCCCGGTTAGAGTTTTGAACTCCAGAAATTGGTTCATCTGTGGCCATGGCGATTGGCGTACGCAATCACGCTCTGATTGCTTGCCGCCATCCGGTCCGCGAAGTTACTGCTGGTGGTGAAGTTGCAGTCCGATCGACAACCCCATAATCTCAACTCCAACAGAACCCTGGAGTTCTGGACACATATGATGTAAGTCTTTCGTGCACTACTGTAGAATAAGCTAGGCACGGAGTATCCTTCCATGTCATTCGATTAATTTGTTTGTATATTAATAGATGCTCCATACATCGTACATAGACAATGGCAAGCTGACGTGCATCTCATACATCGTACATAGACAATGGCAAGCTGACGCACTGCACGCCAGCGGCTGGGTAAAAGATCAAGGGATCACAAGTAGCAAGAAGAGGCCTGCCAAAGGCAATGCAAGCCTATAAAGAATGTGTCGAAGGTAATAAACTTTCATTATTAAGTGCACTCACAGTAGGTGCGATAATTTTGTATCTAACTGAAGCTGAAGAAAATGAGATGGCAGGGTGGAGCCTCGGTAAAACAGCATGATCGCGGAAGCATCAAAGTTTACATTGCTTTTTATTTTTGTTGCATGAAATTGGTTGACATGACCCTATTAGTTGGAATATTTCGTTTTATTTTGCACGGATATTTTTTTTCCAAGCGAATTTGTAAGTAGACGCAAATACTTATTATTTGTTTTTACGGTTATCTACATTCTCTGGTTTCTGGGGTGCAGAAATATTGTTAGTGTGATTCGAGCGGATCTTAGTGAACATTCTACATTTCAATATATTTTCAAATCACTGCTTAAATGTTGACATTAGATATCCTAACAATCACATTTTTGTGTGATATCTTGCACACAATTTTTCTTTCCGCACAGATGGCTGAATGATCATAAAATTGCTGCTACTCCAGCTTGCCATCTGTCCTAGAAACAACAACTAAAGCTTTTATAGCCATAGCTCAACATGTATTGATATACTGCGTATTTCATTTTTTTTCTTTAATTTTGCAGGTGTTAGATCCTTCCGAATAACTATTTGTGGAGCAATAAAGCTTCAATAAATCATTTGGGAAGATGTGTCAAGTAGATTATACGTCTTTCTTTCTTTTTAATATACTCTATTACGCGTGTTTATTGTTACAGAGCACTCCCGTAAAGGCGGAATATCATCATTTTAAATCTTACATTTCACAATAATGTGAGTAGAATTTCTTTTACAAAGCATCTTCATCATGTGCAAACGAGTATTTCAAGCCCAAAATCCTCTTTATTTCAAAGATGCTTCCAGGTCTGCGGTTTTAAGTATAAGCGATACGATAGTGGAAATACAGGAAATCAGGATACATGCATGTAGATGTTGAGGTATGTAATTATCTTATATGCACAATTTTATTTGTGACGTGTATAGAAATTATATCGTGCAAGAAGGCAGCTAGAGACATATATGTTGCAGATGAACTGAATTACTTTCGTTAACTCGGGACTTAGTAGTCCAACTGTTCGCACACATGATTCCAGAATGGATTCGAGCTAAATTGTCAGATCATGGTGCAAGGATCAGAAAGAGAGAGATAGAACAACGATAAAGATTTCCCTTTAGCAAAGTGAGTGGAATGGGAGCAATTGTTCACCATTAATTGCACTTGAGTCGGGGCAACAAATCTGGTAGCAGAAGCTTCAGACTTTACGAGATGATAGACTGAAGCCTCGGTGGAATAGAATGATCAGCTGATTTTTTAAACAAACATTTTTACATTGGTATGCTAGAATATATCGGGTTCAAAAGAAATAGGCAAATACCATATTTGGGTATAGTTCTCTTGCGGCCAGGAAGATGCATAGTTGGGTACACAACTGAATTTATAATGCAAATACCAAATTTTCTTGGAGGATGTCAGGCAACTTTTGCTCCATTCCGTAATATTGGTACGTCTTACTTGATCTGTGCCTAGATTATATTCTGCATATTTGTAAATTTACAATTTCTCCACTAATGATCCTATTTTATTTCAAATGATGGACATAAAATTCCCTTGCTTGCAGATTTCGGAATTATCATAAAAATGCTGCTACTTCTGCTTGCACCTTAGCTAAGCCTATGTTTATATATTTCACCAGGTGTAAGATCTTTTTGGGTAATGGGTTGTGGAATACATAACGATATAACTTCAGGCAAATCATCTTGGAGGATGTCAGGTAACTTTTGCTTCTTGGCTTTTTATGTTTGCTCAAAACAATAGGTCAGTTGTCTGTAGTTAAATGATATATACTACATGTTTATCTTCTGTAAATTCGGGATAGGATCAGAGGGAGAAAATATCGGGACATGTACCAGGGCAAGAGCTCTCAAAAAACTACAGGAGCAATTATATAGAAGCCAAAAGCATTGATCTCTGCATGTGTTCTGAACTGCATCCGCAATTAGGCGTGGTGACCTGGAGCTAGCCTTGAATACACGGCCATTTCTCTCTAACCAAGCTGAGCGAATAGTGCATATATAAGATCAGCGAATTTACGCCCTACCGGATGGCAGCTGGAATGGAGGATTGGCTCCTCACCCACCACTCCAAGATTGTATCAGTGCTAAATGGTGTAATGTGCTGCAGCCTGATCCTTCAGGTCTGAGGTCTGAATCCGTTGTACAAAAGTTATTTCGTAGAATTCATAGATAGTGTAAATATGCAGTTTTATGTTTGCATTAGTAGCATGATTTTGTTGTACATTTTTATTTTAATTAATCTGATGTCCCGATGATATTAATTAGAATGTGAAATTGTGGAATTATAAGATCTTTCCATTTTTCATTGATGGGGATGAAGTTCAAGAGGAAACTGTTTGGATGTAGGTCACTTAAAATGCATGAATGTTGGGGTACTTCCTACAACACATATATGCAACAAATGTAATGTTTAATGCTCCCAGGATGCAAGTCGATGTAGCCGTGAGGAGAAGATCCTCTTCCTTCTTGACTATTAAGCCAAAGATCCACTGAATTTACAGTGCAGATTGCAAGATCGTTTTTGGGCCTTATTTTTTGGGGGGCTTAATTCGGTTCATCTTCAGTGTTGTGGGAGAGAAATATTCCTCTTTATTGATATGTAACACTGAGATTAAAGCACGTTGGCTATGCACAACAAGCTAAACAATGCCAGTGGTCTTTTGGGTTTTCACATAACAAGGTTGTACCCATAAACAATTTATTTATATATTACGCTAAGTATATGTTATTGTATACTTATATTAATGAAGGCATAGACACACAGCTTTATTTCCCTTATTTTCAATGATGTAAGTATGATGACTTCGAAATAAAATGCCCCAAAAGGTTTTAAACTAACAAAACCTCTTTAGTTGAATTAAGACCATATTAGTTCTATTATAGGGACGGATAAATAAAAAGAAAATTATATAAGAACATGCATCCGACAAATGAATAATATAACATACTTTGTGAATATATTCCCACATCAAATTAGTTCTCTTATAAAGTTGGATTGAATGAATCAAATAACAATTAAAAAAAGCAATGTACATCCAAGAAGGAAACAAATCAAAGGTACTCGGTGAATCTAGCCGCGCAAATGCGCGGGCCACACAGCTAGTTTTCTTTTAAGAAAAATGCCAGAAATTAGAAAAATGTATGAAAATTGGTCAAATTCGTATTAAAATCATTTTAAACTCACATGAGTCATGCAATGTTTATATAATCATGTAGGAATTATGTACCACAGGATGTGACAGAGTTTTGGCATTTTGGCATTTTCTTTGAAGAAAGGTGCACATAGGAGGGCATTTTGACATTTGTGAAACATAGTGGGGTCAAAACAACATGGTTTTGTTGAAAACATCGAGCCGAAAGCACATGACCACACGGAAGAAAATACGAACTGCAGATGTACCAGCAAAACATTGTCTTCAACAAGAAGAAGGCCAAGTTTTCTGAAGGTTTGGCAAGAAAAACTTATGCAATTGTACTAAATTGATGCACTTGTATTAATTGCCCCAAAAAATTAACATGTTTGTTGCATTTGTTAGGGCCTTCTGAGAAAGCTGTTGACATCCCTAGTAGCAGTGCTTGCAAGAAGACCCCACCAAAGTCCAAGTTACTTGAAGAAAAGATTGAAGCGTTGAGGGCAAATCCTGATCTATGCCCAGATATGCTTGCTTATTTCACTGATTTGCTGATAAAGGACTTTGCTGAATCAACTGATGATGAGGTTCCTGAGGCTGATGAGGTTCCTCCACAGAACAACTCTGATGGATCTGAGGCACTAGTGTTCAGAGGTAAAAGAATGCATTCCAGTTCTTTCTGTTTATATTTGCTAGCACTTTTATGAGGTTTTGCATGTCCATTACAATGATATTGCCTACATTCCTGTGTTCTTATAGTTGTTGTGCTAGATTGTATTCTTATAGTTGCTGTGTTAGCTTGTATTCTTATGTAGTTCTATCTTCCTTTATTTCTAGGACCCAAAGAAGAATTATACACTCCTGACAGGAACTTTGACAAGCTTTGCATGTTTGGAAACGACATGTACCTCACAAAACAGCAGCTTGACTTTCTTGATGAGTACTGTGAGAGGTGTGGCCACAGAGATATCAAGTTCTATGTCCACAAGCTCACCAGTTCCAATGTCAATGACTACAAATGCAAGATGGTAAGACATTACTACTGGCCTATCTGAATTTGTGAATGTTACTGCTGTTCTTGATGTGATGTGCTAACTGTTCATACATAATAGGTCTTTGGAGCTAAGTTCAGTAAGGAGTACCTGCAGAGTCATCTGCCAACAGTTCAAACTCTGTGTACCATCCTTGATACCAATACCAGGGCGTTCAACATTAAGATAAAGATGGCCAAGTTCACAAACAATGCCATAATGACTGGTGAGTGGAAGAAAGCTGCTAAGGATTTCAAGCTGCAGGAAGGTCATGTCGTCCTCTTCAACTTCACACAAGCTTGCTATGGTGGGCTGAGGCTGCACATTGAGAAACTTCCTGTTAACTGAAGATGTGACTGATGCTGGAATGTCAGTACCTAGTTTATATGACGTATATGTCTAGGTTGTGAACTGTGTGGTTTAGTACTAAATTAATATGTAGTCTTCTGAACTGTGTGGTTAAGGCTGTGATACCTGATGATCTTATGTGTATTTTGTGAAAGTGAACTGAGTGGTTGGCTATGATGCCTAAGTATTGTAATTATGTAGTGATGCTGTGACATGTGTTTTAAGCTGCTGGTTCGACTATGCTTGTCAAAGTGAGTTTCACTGTGGGATGGATAAGCCTGGATGTCAAGAAAATTAACTGTGTAGATGCTGCCTAAGAAGTTTGCGGAGTTGCTGAAGGGCCGTGTACCGCGTGTACTGAAGCTGCTTGAGGCAGACGATCCGAGTAGCAGCCCGTGGGACATGGATGTGCTGTTCGATGCAGCTGGCCTCATTTACCTCGGGCGCGGCTGGGAGCAGTTCGCCTAATGTTACTCTCTGGAGCGCGGCAGTTTCCTCCTCTTCAGTTTCGACGGCGACGCCTTGCTCACCGTTAAGGTGTTCGGGCTGCACATGTGCCGCAGGCACTACTTCTTGACCCAGATGACCTAGATCGGTAATAGCGTGCCCGTACGAGTGACATCGCCACTTCTTGACCCAAATGACCTAGATCGGTAATAGCGTGCCTGGACGAATGACATCGCCAGTTGTGGACCCAGATGACCTAGATCGGTAATAGCGTGGTCGGACGAATGACATCGCCAGTTGTTGACCCAAATGACCTAGATCGGTAATAGCGTGCCCGGACGAATGACATCGCCAGTTGTGGACCCAGATGACCTAGATCGGTAATAGCGTGGTCGGACGAATGACCTCGCCACTTTTTGACCCAGATGACCTAGATCGGTAATAGCGTGCCCGGACCAATGACATCGCCAGTTGTGGACCCAGATGACCTAGATCAGTAATAGCGTGCCCGGACGAGTGACATCGCCACTTCTTGACCCAGATGACCTAGATCGGTAATAGCGTGCCCGGACGTGTGACATCGCCAGTTGTGTCAAACCTGGTTTTATCACTGATTTGAACACACAAATATGGAAGTTGTACTATCATACATAACAACAGATTTTCATATTTTAATAGCAGTACAAGATTTGATTGTTTTTAAACCCGATTGAAAAAATCGTAACATAGAGGAGAAAGCAGGGGAGAAAGCAGGGGAGGAGAGAGAAAACCAAAATTTACCCACCAAAATTTACTCCGAGAAAACCCTCTTTCGGCAGAGGAGGGAGACCACCGCCGCCGCCATCCATCTCTCGACCTCGCCGCCCCTCGCTCACCATCCCTCTCTGTGCCACCGCATTCTCTCGACCGCCGTCGTCGCCCGTGTCGTCATCGCGTTGTAGATTGACCCACGTCGCGGCGATTCACCAAAGATCCATCGCGGGCGGCACTCAGGTTACCACTTCTTCTCTTCTGGATGCGATTGCAGAACGATTTGAGTTCAAACATGAATTTTCTTTTCGTTTCCAATTGTCCTACTTGTCTCGACAGGAAAGAGTTGTGCGATCTGGTGCTAGATATAGATGGTAGCACGTATTTATGTTCGATGTCATTCATGATTGATTGGTGTGTTACACGTTATTACTGATTGAGATTGTACTTACATGCATCTGATTGAGATCAGTGGCGGAGACAGGGGAACAGTAATTTCTCTAGAATTTTTTGCTTAAACCGGCCCCCCTAACTCTGATAATTTAGTGTTTCTGCCTCCGCCCCTGATTGAGATGTTGGACTGTACCTTCATGTAATTTTGATAGTTCCAGGTGCCCAATTGATGTTGGTAGCTGGTGTTGTTTGTGTCTTTTTCCAGGTAGGTACTTTGTGATGTTGAAACTAAGAGCTCTGGTACTCACAATGCCCTTTTTAGGACCAGTAGCTATTTTTAGTAATTTCCCTTTTTACTCTTCAGCAGTACAATTTATGTGAGCCCTTTTTAGGACCGGTAGCTATTTTTAGTAATTTCCCTTTTTACTCTTCAGCAGTACAATTTATGTGAGCCCTTTTTAGGACCAGTAGCTATTTTTAGTAATTTCCCTTTTCACTCTTCAGCAGTACAATTGATTGTCTGCAACCCATTTCTATGTCATACAAGTATATTTTCTACTGTGAATTATGCTGTTCTTCACATCATCCCCTGCCACACCAGAACTCGCTTCCTTAGGAAGTATATGGTGTGAACGACGGTACGATTGTGCTATGTATAGATACAAATGGCACTAGAATGACTAATTTAGATCGCTCTGAACCTTGACAAATGATTTTCTCTCTTGTTAATTGCAGTTCCGTACTTCCATGAAATTCTTGTATGCATGTCAAATTTAAATTGCACTTATATGAATGTCTCTGAACCTTGCTGCTGCTAGACTGCATTTAGTCCTAAATTTCTAGTGAACCTTGCTGGTGCTAGAATGCATTTAGTCATGTTTCGGAACCATGCTGTTTTGGCGTGTCTGCTAGATGTAACTGAAGTCAGACTTTTTTGTACGATCAACAGGCGGCCTTGCATACGATGGACTGCGAGTTCTTCGCTGTAATAAACGATGCTTCATCGGACAAATTGGTATGGTACTCAGTTTAGGTGTCATTTTTTGTCAGATTAGGTGTAATGATGTTCATGGCCTGCTCTATCCTTTGCTGCAGTCGCTGCCTAGGAAGTTCGCGGACTTGCTGGAGGACCGTAAACCCCGTGAACTGAAGCTGCGTGAGGTTGGCAATCGGCGTAGCACCACCTGGGACATGGATGTGTGGTTCGACAGCACTGGCCGCATGTTCCTCAAGTGCGGCTGGGAGTGTTTCGCCCGGACGTACGGCCTGCAGCAAATGTATATTCTGTTCTGCAGTTACGACGGCCGCGATGTTATCACAGTCAAGATGTTCGACCTGAGCATGTGCCGCATGCAATACGACGCGACCTACAGTACGTGCACTCTATAACCAAAATGTCAATTCTACAGTATGTTACCGGAAATTTAGCTGCATTTTTTTATATGATGAACAGAGGGATCTGTTAAGATGGAGTTGTCAGACTTTGAGTTCTACAGGGCCCTAGAAGACGCTCCATCGGACAAACTGGTACGCTTCATCGACCCACACCACCACTTCAGTTATTTAGTCCTCCATCACTTCAGTTATTAACTCCGGCAGAGTGTGTGAGCTATGACCCTGCAGCTAGTTAAATTTGTGAATCAAAGGTCTAGTAGATGGGTTGTAGTACCTCAAGTGCTCTTGGTGCATATGTTCACTGGATATGGCAAATTTGAGCTCCCACTGAATGTTCATCTTTTCAAATAATGTGCTAAACAACCTGATTGCTCAACTTTGATCAAGTAGAACTGATTACTGGGTACTACTTGTTTACATTTTTATATTAATGTTTCATCATCAAACAGTAACCTTTTTGTTGTAAGCCCTCTTTTCCATCTATTTAACTTTTATATTGCTGCAGATGCTGCCTAAGAAGTTTGCGGAGTTGCTGAAGGGCCGTGTACCGCGTGTACTGAAGCTGCTTGAGGCAGACGATCCGAGTAGCAGCCCGTGGGACATGGATGTGCTGTTCGATGCAGCTGGCCTCATTTACCTCGGGCGCGGCTGGGAGCAGTTCGCCCAATGTTACTCTCTGGAGCGCGGCAGTTTCCTCCTCTTCAGTTTCGACGGCGACGCCTTGCTCACCGTCAAGGTGTTCGGGCTGCACATGTGCCGCAGGCACTACTCGTACGACCACGACGCCAGTACAAGCAATGAAACTGGCCCAGATACCAGGACAGATGAGGAGTCCACGGATGAGGAGTCCACACACGAGGAGTACACGGATGAGGAGTCCATGGATGAGGATGACCCATTTGACTCTTCCATCATCGTCTCCCAGAGAGCTGATCTTGATGACGATGAGAAGGACCACATCCGTGAGCTTCTACCCCCAAAAGATGAGTACATTGGAGTGCCATATGTGACTCGTTTGACGAGGACAAATTTGGCCAGATATGAGATGGTACGTATGGTTCTAATGCTATTTTTGTTTTTCTACACAATTTGTGCTTACAACGTGTGCCTTTGTATGACCTACTTCTTTTTGTCTTTCATCCACACGTTTAAAATCCAGAAACTACCTCAGTCCGTAGCGGACAGCGCTGGCATTCCGTCTTCAGGCCATGCTGGGCTACGCCTCGGAGCGTCAGGGGCGTTCACCACCGTTCCATACAACACGGACAGTGACGGCCGCATTATGTTTGTCAGGAATGCATGGCGGCAGTTCCTTGAAGGCAAGCATTTAAAGGAAATGCAAGCTCTTCTCATTACACTTAGGAGCACCCGTAACCGCCACTTGGACGTGAAGATTGTGATGCAGGCGGTGTCGCCCTGGTTGTAGTAGTCTGCCAACCAAGACATTCGCATCAGATCATGAACACATGGATGACTGTAATTATCGTAGGGGCAACAGTGATGTGCTTGAGTACATTGATCACCAAAACCCTTTGCATTGATGTGCTTCAGTGCATTGATCACCAAAACCCTGTGATGTCTGCATCTACAATGAAGATTATTGGTCTTCTCTATTTTTTCAGTGGCAATTTGACGTTTGCAGACATTAATAACAGCTAATTAGATGCATGACATAATTGTTCAGGGGCATTACATGACTCATGTGAGACTTCCACATGTTTTCACCCCTACTTTGAAGGTTCTAGGCCTTTCGGAAAATTATCTGACTATGGTATCACATTTGGGCACACTTACATTAGCTGCACACTCACAAAAAAGTTTGTAGCCTCACATTGCTCCCTAATAGGCCACGGTCGTCGACGAGCGGCCCATGATCAAGCCACACAACACTAAGTGAGTGCATAGGGTGCAACAAGGTATAAAACCATGGTTTCAGTACTGTTTAACAATCTCATTCAGAAACAAATTAAGTTACCTATCTCATGTCTACAATTCATAAGTAGTGGTTCAATTTCATGTCAGTCATTCTTGCATCTTCCACTGCCTCCATTTGTTCCTTCCATCCTAATCATCAAACACAAAAATTACAGTAATATTACTTTCAAATATTGCTTCCAAATATTAATTTCCAAACTTATTTATTTTTTCTTAATTAAAAAAACCAGTCAACAAATAATTACGTTCCCACCAATGTAGTTTTGGCCAAAAATTCAAAAACCTCCCGCTAAAAGGCCCGTACGTAGAGTCTCTGCGAATTTTTTGTTCCCACCAAAACCGAAAAGCATCCTTTTAACCTTCCCGCTAAACTCTCTTCATAACTACCCACGACCCCCAACCTAAACGCAATCACCGCGGCGAGTTTGTTCGCCATCGGATCTGAGCTCCCTCATCGTCCTCACGGCGACATGACGACGTCGTCACCGGAGTCAACGGAACGCCAATTCTCTCAGGTTATTCCTTCGTCATCTGCTTCTCGTCCGCAAAGATGTGCAGCGTTTATCCTACCCTAGAATTACATGCTGCCGGCGGCGATCCTTGCCACGTTAGGCGCCGCCGCCGCTGCTTCGCCCGCGCCGGCGAAAATGCTGAGGAAAGCGCGGTCTCCATGACGCGCCTCCCGCGTCCGCACTATCTGGCAATTGCGCGGTTTGGCAAGATCGAGCGGCGTGGGGTAGTTCTCCTTGGTCGGCTACCCGCCCGTGTCAGTGATCTCGCCTTTTCTTATCTGTTCTCTAAATTGGTTTTTCTGATATGTTCTTCTTTTTGTTCTTCTCTGATCTTCCTCTGCTCCAAGCGTAAATCTGTGTATGAACGTCACCTGGTCGATCATAGGTCTATCTGGAGTTCATGTGTGCTTTGAGTTTGCCGTGCTGTGCACCATCGTACTGACGATGGGAGACTCGTTATCCATGAGAAAAATGCCTCTGTCAATTTTCAGCATGTTGTTCCTCTGTTGATCATTTGCGAACATGTTTTTCTTATCGTGTATCGAACTGAGAATTAATGATAAATGCATACTTCATTTTACAAACTATTCATAAAATTTACATAGCCATGTAACTATTCTTTTATTTCAGATCTGCGAATTGACTGATTATTTTGGTGCTCATTTTTTACTTCTATCTAACTGTAGACGCGCGAGGACATTTGGTCACTTAACCTGTACTACGAAGATGAGGATAAAAAACAGAAAGTTCTGGAAGCAACAATCGAGAGGACTGACATCTGCTATATGGAATTGATCAGTTTGATTGAAAGTGTTGGCTTCTGTGCCGGGCGTCATTACCTCTACTGCAGGGTAAAAACTGCCGATGGCAGAGGAAAACTTGTTCCCATCGAGCATGGATCTGAAGTGGAGAAATTGGTATCCCTGCACAATAATGAGAAGACGATCAACCTGTGTGTGTTTAGGGAGAAGCCCAGCGTTGATATTGCAACACAAGGGTCTCATCTTGATGATGAAAGTGGATCCACCAGAAACAAGCGATACACTGTCTCAGGTTATCCTTTCATCCCAAATCTCGAACGCACAACACCTACAATACAGACTTTAATACATATTTTCCCGGTCACATTTTAATGCATGCTTTAACTAATCAATAATTTGGATAAACATGCAGTTAGGGATGCAACAGCTGAGGATCAAGATTCAAACGAAACAGAAGATACAGATTTCTCCCTTACCAATGGTACACAAGTACATTAATTCTTAATCAGGTTTCTGAATTGTGCACATTGCTAATGCTTTGTCCATTTATTGTTTACATGTTCAGTAAAAAAAGGATCTGTTACAAGGACAAGGGTTGAAATTTTACAAGCTTACAAAAGAAAACATGGAAAACGTAGATCTGGTAATTTATTTTTGACATTTAAGCTTTCTCTAACATTTGCTATATAATGCAGAAAAACCTTGATTGCTGATTCAGTACAAATGTTAACCCTGATACAGGAACTGTAGACCAATCTAACACTGTAGTGTCTGAAACTGACATGTGTGCCCTTACTGAATGGCCTTCCCATGCTCGCCGCTACCGCCCGCAGCTAGAGGACGGTACTAGTTTTTTTTTACATTTATGTCCTCATTTCTTACAATCTACTACACAGTAAATTGTTTCTTTGTGTATGTTTTGGGCTGTAGGCGCTGACGGACCCAAGAAGAAAGGGCGAGGTGTAGTAAAAGGAATAAAAGCATCTAAGAAGCGTCATGCCAATGGATCTGGAAAGCTAAATATTGCATTCTCTGATAAATTGGGTGGTGCAGTAGGAATGAACTACCGTTCATTCAAGGATGACGTGGTTATCTTAATGAAAAGAAGGTTACCAATTATTGGAGTGAGGAGGTGGTCAGACATTCACCCTGACATCCATCGACTCATAGTTGATGATATGTTGGTGAGTACAACCTTTCTCACATGTGTTGTCTTATTTTTTCGTCCATAATGAACTACTAAAGTCTATCCGTTTGTTGTACGCATTACAGGACAGATATGATTTGGAAGATACACCACAAACAGCAGAAAAAATTCTAAAAATTGCGAAAGAGCGATACAGAGGCTGGCGAGCATCTCTAAGCTGCACTTACAAGGCATACAAAACAGATGATGCTAGAATGTCAAATATACCGGAAGATTTACAACCGGAAGAGTGGAAATGGCTGATTGAGTACTTTGGCACTGATCAGAAATTCCAGGTTATTTCTATGCTCACAGTTTGTGAATTTTGTACTATCATGAAATGGCTTGTCTGACTCTTTTTTTATCACTGAATGTGTAGCAACTCAGCCAAAAGAACTCGGATAACCGTAAGAAACTCAAGATAAAACACAGAGCTGGATCAAAATCGTACTCTCAACATAGTTTTGAGAATGTATGTGCCTACTCACTATGCATGCTTCGCTGCTCACTGTGCTTTAATGTTTGTAGCATCTAATTGTTGCACTACTTGCAGAGAAATTCGGAAACTGGAGAAGAGCCAGACTGTATTGCTCTCTGGGAAATCACCCACGCCAACAATGGAACATGGACTACCGAAGAGTCCAAGAAAGTTTACGTGAGTATACTGACTTAGAAGCTATTCTCAAAACATATTTACTGTTGTTCATCGTGGATGTTTCTTCATCTGATGGGAGTGTTTTTTTCGTAATTAGGACAAAGCATGTGAAGACATTGAAAACAGAGTAAAGGAATCTGATGTTCCAGTTTCAGTTGAACAAAGAATCAATATTTTCCAGACTGCGTATAAAGAAATCGTAGCTTGCAAGTCAGCGCAGCCTCGTGGGTTCGGATACATGGCCAAACTGCCAACTAGTTCTGAAAGGATTAAGTTCCAGGTTGAAGAGCAAGCTCGTGCTACGGTAGAGACCCAAAAAGTAAACTCTGAGCTCAGCCAGCAGGTCACTGAATTACAACAGAAGTTACAAGCTGAACGTGCTAGCATGGACGAGAGGATTAATTTAGAGCGTGCTGAGAGGGAAAACCTTGAGGAGAGGTTACAGGAAGAGCGTGCTGAAAGGGAAAGAATGATGGAATTGGAGAGAACCTCAAGACAGGAATTTGAGACAAACTTGATGGCACAGTTTAACTCACAGTTTCAGTCAAAGTTTCAAGAGTTCTCCCAACAGATGGAAAAACAGAAGTTGCAAACACTTCAGGTGATGATAGTCATACGCTTGCAAACTCGTAAGATTCAGTTGTTTACTTGCATTGCTAACAGTGCACTTCGTTTTTGCAGATGTTTAAGAAGTCAAACCAGAAAGAAAGTATTAGTCCAAACCTGCAAACACCACTTTCACAGAGCCCTGCTAAGAAAATATTTCCTCCGCACACCACGGTACAGGGTTCTCGAATGTATAAAGCAATGGTAAGTCACAAACTTGTACAAATCGGTACTAGTACGTACTGTTTTTGCTTCACCCACACTATAGCCTTGCTGCACCTGCTTCTTATGTTTCACTATGTGTTGTTTCTTCGTTGACTTACAACTACTGTTTTTTCTTCACCCACACTATAGCCTTGCTGCACCTGCTTCTTATGTTTCACCATGTATTGTTGCTGTGTTGACTCACAACTTAATCAAACAACAGATATGTGCTAGCTAGGATGGAAATGGACATGAACTAAACTTTTTTTTATTCTTGATTGCAGGATGGAATTGGAAATGATAATGGAAAAAAAATAGCTGCACTGGATTCTACATCAAGTACATTAGGATACCTACGATATTTTTGAGTTTCATTTGATCCATATTGTATGAGAATTATGATTTGTATGAATTATAAATAGCTATGAGAATTATGATTTGTATGAATATACATATTGTACGTACGGTTTTGAATATTTTAATTCAATGCCCGTATTTTTGTTTCCCTTTTTTTTTTCTTTAACGTGGCAATAGGTAATTACCACGGTAAATGTAGTGTTGCGTCAAGCCTCAGTCGCCACGACTACCTGTTTTGTTCACATGTTGTGATAACTGCTTGGCGCCACCAACAAAAGTTTTGTTGAAATAGACTTTCGCCACCAACAGTGGAGATCGTCGCAGTACTTTTTCTCCACAAACATTTTGGCCGTTGCTTTAGCTATTTCGCGCCACCAAACCAAATTTTGTTGAAATAGAGAATCGCCACGAAATTTTTAATTGTCGCACTAGTTTCTCGCTACTAATATTTAGGCCGTTGCGATTACTACTTGTCGCCACCGAAATAATATTTGTTGGAATAAAGCATCGCCACGAAAAGTTTGCACGTAGCGACTACTATTTGGCGCCACCAAAATAATTTGTGTTGAAATAGAGTATCGCCACGGAAATTTTTCATTGTTGCAGTAGTTTGTCGCTTCAAATTTTTTGGACGTGGCGATAACCAGAGAACTCGTGTTACCACGATTGAATTGTTTGTGGCAAATCGTTTTTTCCACGCGTATAAGGTTTGTTGACATAGTTTCTTGCCACAAAATTGGACGTGGCAAATAAACTGGACTATTCCAACGAAAGAGCAGGCGCAACGGAACACGCGCCGTTGCCACAGTGGTCACTCGCCACGGTTCGGTATTTGTTGCACTAGAGTTATACCCACGAAAAACATAGGTTGCATTAGGTGAGTGCCGCAACGGAAAAACGAGTGGCAATTGCCCGAATAAATGGTTGCAAAAGGCCAATTTTGTAGCCACGAAAATCATTCCGCGGAGACAGCCTAGTACCACGCGTTTAGTCGCAACGACGCCCAACGAACGACGTTTGGATGCAACAGGTACCAATTGCGACGATTTAGCACTTGTTTCAACGATTTTGTTCGTGGCAATAGACCGGATTTCTTGTAGTGTGGGCTCAATGCACTAAAGTTAAAAATGTTCAAGAAGGAGCAAAAAATATAAAGTACTTTCATTTAATAGCAAATGGAAAGTATAGAAAAAGGAAAAAAATAAAACTAGACCAAGAGGTGGGAATGATAGTTGGACAGGCAAAATTTGAAGGTTTTCGTTACAAAATATTACAAAAAAATATTTGGTGGGGGGGGGGGGGGGGGGGGGGGTGGGGGAGGGAGGGGGACGCCGGTTTTTGGATCTCTTATGATGAATGAGGATTTCAATAGTGATTTGCCTCAAATTCCACCGAGGAAAATGATATTCTCACATCGGAATTTACTGAAAAGGAGATGTTTGAAGTAATTTCAAATATGGAACGTAATAAAGCTCTTGAACCAGATGGGTTTCGTGCTGAGTTTTATCGGAAGTTTAAGGGAGACTTAATGGCCATGTTTGCACAATTGCAAACGAGTGAGTTACCACGTTTTAAGGTAAACTTTGTATCATTACTCTTCTCCAAATAGACATGCTTCCCGAATTGAACATTATAGACCTATCTGCTTGTTAAATGTTATTTTCTAAAATCTTTACCAAGGTCTGATTGAATCGTGTTACTTCAATTGCTCAACTGGATGAGTTTCTCTTTTAATTTTTGGGAATAAGTGGGACGATAGGAGTCACCTTGTGGAAATACTAATGGATGTTTCTCTTTTGAAGGACGAGGATGAGTTTCGGTGGAACTTAACCACCATGAGCTTCTCAAGTCGATGTATTTGGAGATTATGAATGGTCAAACCTAATTCCTCAAAAAAATGTGGAAATCAAAAGTTCCTTTAAAAAGTTAAATCTGTATGTGGTTCTTATATAAGAAAGTACTGGCGACGGAGGATAACTTGGCTAAGCATCGTTGGACCGGATGTACGAAGTGTGTGTTCTATGGTTCAGAGGAATCGGTAGAACATAGGTTTATCTCATGCTCGTTCGTATCTCAATTTGGCGTTTCGTTCATTTTACTTTTAATATCCCACCTCCAACTAATATTGCTAATACTAGCAAAATGCCCGTGCGTTGCAACGGGAGAAAAGATCATTAGCCACTAACCCAATAAGCATGGTTGGCTCAAGCCCTCCTCGTCTCACACCACCGACACACATAGATCCACATCTTCTATTTCAACACAGTGACCCACCCGTGTGACCGCATCAAAATGTGTCCAAGTTGGTTAATCCAAGCCGATGAGCTTGGCCACTTTATGATTCTCTAAAACGAGAACGTGAGGGTAACCATGATAGATACATTGGGTGAGATGTCGGGATGAGAACGCAATTGTGAAGATGAAAGGGTAAGGATAAGTCCCACAATCCCCTAAATTTTATATGTTACAGAGTATATCTCAAAACCGAGGCTTCCGCTAAAAAAATCACATGTTGAATCATTCAATCTGACATCGCTTTGAATTAGCCGAGATAGTGTTAACTTTTCCACAACAAACAGTATGACCATGAATGGCAGCAGAAAGAAAGCATTGCTTCTTCTTCTCCCTCGCTTTTTCTCCAAACAGTTAGCAGTTTCTCCATCTCCCTCACTGTTTCTTCTTCTCCTTGTAGAACAAAGCATTGCCACATCAGTACACAGCAGTCACTAAAATAGACTATGATCATGAATGCTCCAATCATTAGTGATTGGCCTACAAAATCTAAAATCTAATATTTAGCAGTGTTGTTGTATAAAGTATTTGTAAACTGAAAGGAAATCGTAAAAAGGTTCATACATCTATGGATTATCATCAATAGCTGACAACATTGTAAAGCACTCTCACTAAATCTGAAAATAACTTCAGTGTACAAACCTGAGAGTGTTTACTTAATAGATTGAACTATTGAACGATAAAACATGGCTGCTCCAGATACACTCACAATGGTAGGCTGGGAATGAGCCAATTGGGTGCTCAAGATCAAACAAAGATCGTATAAAAAAATTCAACTTACTTTGTTCATGTCTAAAGCATGGCCCTTCGAGTTCTCAGATATGAGCCAATTATAGTGGTCATGTACCTGAAAACAAAAGGCAGAAATTGTATATTAACTTAATAATTAACACTTGGGTGCTTTTATTGCTAGAAAGCATGCACTGCTCCAGCTGAAAACTAACATCCCTATTATTGTCAAACACTCAAGTGCTAGGATAGCTACGCTAAAAATTACAAAGAACAAACAGATTTTCTCAACTCCATTCAACTTTAATCTTAGTCTCTAAGAACAGCATACGGAACCCCACGTAACTAAGTTGCTCGCAATCTTAATCACATGCTTGTAATTTCATTGGAGTTCCAAAAATAGCACATGTACATAGAAATATCGAGAAAGCTTAACAACACATATATAGCTAATAAGACTGAACTTGATGGAGGGAAATTAGGCAATAATCTCAGCTCCAAGTTGCATGATAGCGAACCAGCACCTTCTGAACTCTGGACCACGACATGCTTAGCAGCAGATGGAGGTGCTGGCCACCTACGGAGAATACGTGAGCCATAAACTTCATAATTCTACCTATAGTTGATACATCAGCTAGTTAGCAATTCGTCAAACACCTTGAGGATATTGTCTTACACCAGGAAATAGGAGCAGACACAGGTAGAGAACGATTGAAATGAGGAGAGAAAAGGAGCATCGTATTGGAAGGAGAATACCATAGGTCGTGATTGAGCTTGTCCCCGGCCGCGAGGCTGGCGACCATCGAGCAATCCGTCCGGCCGATGCCCGCGTCCACGCTGCAGGGGGCGGACAACATGGACTTCTACGACTACAGATTCGACGACGGCGGCCTCGCGGCACAGTCCTCGGCCCGGCTCAGACCGGCATCCTGTCCCCATTGCCGTCATCGCTGCCGCCGCCGGCCGCCTCGGGCCAGTTCTCGCCGCCCACCTGCAACCTTAGAACCGGTATGTGACTTAAACAAGGACTGCGGGTTGATTTTCCGCTTTGCCAGGGAGTATAATGCAAAATAGTCACGACGGACGTACCAACCATCAAAAAAACGTACGAAACTGGGAGGAAGAAACCATACTCGTATTATACAGTAGAGATAGAGATATTGATAGATGGTTGAATGGGGTTGACAAGCACGCTATGGCACACATTAGGATGGGTGTATGTGCTTCTATTTGGGTCGTTTGGAATTATCGAAATGATTTGATTTCTAACATAAACAAGAGGTGCTCATTTTTTGTAGGTTGTCCATGAATGTTTATACTGGATCCAAACATGGGCGCTCTTTCAGTCGGTCGAGCAGCAGGGACTTATGGATTCCAGTTTAGCTCGAATGATGGCGGTTGTTTAGGCTATGTCCATCCATGGTGGTTAACGACATTCTAATAGAATATATATGCATATGGCTATTTGTTTTCTATTTTCTGTTGGATGATCCAGTGCGCCATTTTGGCTGGACTTTGAGTTGTTCGTTTTGTTACTTCAAACTGAAATCTATGCAATAAAGCAGGTTGTGTGTATCATCCTAATGCAGAGACCATGCAAATCTCCTTTTCGAATAAAAATATAAAGATCAACATGTCTTTCTTCTGCATCCCTGGACTGCACGCCATTGGAACAACCCTGTAAAACCCTAGAAGTTTTTAAAAACAGCTTCCGGGAAGTCGCCAATGTAAATCAGAAGACACCAACGACCATGATCTCGAAAGATCGTGGTCCTAGAGAAGACAACATGAGAAGGGTCAGAATATAATCCCAACTCCAACCATACAAAGATGTGGACACAAAACTCGCAAGTTTCCAATAATGGAGCCGTACTGGATGAGCTTCATCAGCCGGAGATGGAATTGGAGAACAAAATACACGGTGACATCATTCCCTTCGCATAACTGCCACCATAGACAAACGCTAATTACGTCAGACCTAATACTTCGACGATCGACGCCATCCTCCAACTCGCTGACACAACTCTAAGGAAGTACATCGACCTAGGAAGGGTCGATGAACCATTTTTCTCATCGTCACCAATGACCCAATGACCCTACGGGACATATACATGACACACCGAAGCGTTCCCCCACCCTCCCTCTGACGCTGTAGCGGCTTGGGGGGGGGGGGGGGGCAGGGGAACCCACGTCAGAACCGTTGGTCGTCTCTTGATCGCTAACACTAGAAAAACGCTTCGGGTAATTTACGACCTAAACTGGATATGCTACAATTATTGACTAGACTTTTTTTTAAGGTTTGTGTCTCAAAATCGAAACTGAAATTTTGTGACATGAATGATATATGGTGTATCTATGACACTTTGTATTTGAATTGTTTCGTGTTTTCCAGTGTGAGACTTTTATATTTAGAGCACCAGAAGTACTGCAGTTGTAGGAGGTACGTTCTACAAGTTTAATTCATGCATGCAGTATACCCATTTCAATATTTCATAACTGAACCCGTGAGAATCAGAATTGATGCAACTTGTTGATAGTCGCACATTATCACTCCATTTTTTTTTAGAACCATGCAGGAGCACTGCATGTATATTAATAGATAGAAGAAGAAAGCCAAAGAATGGCTGAAGTTTTACAGATAAAAGTGGCCCCTGGCCGAAAGGAGGAAGCGACCAAAAAAAAAACCAAAGACAGACCCAAATGGACAACCAGCTACGCCTAAACGTCGAAGAAAAACTCAGCGACATAGGCGTCCAAAAAGGAGTTAATAACCATTAACCTATTCTAAAGTGAAACGACCGGCACTGGCTATAACCCATTGCTTTGCCTCCTGCTTAATGATTTCGATGAGAGCTGTCGTTGTCTTGGCAATTTTTTCAAAGATCCTGTTATTCCTTTCTCTCCAAATCATCCAAACGACCAGTATGACAAATGAGTCCAGCCTCCTCCTGAGCTTTCCATTGACGGTGCTCCTGGCATGTATCCACCAATCCTTTAAGTTAGCTTGGGAGGGAGGTGTTATCTGATGAAGGTTACACCATGGCAACAAATGTCCCCAAATAATATTAACGACCGCACAGCCAACGAAAAGGTGTTGAACGTCGTCATCCGCTGCATTGCAAAACGAACATTTATCATTTCGGGGAAGACCTCTTCTTGCCAACCGATCTGCTGTCCAAACTCTCCCCCGGACGATTAGCCACATTGCTAATTTGCATTTCATCGGAGCCCAAGATTTCCATATTGCCTCGGCCACTTCACAAGTAATCTTTGTTTTAAAGTGTGCCTGATATACAGATTTGGTCGAAAAAACACCCTTTGAATCCCAAGTCCATCGCCAATCATCTTCAATAAGAGGATGTAACTGAACCTCGTGGCACTCTTCCCATATGGCTAGGACTTGCATGAATATATTGATCGTAATTGGGCTTTTTATGTCATCTATCCAAACTCCATTGGTAAGAGCTTGGGCAACAGTTCTTCTGGCCTTAATTTCTGAATTTACAATCTCATAAACATCAGGGGCGATCTCCTCAATAGTTTTGCCGTTGATCCATCTGTCTAACCAGAAGAAAGTTCTCTTACCGTTGCCCAGCACGACCTTAGCAGCAACATTGAAAAGAGCCATGACGTGCTCCTCCCGAGGTGACGCCAGCTCGCACCATGGCCTGTTTTCGCCCGCTCGCAAATTCCAAGCCCAACGTACACAGAAAGCTTTACTTATGACCTCAAGGTCCAAGATCCCAAGGCCACCGACCGATTTAGGGTGACACACCGTTGGCCAATTAACCTGGCAATTTCCGCCCTCCACGGCGTCAGTACCTTTCCACAAAAAAGCCCGTCGGATTTTGTCAATGGCCTTGAAAACCCAGACAGGTGGCTCCAAGGAGAGCAAATGAAAAATTGCAATAGCGCTTAGTACGGACTGCACCAAAATTAGTCTGCCTCCATGCGTTAACATATGGGTTTTCCAGGAAGCTAGTCGGTTTTTTATCTTCTCAATCAAAGCTCTGAAATCGCCTTTTCTTGCTTTTCTTACATGCAGCGGCAGTCCAAGATAGGTAATTGGTAACTTAACGACCGAGCAGTTTAGGACTTGGCTGATCTCATTTAGAATATGATCATCACAAAACAGTGCTGAAACGGAGCTCTTCTCCATGTTGCAAATCAAACCCGATGCTTCAGCAAAGATAGGATACTCCAACCTTTCACAATTCACACCCGGATGAATTGATTTCTTCCATTCATCATATACCGCGTATAATACAGCTATGAGCACATTCAGTACAATCAATCCTATGTGTTTACACCACAAGAACAGGCAAAACGATTATACAACGAAAAAAAATGAAGAACTCGATCCCTATGATCGAGCCACGCTACTACTTGTCATCGATCAGTTCATCGGCGATCAGCCTCATTTCTTCCATATTCCACTGATCCTTCTGAGCACGTTGCCGTTCTTCCTGGCTGCAACCGCGTCGTCGTCAAGCTCGTCGTACAAGCCCGCGTACTTGCCGCCGCTGTCCAGCGAGTCGCCGCGGTCCAAGATCTTTCCGTTGCCTCCCTTTCCCACCGTGAGCAACGCCATGGCGGTCTCTGCAGCCTTCCGCCACTGCTCGGCCTGCACCCTCAGCCGCCTCAGCTCGGCCTCTGTCTCCCCCTTTTTCGCTGCCTCTGTCTCCGTGTCGGCCTGCGATTTTGCTGGGACCTTCTCGGCGGACTCGTACTGCTGCAGCTCCAGCTTCAGCTGTCCGTTCTCCTTCAGTGCGCCTTGCAGCTGCGCTTTCAGGTCGTCGGCGGCCTGCGATTTCGCTGGTACCTTCTCGGAGGACTCGTACTGCTGCACCTCCAGCTTCAGCTGCTCGTTCTCCTTCAATGCGCCTTGCAGCTGCGCTTTAAGGTCGTCGGCGGTGCTGTCCGTTCTCGCATCGTCCTGTAGCTTTTTGGTCGCGTCCTGGGCGCGCCTCAGCTCGGACTCCCTGTCGAACAGGCTCGCCTTGAGGAAGATGGCCTCCGACTTGGCGCTCGCGAGCGCCGTCGCGAGCTTGCCGTGCCGCAGGTCGGACTCCACCTTAATCTGGTCCATGAGCTCGTACGCGCACTGCGTCTCGACGGTGCTCAGGATCTTCTCTTCCTGGAACCTGGCCTCCACGTCCTCCAAAGCCGACCTTAGATCGGCGACCTCCGACTCCGAGTCCTTTGAGCAGTTGCAGCGCTCTACGGCGGCGGCCTTCGCCGACGTTGTCTCCGCCAACTCCTCCTCGAGGACCTTGAGCTTGGCGCGCGACTCCTCGAGCTCCGTGACAACGAGGCTGAAGGAGTCCATCAGCTTGGAGCCGTCGGTGAGCAGCGAATCGATGGTGGCCCGGCTCGCTTCTAGCTGCTGCTTGCACTCCTCGTGCAATGCTCGCGCCTGCGCCTCGGTCTCCTCGCTCGCCGTGAGCTTGGCCCTGAGCTCGTCCACGGTGGCCATCGCCTCCGCCACCTCCTGCTTGCGATCGGCACGGGCCGCGGCGGCGAGCTGCACGCGGAGGCGGTGCACCTCGCCCATGGCCGCGACGAGCGCGGCCGAGTCGGCGGCGTGCTGCTTCTGCATGGCCTCCAGCTCCGACTGCCACGAGCGATCGCGCTCCTGAGACAGCCGGCGGAGCTCGAAGATGCGGGTCTCCTCGACGGAGGAGAGCTCGGCGAGCTGCGCCTGGGAGTCGCGGACCAGCACGGACGCCGACGCCACCTGCGCCCTGGCTTCCTCGGCCTCCTGCAGGGCACGCTTCCTGGAATTCTCTGAGGAGTGGAGCTGCTCCTTGGCCTTCTTCAGTTCGTCTTGCAGCTGCGAGAGCTGAGACTCTAGCTCAGATACCTTCATAGGTGACCTCCTTTTCTGGTGTTTTCATTCAGCAGAAACAAAAAATGCAAAATAAGATTAGTGGTTGGCGGCTAAAGTTTCTGAACTCCAATCAACAAACTTGTGGTTTCAACAATGCCATGATTAGTCAGGGATTACTGGTGGACTAGTGGAAAGTGGATTGGTATTGCTGTGCATTACTGTCCCTGCTAGCTTTCCCCCATTTTCCATCATCACATTGTAAGGCTTCTGTTGGGAGTTTTGCTTACAGTTAGGCATCGTAGCAAGAATTAGTGAACACGCTGCTCATAGTATCGCCCTGGTGTCAAGAACGTTTTGGCTCAAATGTTGAAAAGCGATCTTGATTTCCAGTTGATATTTAAGGAAAGAATTGCACGGAAAATATATTACTCCCTGCGATCTAAAATAAGTGTCGCAATTTTGAACTGGTGTTAGTTTAAAACTGCGACACTTATTAAGATCGGAGGTAGTAGCTAAAAGGACTGTTTGAAACAAGAGCGAAATATTTGTGTCGCTGACCTGTAGCATGCTTAATCTTCTGGGTTGTGAAATAACATAACCAGTGTAGTAAAATAACATATTTTTGTCGCTGACATGTAGCATGCTCAGTGAAATAACTTCTGAAACAAATAGCTGTCCTCTGTGTTGTGCTAAATCAACCCATCCATCTCTTACTCGGCTGATTCCCGAATGTAGCAGTGTATGATCACTAGGAGAACTGTTAATGATCTTAATTGGTCTAAGAGCAAAACGAGCTTATGTGCATTACTTTGCTAATATCCCCTGAGCAACACCTATCCCAAATAGTACCTGTCCGTTTCAGTGTAACTGACAGTTTGCACCATCAAGATGGAGACTGTCGTGGTGGGATCACGGCAGATGCCATAGGTATGGCTAAGATGGGGCCGAATGGTCGTTGGGGGAATCCGGGGAGGGTTTATGCACTCAAGAAGTGCACACGCAAGAACACGCAAGAACACGAACAAAGAACCAAGAAAGCAAGAACACAAAACACACCACGATGTACCCTGCTTCGGGGCCCTCTTGCGGAGGTAACACCCCTACTGCAGCACTATCCTAGTCAGTGTATAGCTCAAAGTGACAAGTACAAGCTGCTCCTCGAGCTGTATGATGATACAATGGTGAGAACTCGAGGTGGAAGATGATGCTACAAAGAGAGGAAAAGGCACTCCGAGCCTGAACCGAGGTCTCTCCGAGGTGTTCCGAGCTTCCTCTCTCTCTTGATCTTGATCCTGGATCAGTCCGTCCCTTCAGCAGGAGGGGTGAAGCCCACTATATAGGCCAGCCGGGTTACCATTGTGCCCCTCGCAGAACACTGTTGCCATGCCTCTGCAACGGTCACCACCGTACCACCGTACCTCGGTCGGGGACAAGACGTGGCTTGCCCATCTCCTGTAGCCTACGGCAGAGCTAGCATGTCCCCTCTGACCGAGACAGGACGTGGCCTGGCAGAGCTACCTCGTAGCCTTTTCCCAGACCTCGCGTGGTCAGCGGTCGGAGACGTGCAGGCCCGCCGAACCCGGAGCACGCCTCTGCCATGCTCCTTGACAGACGCTCCCGTGTCAGGCGCTCTAGTACCCGGCTGGAAGTGACAGGAGCATTGACTCCGGCCCGACCTACAGCCCACCACCTCGGTTAGCTCGACACGGATGTGACGGCTCCGTACCTCGGGTCTTGCGCTTAATATCTTTTACTAGCTCGGATCTTACTTCCTTCCCACAGCTTCTCCTGCACCCACAACGCAAACCACCGCACTGAGGTAGTTAGGTCGGCAGAACATAGCTCGGACTGTGAACCTCGGCCCTGGCCACTAGTATACCTCGGACCCCTCTGGGCCAAATAGGTCGGCCTGTATTCTCCAGGTCAAGATGAAGCTCGGACCTTCCCAGGCCCAAACAGGTCGGCCCTTTCCGTACCTCGGCACAACTTGGAACACCACCTTATGCCAAGCCTTGACCCTACCCGGGGATACTCCCCCGACATTAGTCCCCGAAGCTGGTGCGGTCCTACGACCTCGGAAGGAGGGCCGTAGCAGGTTCAAAACAAGCCTTACACCACCTCCTAAACCGACCTCCAACATAGTCATGCCGAGGTACCTCCCATACACCACCATCCAATCCGAGGTAGATATGCGAACTGAACTCTCCGAGCTATCTGACTCAGCACCAACTTGCCTCAAGATTTTCCGAGGTACGTGGCGAAGAATCTCTGCCCGGGCTTCGGAATCCGGACCTCTGCCAAGCAGATTCTGACCACACGCCGCCCTCGTCAGCCGGACCCACCGAACAGCGCACCTGCGCACTCAAGTACTTGACCGCCCACGACCCCTCGATTTTTGTGCTGACCAGCGCAGGAAATCCGGGGTGGGCGGTTGCCACTCTGCGGCCCACGATGTGGCCGATCGTGCGGCCGCAGACCGCGTAACCGTGCGCCCACTCGCACACGATCCCGCGCCTCCCGATAACCGCGCGGTAGTGGCGCAGTTAATGCGGGCAGTTACCGCGCGCGGCTATAAGTAGGGCCCCACGGGTAACTTCGCCATCTTCTTCCTCCTTCACTCGCCCTCTCGCCTCCATCGCCACCAGTGCCGCCGCTTCCGGTTGAGAAGAAACACGTTCCCGCCGCCGCCGACGAGCAGCTCCTTCGTCGCCGCTGCGACCGCGTCACCGGCGCCGCCCTTCAGCACCTCGTTTTCACGGTATGTACTCCCTTTCCTGATACCCTAGGCATTGCCCTAGGTTTCTTCCTCTTTGCGCTGTGGTTCTTCATATGTTCTTGAATAAAACTCTATTTACCTCCTCCGGTAGATCTTACTTGCATACTTTTTTGGGTAGTAGCGAGTTTCATACCTCGGATAGATGCTCGCCTAGCATAGATATGCCTCTATGTATATTAGATAGCCGTCCAACTCCTCCTGAGTTAGCCAGATATAGCCTTAGATTCCAGATTCACTTTTTCTTTTGCTAAACTTCTGTGCACTCTTCTGCAGATTGATTCTGCCGAGATGTCTCCTCCTGAGACTTCGGAACAAACCGAGGTTCCAGACCTCGAACTGGAGGTCGGAGAACGAGCCGGCTGGGAAGGTTCGGATGTAACTCCGGACGAAATCCAGTGGCTCAGGGCGACTCGGCGGATTCCCGCCGGGGTAGAGTGTCGCCTGCCAGAGGGCGAACTCGAGCCTCAAGTCAAGGAAGGGGAACGGGTGGTCTTCGTCGCGCACTTCCAGCGCGGCTTCGGACTGCCCGTTAGCGATTTCTTCCGGAGCTTCCTCGACAAATTCCGACTCCAGGTTCATCACCTCCCCGCCAACGCCATCACCACTCTCTCCTGCATCGTTTCCTTCTCTGAGGGATACCTCGGCCTCAAAGCCACGGTAGACCTCTTTTCTCGCTACTTCCAACTTAAGCGGCAAGTGATCCCGGATCCGAAAAACAAGGATCTGCCCAAGCTACTAACCGCCTGCGGAGCAGCCATCATAGCTCCTCGCCGAAACTCCATCTTCCCACGTATCGCTACTCCGGACACCGTTCGCAAGTGGCTCCGGACGTGGTTTTACGTGAAGAACTCCGGCGAAGAGGACTTCCTCAATCTGCCGGTGTTTAACCTCAGCCCTCCTACCGAACCGCTCAACTGGGACTACACTCCCCCTCTCACCAGCGAAATCAAGTCCATCCATGGGTATGTTGCGAAATGGCAGGACCCGGAGGACCCTGCGAACGACGGGAAAGTCCTGACGGCTGACGATCTGGCCTGCACATTTGTGAAGCGCAGGGTCTCCCCTCTCCAGGCGAGGACTCACAAGATCTGCCACATGAGCGGTCTTTATGATCCAACCCGCCATACGCATGTTGCACTGGACAACGCCGCTGTAGCTCGGCGAGTCCGAGCTATCACCAAGTCCAAGATCTCTGACGCTTGGACATGGGGAAGGGAACCCCACTACAGGACCAAGCCACCAAAACAGGTACGCTGTTCCGACGTTTTCTTCGGTACTCCTTTACCACCGAGGTCTTGCTACCGACGTTCATCTTGACCATTTTCTTCCTAACTCCTTTTCATATGTCTGCCATATAGCTGTTCTCCCGCCAGACCGCCGAGGATGGAGTCCATCCTGCGGACCACTTCGGCAAGGATCTTCCTGTCGAGGACCCACCATCCAACGAGGACCCTGACAACGAGGATTACATGCCCATTGCCTCGGCCCGCGTCACCACCGCGGGTAAGCCTCAAGCACAAGCTTCAGTTCAAGAGATTTCGGATGACGAGGAGGGATTTCTCGTCATGGAACCAATAAACGCGGTACCTATCTCCTGCCTTCCTCACCTTCCGAACTTTACTCCAGCAACCAGCCGGAAACGCGCTGGTGCCGCAACTTCGGCCGCCGAACCATCCGCCACTGGAGCCTCCGGACCCACTGCGGCTCCGGTCAAGAGACGTCGGCTGAAGAAGTCCGGAAATCCTCCTCATGCCCGAGGGGGCAAGAAGTTTCCTACTTCGGATGGGTAATGCTTTGCTTCTATAGCCAACAAAGTTTGTTGCTTAAACTTATCACCTCGGTACTAACACTTGACCATCTTCCTTCGTTGCAGTGACCCCATAGAAGTGGATCAGGAGGTATCCTCCATGACTGCACCCGTTGGTGCCTCTGAAGCCACGACCACCCCGACGAACTCTCGCCCCGTATCTCCTCCACCGAGGTCTGGCCCGGCCTTGGAGAAATCTGCCCCCACCCGAGGCCAGAGTTCTCCGCGTCCTCAAACGGTGCGGGGACCAATCGCGCCAGCACTCCGGCTACCGCCTTGCCGGAGCCTCGACTCTCCCCCCGCAGCCAGACTGCCCGCAACCAACAACAGCAACAGCAGAAGCTTCAGCAGAAGCAACAGCCCAAGCAGCAGCCCAAGCAGCAGCCCCAAAAACCAGTTCGCCAGACTACCTTGCCGTTGGAGAAAGGCAAGGAGAAAGAGAAAGAGATGGTGAAGTCTAAGGTCACCCCCAAACCAACATCTGGGTCTGGCACCCTGACTATCTCTTCTCCTCAAGGATGCAACCGAGGTCTCCTCCCCGGTGTCACGCCGAATTCCTCCATTTGCCGCACCCGTTGATGAGACTGCTCCTCCGGCCGACGAATATGCTCGGAGGACATCTCTTATACTGGATAACCGGCCTGCTTCAAGCTCCGAGGCTGCTCAAGCCTTGGAGGCCTCGGTTAGGGGCATCGAGCAGGGCGGACCGTGGGGATATCCTCCTCTGCGCACTGACAGTGACCAGAGCCTCGGCTCCTTGGAACACTACAACGCAGACTGGAATTCTGCAGACGAGGTCTCCTCGGCCTCCCTAGCTGCTCCGGTAGGTGAGCACCCTGCGGGAAACAGCGCCTGCGGCCGAAGCGTCACGACCTACAAGTCGCTGCCCTGCGTGCTGCTCAAAACATCGACGTAAGTCCTATTCTCTTTACTTTCATGCAGTATCTCATCTAATATCCACCATTCCCAGTCCCCGAGATTCGAGGTAAACTATTGACGCTCCGCCGGAGTTAAAATTGTTTGGCTTGAATCTCAAACCATTTTACCTTACTTTATCATGCACCTCGGGTACGAGTCCCCGAGACTCCTGTCGAGGCATACCCCGGCAACATTTTTCCAATGATTTGACTCCGAGTCCCCGAGACTCTTGTCGAGGTATAGCCTTTCTAACCGAGCTATGTTTTTCTTCCTTGCAGAATACTATGAACGTCCGCACGGACATCTTCCATACCCTCCTGTTTGACCACAAGAAACTCCACGACGAGCACAAGGCCGTCCTTGCAGAAAAGAACTCTTTGGACGAAAAGCTCCAACTAGAGAAAGCCGAAGTAGCTCGTCTGGTAAAGGAACTGAAGCGCATCACCGAGCTGCGGACGTCGGAAACAGAGCAGCTGCAGGCGGAAAAGGCCAGTGTTGTTGAAACAGAGAAGAAACTTCGGGAGGATGCCGCCAAGGAACATGAGAATGCGCTCCAGTTAGCCGAGGCCCGCGCCACCTCGGCCACCGAGGCTTATGAAGCCCTTCAAGCTTCGGTTAACCAGCTCCTCCCGACGCTGGAACGTATCAACAAAGAAATGGACGGTAAGCTTCTTGCCCCCCTTATCCTTGCTTTGTCCTCAACAGTACTGGCTCTTTGCCGAACTGTTTCTTTCATTATTAACAGGCTATTCTTCTGCAGAGCACTTCACCTACACCCAAGTTTCGGCTCGCAATATCACTGATCAGCACAGGAAGAGGCGTAGCGAGACGAACCCCGCCTGGACCATTGAGGACCACATCGTGGCCATCAAAGCTCGGATCCATCCCTTGAAAACCATTGGGTCCGAACTCCTTGATGCAGGTGTGTCTGCTTTCCGAGCCTTGTGGCCTCTTGCCGATGCTCCCAATACTACGCCTGAGCTCGCCGCCAAGCTTCGTGAAGCCGAACAAAGACTTCGAGAGTGGCGCTCATCCTCGGCTCGCGCTGGAGCTGATGCCGCTCTCAAATTCATCATGACTTGGTGCGAGAAGCTCGACCTCGAAAAGATGGACACTCTTCGCCGAAATTCGCCCTGGTCCACGGACCCAATTCTCATCCAGCGGCGCGAAAAGATGGCTTCCTTCTTCGCTGGATATGCCAACACCAAGAACTTGAGCGAGGGAGACACCTACTCCGACGCCGAAGATGACGAGCCAGAAGAGGATGAATACGAAACAGAATCCGACGTCGAAGCCGAGCAAGGTGACGATGGTGACACCCGCGAAGCAGAAACCGAGGCTTCTCCACAAGCTGGTGCCGAGGTTACTGCCGACGTTGCCAGCACCTCCCAGGCTACCTCGGCTGCTGCCGACGTAATTCCTGATGCCTCGACCTGAACTCTGTTACTATCATGCTTGGCCAAAAAACTTCATTAAATCCCCGGTATGCCGGGACGCAGATGTAATCAAACTTAAGTAGTTCCTTTTGCTACCTCTGTTACTATCATGCTTATCCGAACCATGCTTTTCTAAGCTTTACGTCGAATCCTTTTGAATGATTGCTCGAGTTTACTTTCGTGTTTACTATGTTTGGCATTCTTTGCTCTTGACTACCTTTTAGGCAGATGCCAGTCGAGTCACAAGATTGTTGTTCATAGCATACAGTACTTGGTAAATTCCGAGGTATGTTTCAAAATCATCCGACATAAACGAAAGGTAAAGACAGGGGTTAGTAAACGACACATGCCGAACTATAATTTTGGACCGAGTCCCCGAGTTCATTTTCATGTCTCCCACGTTTTTTCCTCTTTGCTCTTGACTACCTTTTAGGCAGATGCCAGTCGAGTCACAAGATTAGTTTCATAGCACACATTACTTGAAGTTTGAGACGAGGTTCAAAATAGTTCGGCATATGAACAAAACTGACAAACAGAGATAAAACATAAGCACAAGAGCGAGGCAGTCCCCGAGCTTTTACCTCGGAGTGCCGACATTTTTATTAAGGATTAACCGAGGTACATACATTGCGCCTTTCATGAGTAGAAAGGTCGGAGTAGAGCTACGTTCCATGGTCGCCTGACCTCTGACTCGGGGTTGTCCAGCCCATCTTCCCTTGGTTCCTGCGCATCTATAAGATAGTAGGAATCATTGAGCAGAGCTCGGCTCACAACGAACGGTCCCTCCCATGGAGGTGACAACTTGTGCCGGCCTTTCTTGCGCTGCACCAACCTCAGCACCAAATCTCCCTCGTGAAACACACGAGGGTTGATACTCCGGCTATGATAACGTCGGAGACCTTGCTGGTAAATTGCTGACCGAGATGAGGCCAATTCTCTCGCTTCCTCAAGCAGATCTACTGCATCCTCCCGAGCCTCTTTTGCCTCGGCTTCAGTGTACATTGCCACTCTGGGCGCATCATACTCGATGTCAGTGGGTAGCATAGCTTCTGCCCCATAGACCATAAAAAATGGCGTATAGCCAGTCGATCGATTTGGCGTGGTCCTTAGACCCCACAGTACTGCTGGTATCTCATCTATCCAACACCCCGGCGTTTTCAGCAGTGGTTCAATGAGCCGAGCCTTGATGCCGGCCAACACTAGAGCATTTGATCTTTCCACCTGTCCATTAGACTCCGGGTGTGCCACCGAGGCTATGTCCAGCCGGATTCCCTTGTTCATGCAAAACCGAGCGAACTCTCCAACAGCAAAGTTAGTGCCGTTGTCCGAGATAATGCTATGGGGGTAGCCATATCGCAGAATAATCTCCTTCAAGAAAGTCACTGCTGAATGACCATCCAACTTCCGGATTGGTTTCACCTCGATCCACTTGGTGAATTTGTCCACCATCACCAATATGTGTGTCATGTTACCTCGGGCTGGTTTGAACTCTCCCACCATATCCAAACACCATACCGCAAACGGCCAAGTGATAGGAATTGTTTTGAGCGCCGAAGCCGGCATATGCGTTTGCTTGGCAAATCTTTGGCATCCTTCACATCTCCGGACTATGGCCTCTGCATCAGCAAGAGCAGTGGGCCAATAGAACCCATGCCTAAACACCTTGGCCACCAGAGCTCTTGTGCTGCAATGATGACCACACTCTCCTTGGTGGATCTCCAAAAGCATCTCCTTGCCTTCAGCTGGCTCAACACACCGTTGCAACACCTCGGTTACGCTTCTTTTATAGAGCTCCTTGTTGATGATGGTGTACGCCTTGGCCCTCCTTTGAATCCTCCTAGCCTCGGTTGTGTCACTTGGCGTGCTTCCCTCCGTTATGAACTTCATAATTTGCTCCGCCCACTCCGGCACCGGGTGCAAAGGAAAAAGTTCCTCATCCACCTCCATTGGCTCGGCCACCATAATCTCCTCCATTATTTCCTCCACCATCCTGCGACCAGTCCCCGAGTCTGGATAAGCAGTCCCCGAGCTCTGCCACGCAGTCCCCGGGTCCGACCAAACGCATCCGACGTCTACCTCCATTGGAACAGGTCCGGGCTCTTGCTCCGCCGGGATGAAAATAGATTCGGATTCAGGAGAAGGTTTGATTGAAGGAGTTCTCAAGTGATTCAGGGCTACCCCTGGTGGTACTGCCTCTTTGATGAACCGAGCTTTGACAACACGTCGGCAGCATCATTTTCTGCCCGAGGTATATGCCTGTACTCACACCCTTCAAAGAACCCGGATATCTTTTGCACATGGAACCGATATAACGCCATGTTGGCATCCAGAGCATCCCAAGTTCCAGAAGATTGTTGCACCACCAGGTCGGAATCGCCGAAGCACTCTACACGCCGGATACCGATCTCCTTTGCCACCTTGAGGCCATGGATTAAGGCCTCATACTCCGCCACATTGTTTGATGCTGAGAAATGAATCTGCAGCACGTACTTCAGCTGATCTTGCTTTGGCGAGGTGAGGACTATACCAGCCCCCAGCCCGATCTTTGTTTTGGACCCATCAAAATGCATTTTCCAATAATTATAGTCCGGCCTGGGTGGCTCATACTGCATCTCGGCCCAATCACAAAAGAAGTCCGGCAACGCCTGGGATTTAATTGCGTCTCTTCTCTCGTAATGTGGTGCATATGGAGACACCTCAATCGCCCATTTGGCAACTCGGCCAGTTGCATCTTTGCACCCGATGATCTCCGAGATTGGAGCTTCGCACACCACCGTCATGGGATGCTCCTGGAAATAATGCTTCAACTTCTTGACCGCCAGGTAAACACCGTACGTCATCTTCTGGTAGTGAGGATAGTTCTGCTTCGAGGTAGAGATCACCTCGCTCAAGTAATACACCGGTCTCTGCACCGACCTGCCACCTTCTTCGCGCTCCACCACCACTGCCACACTTACAACTCGGTTTGTGGCCGCAATGTAAAGTAACATCGGCTCATTGTGCAATGGTGACGCTAACACCGGGGCAGTGGACAACATCTTTTTCAGCTCGCCAAACGCCACGTCGGCCTGCGGGGTCCATGTAAACCCGGTACTTTTCTTCATGAGCTGGTACAAAGGTAAGGCTTTTTCTCCTAGCCGAGCTACAAATCGGCTCAACGAGGCTAGGCACCCTGTGAACTTCTGCACATCTTTCAAACACTTCGGTAACTTCATGCTCTCAATAGCTCGGATTTTGGCCGGGTTAACCTCGATACCTCGGCTGGACACCAGGAATCCGAGCAACTTCCAGCCGGGACACCAAAGGTGCACTTGTCCGGGTTAAGCTTCAACCGATACTTTCTCAAATTCACAAATGTCTCCTCGAGGTCCTCGAGGAGAGTATTTTTCCTTAGTTTTGATGACGATATCATCGACATACACTTGCACATTTTTGCCCATCTGAGAGTGCAGGCATTTCTGCATACACCTCTGATAAGTTGCCCCGGCATTTCTCAGACCAAAACACATGACACGATAGCAATACGCCCCATACGGGGTAATAAAAGCGGTCTTTATTTGATCCTTTGGGTTCAGTGGTATCTGGTGAAAACCAGAGTACGCATCGATGAAAGATAACAGTTCACAACCAGCAGTGGAATCGATCACCTGATCAATCCGAGGTAATGGAAATGGATCTTTTGGGCACGCCTTGTTGAGGTTAGTAAAGTCAATGCACATGCGCCACACCTTGACCACGGCTGGCTCGTCTTTCTTCTTTTCCACCAGGACCGGATTGGATATCCAGTCCGGATGCAGTACCTCCATTATGAACCCGGCTGCAAGCAACTTAGCCAGCTCGTCCAGCACCACTTGTCTCCGGTCGTCTGAGAGACGACGGGTCGGTTGCCTCACCGGTTTCACCTCTGGCCTAACAAATAAAGAGTGCTCTGCCAACTCCCTCGGAACACCTGGCAGGTCCTTAGCCGACCATGCAAAGATATCCCGATTCTCACGGAGGAAGTGACAGAGCTCGCCTTCCTATTTCTCGCCTAGCCCGGTCCCAATGATGGCCACATGCTCTGGGTGCTCCGGGTCAATGGGGATTTCTTGGTCTCCTTGGGTACCTCGAACGCCGCAGTTGAGTCCGGGCTCATCAGTCCGGACAGGCCGAGCTGTGTTGACTGCGCCATTGCCACCACTTGATGCAGCTTCTTCTTCTCGGCTGCGATCACCAAAGACTCGGCTAGGTTAGATCCCGCCGAGGCACACTGAATTGCTCGCTTGTAGTCACCCGAGATGGATATGATCCCATTAGGCCCTGGCATTTTCATCTTCAGGTATGCAACATGGGTGGAAATCATGAACTTGGCCAAAGCCGGCCTTCCAAGCAGTGCATGGTATGCACTCTCCAAGTCCACCACCTCGAACTCGATACTCTCAACTCGGCAATTTTCCTTGGTTCCAAATGCTACATCCACCCATATCTTGCCCATGGGTGCACAGGAAACGCCGGGCACAATCCCATGAAAAGTACAACTGCTTGGCATCAACTGATTAGGCGAGATGCCCAATTTCACCATTGTGTCTCGGTACATGATGTTGATGGCACTGCCATTGTCCACCAGAACTCGGGTGAACCTCACATTGTTGGTAGGCCCACACAACGTTGGATCTACCACCAGGGCATACTTTCCAGGACTCGGCATGATCCGAGGTGTGTCCTTTCTGCTCCAAGTGATCTCCTGCTCAGACCAGTTCATATAGGTCGGCACCACCGGCATTACTGCATTCACCTCCATGGCACGCCTCTGCACGCTCTTCTTGTCAGTTGGCTCGGTCACAAAGACCACATAGCTCGCATGAACCTCTCTATAGTCATTTCCGGGGTATTCATACTGCTGACTTGGTCCGGCACCATTGTTGTTGTTATTACCTCGGACATTCACCACATTCACGGGTCTTGCTGCTGCAGGCCTCGGAAGAGGTGCAGTGGTTACCGGGGTAACATTTGCTCCGGACAGATTAGGGTGGGACCTCGGCTGAAATCTCTGAGGTGGTGGTCCTGTTCTGATTCCTCCGGCCCTTGCCCCCTCTTCTCTGATTCTGCGGTTCCAGCTGCACTGCCGGGTTGAATGGTTGGCTGGCTTGCGCGGGTCAGTCGTATGGTAACAGCACGGACCATCTATCATTGATTCATAGGTCATGGGTGGCTCCTGGTTCGGACTAAATGCCGGACCATTGATTTTTGGCCTCTGGACACCTCCAGCTCCGGGCTGATCCGGGTTCACCGCTGCAACTTGGTTGGAGGTATGGATAGTCCGGCTCCCTCCTCTTCTGTCCGAACTCCTGACGGTCATTACACCTTGGTCCGAGCCGGTTGTTTATTGGCTCCCTCCTTCTGTTACGTGCTCCTGCCTCTGCTGCTGGCTGCATCGGATCACCCAGGGCATAAGAATCTGCAACCCGGATGTTTCTGCTAGGGATCTCGGCATATCTCTCTGGAGCCTCTGCCACAGCATGCTGCCATGTCGACAGCCATCTGCAAACCAGGAAATGGCCTGGGCCTCTACCACTCCTTCACAGGAATTCCGAACATTGCTCCACCGAGTTAAGAATTCTCGGTCAGTTTCATGATCATCTTGCTTACATGCCGCCAGGAGCTGAGGTCGGTTTGGCCTCTTGTATGTACTAGCAAAGTTGCTGTTAAACGCCAGCTCCAAGTCTATCCAGGAGTTGATACTATACTCCGGCAAATTATTCAGCCAGATCCGAGCTGGACCTTCCAACATGTGCGGGAGATACCGGACCGCCCATCGGCGATTGCCCCCCGCAATGTGCACCGAGGATACATAATCTGTCAGCCAATCTTGTGGCTTGGTGCTCCCATTGTATGGCTTGGTGTTCCGACCTAACTGGAACTGAGATACTGGTGGTGGTGGCTCCTTCATGATCCGAGGTCCAAAACATGCCGGACCAGGAGGGCCTTCCTCCTCCAGTTGCTCAGACAAGTAGAGTCTATCCAGCTTGTTACGGACATCGCCTGGGCTAACATCCGACCTCCTATCCGAGGTCCCAACGCCCCATCCACTCTGTGGTATCCAGCTCGTGCCATGGCCGAGTCTCCATCATCATATCGGTCATCGCCTTGACCGACGTTCTGAGGTTGCTGAACATACTCCGGCTCTCGCTGATACTGCCCCTGCTGCCGAGGTTGTTGCTGATACCTCGGGGGCGGAGGTGGTTTACCTCGGCCAGCCGATGCCGCTTGACCGCCGTTCTGATTTCCCTGACCGGAGTTACCCTTAGCCCGGCTCGCATTGCCTGGGCCGGGGTTTCCCTTAGCTCGGCTAGCATTGCCCTGGCCCGCCTTCTGCTTTGCTGCTAGGACTGGATCATACATCTGCAGCTGCTGGTTCTGACCCGAGGTGACACTCCGGGCTCGATCGGCTCCTCCGACGAGTGGAGACGAGGCTTGCCCCTTGGACACCTGACTGACTGGCCTAGCTGAATAAACCATCTCTGAATCACCAGCCCCGGCATTTGCTCTGCGGAGAGCCTCATTCTGCTGGTTAGCCACATATACTAACTCATTAACTCGCTTCTGCTGCGCACGCCATGCATCTCCAGATAATCCGGATAGCTCGGCCCTGCCTGCCTCGGCAGCTCTGAGGTTCTTAGCAGGGGAACTATACACCGGCCTTCCAGTTGACACGCGACTCCCACTCCTAGCCGAGGTGGTAGGTCGAGCCTCCCTGTTTAGCTCATCATTGAGCCCCTTGCCTCTCTGCCGCACCTCGGCTCCCCTATGTGTATCAACCGCTACCGGGGTGAAGCCATTCGCTGCATTGTACTCGCGCAGATCTCTATTGAACTCATCTCTAGCTGTTATCATTGCTACAGCCTCCTTCTGCAGCAGGACACGCTTTGCCTCTAGGTCGGCCACAGTCACCACTATGTCCACCCTGGATTTACTGGGTCTGCCAGCGTATCCACTATCTCTACCAGGGTCGCACCTCGGCCCCGCAGCTCTGGGGTGCCAGGCAAGTCCTTCTCTAGCCTGGGCTTTGCAGATCTCACCTTAGCAACCTCGGCTGCCTTGGACTGGCTGGCATCTACTTTGCCAGCGGCGTCAACCGGACCTGTCACCATCACCTCTACGCAGCTCTCGGGGCGAGTGATGCGCCGACCTAAAGCCGCGAGGAGAGGAGTTTCGTCGTCCACGAGCACCTGCTCCGGGTACCCGCGAACAACCTCGACAGCAACGTACGTGACGAAGCTGCCGAGCATCATGGTGAAGCCTGCTCGGGGAAGGGCTTGCCGGCGAAACACCCCGCGTTGTCGCTGATGAAGGTGAACTCTCCGATCTTGGCGACAAGCCCGGAAAGAACACGCTCGCCTGAGCCCGTCCGGATGAAAACTCCCTCCAACGCCTCAATCTGCCCCACGGTGGGCGCCAACTGTCGTGGTGGGATCACGGCAGATGCCATAGGTATGGCTAAGATGGGGCCGAATGGTCGTTGGGGGAATCCGGGGAGGGTTTATGCACTCAAGAAGTGCACACGCAAGAACACGCAAGAACACGAACAAAGAACCAAGAAAGCAAGAACACAAAACACACCACGATGTACCCTGCTTCGGGGCCCTCTTGCGGAGGTAACACCCCTACTGCAGCACTATCCTAGTCAGTGTATAGCTCAAAGTGACAAGTACAAGCTGCTCCTCGAGCTGTATGATGATACAATGGTGAGAACTCGAGGTGGAAGATGATGCTACAAAGAGAGGAAAAGGCACTCCGAGCCTGAACCGAGGTCTCTCCGAGGTGTTCCGAGCTTCCTCTCTCTCTCTCTGATCTTGATCCATCAGTCCGTCCCTTCAGCAGGAGGGGTGAAGCCCACTATAGGCCAGCCGGGTTACCATTGTGCCCCTCGCAGAACACTGTTGCCATGCCTCTGCAACGGTCACCACCGTACCACCGTACCTCGGTCGGGGACAAGACGTGGCTTGCCCATCTCCTGTAGCCTACGGCAGAGCTAGCATGTCCCCTCTGACCGAGACAGGACGTGGCCTGGCAGAGCTACCTCGTAGCCTTTACCCAGACCTCGCGTGGTCAGCGGTCGGAGACGTGCAGGCCCGCCGAACCCGGAGCACGCCTCTGCCATGCTCCTTGACAGACGCTCCCGTGTCAGGCGCTCTAGTACCCGGCTGGAAGTGACAGGAGCATTGACTCCGGCCCGACCTACAGCCCACCACCTCGGTTAGCTCGACACGGATGTACGGGCTCCGTACCTCGGGTCTTGCGCTTAATATCTTTTACTAGCTCGGATCTTACTTCCTTACCACAGCTACTCCTGCACCCACAACGCAAACCACCGCACTGAGGTAGTTAGGTCGGCAGAACATAGCTCGGACTGTGAACCTCGGCCCTGGCCACTAGTATACCTCGGACCCCTCTGGGCCAAAATAGGTCGGCCTGTATCTCAGGTCAAGATGAAGCTCGGACCTTCCCAGGCCCAAACAGGTCGGCCCTTTCCGTACCTCGGCACAACTTGGAACACCACCTTATGCCAACCTTGACCCTACCCGGGGATACTCCCCCACAGAGACAACCAATAGCCAACTACAGCTAATTGACATGGTATGAACATGGACAGGTACAGATATCGCCAAAATCCCGCAAAACAATCGAAATAGGGAAAACATCGGTGACATTCAAGAACAGCTAGCGACCATCTCTTTAATGCTTGTAACGAACTTTGGATACACACTAAAAAATCTCTCGCTCTCAAGATTTTATTTGAAGAAAAAATCTTGACAAGATTCCTTTCATGTACAGAACAGATGTTCTACTACCAAACGACAACCCTGACAACCCTGAGAAGCTCGTCAGGTGAAATGAAATGAGACGAATTGAAAGCAGAGATTCGTGGGCATTTACCTCTCGCTCCACGCTCATGGTGGCGCGGCGCTCCACCTTCGGGACTCCCGCATGCGGGGGGGACTTGGTCGCCGTCGCGTCGGCGGCGCTGTCCACCCACGTCCGCCGGCCCATCTTGTTGGCCCGAGGGGGGAGCCCCGGGCAGGGTGCCCACCGAACCATTCCTACATGCCAGAAACAACGCAAGAGAAGAATCAGAGACTTCGAGGAAAATATCACAAGTGAAGCTCACACTGACTGAAGGGCACGTTACCTCACAGATGTACTGCTCGAATATAACTTGAGAAAATGCATTTTGTTCAAGGACAGCATGGCTAGACAAGGCGCAAGAGTTCAGTGTCTCTCCCCTTCATCCCAAATGAACGCAAGGAAAACGGAACCAGTCCGAAGCTCCAATCGAGACTACAAACTACTGCAGACTTGCAGATTTCCTGCCGCCGAGACCACCGGCGCCGGAAGAACGAATCGAGCGGGTCAAGGATTTCAGCTCGAACTAACAGAGAAGCAAGATGCAATGGGCGAGCAAGGAATCCGAGGCCGAAAAAGGAGCAAAAGCTGCCGACAAAAGTGAAGGGGAGCAACCGGGCGGGCGGGAGATGCAGTAGGCAGGTCGCAGGAGCCGGGAAAAGGGAAGCGCATTAGCATAGCTTAGCTTAGCTTAACACTTAATCTCCCCGCGAGCACGGGATCGAAAGGGCTATATTAGGGACGAAGCTTTACAGATGTGGTTAGCGACAAGTGACGGACCACCGCCGCACTGCCTGGCGCCAAGATCAAGAAGGAGACAGACAGGCCTTGTCCATGGAGCTATCTGCAGACAGTCACCGTCACATGCGTGCGCCCCTGTTTTTGAAAACTTTGGTCTCTTCTTAGATTTTATAATGGAGAAAAGACAGGTGGTGGTAAGGAGGAAAGTGTAATTTATGTAGGTTTTATAGCCGTCCAAACTCATGGTTACATGTCACGGACGTAATTAGCGCGATTGGTTTTTGTTTAAGGTAACGAATGAATTGGCGCGATTGGTGCTGTAGCAGTAGCTGTTGAGAGCTTCCTCTGTTCAGTCCCCCTGAACAGAGGGCATAGTTAAGCAGTGCTACTTCCTGAACTCCAGTACAGGTGAAGACTGAAGAGTTTCTGCGCCTGAACTTCTGTGAGTTGACAGTAGCAGGATGAAGGCTAGATCAGAAAGCTAACTGATGCACGCGCATATTATTGACCAAATCCCAATTCGAACGACGATTTGAGGAGGGAGAGGAGAATCTAACATCATGGAGATCGATGCACGGCCGGGAAGTAAACAAAGCATGTGGTACGAAAGAATCAGATAGCACGAGACTGCTCAAAAACGAAATAAGAACTGCTAAAAGAATACCAAATGGCACATGGAATTTTGCACGGAAGGGCGAGGATGGAACGGAACATACCTTGTCTTGGCTGTCTGCATGGCTACTATACCCCTCTATCGCCGAATTCCAGAGCCAACAACAGAGCACAACTATGCCCACCTGCACACAGGAAAGCTGCAACGGGACAAGCAAGAAAAAGGTGGTCAGCTCCCTCTCACTCGAGGAAGAAGGCAAGCGAGAGAGGCCAAAGAGCTAGCTCATCCCAAGCTTTGTATGCCTTCTCTTCACATGTACAGTACTCCAGATAGAAGGTAATCGCTGTGGCAATGGAGGAAGAGGGCCAACCAGCTCTTTTATGCCTTCTCTTCACATGCACGAGAGAAAAGCAACTAATAATGGCAATGCAGTGCATCATCCCGGCTAGCTGCTTGCTTCCCCCGTCTAACCTGGCACTAACTAGTACTCCAACCACTTAGCCAACCAACAGCGACCGCCGTGTGGTTTTTATATACTAATCTGCAATCCTTAAACCGGGATGCATGGTGATGAAGGAAGGAGGGATATGTGCAATCCGATTCTTTAAGCTTTGGGCACGGGCGTGATGGCTCCCATGATCACTACTAGCTAGCTTGGCATTGAGAGGTCTACATGCGATGGATGCATGGTCCCTTGCAAGATATAACACATTATACACACACCACTACAACCACCAGACTTAAGGCTGGAGAAGGTAGGCCTGAAGCAAGCAAGAACCCACCACCATTCCCCTTTTGTTTTGCCCTCTCTTCTCTTCCCCCTTACTCAACTCTCCCCGCGCACAGAAGCAATGGCATACGTACACTGTATCATCCATGGTGCAAAAGTAGTTGGCCGAGATGACAAGTACGTGTACACCAAATTAGTAGTAGCTCTTAATACATATACACTCCATTAGCAAAAGCGCATCCACGAGCTAAAGCAACCAAGAAAGCAAGAAAAACGCACGCTTTAGTTTAACCTCACGATAACCAACTCTGCTGGAGAGACAGCCACATGTATTTATGAGCAGCAGCGGCTTGGGATGATTGGTGGCGAAGAGACAAGAATCCCCAAAGGCCAAAGCTTGGGATGAGCCGGAAGCTTTCCAGCTCGTATCTGCTGTATACAGAAGCAAGCTTGTCGGCCAAACAAGGCAGGTAGGTGCTACTGTTAGACTCGGTCATATATGTACTCAACGTACGGGGGAAAAATTGGAGCTCATCCCATCCATGCCGAGTGCAAAAACCAACTTCCCCTACCTTACCGTCGACCAATTCCGACGGCGAGGCCGGTGGCGAAGCATTATGCGTGATGCAACCGAGCATAGATGTGATGTGTTTGAGGAAATGCATGCATGGAGAAACTGTGAAAGAGGAGAGCATCATATCATACCTCACCTCAGCTCAGCGGCCTGTCCGGAATGGGAGCTGACAAGCCGGGCTGTCCGGAGAGGAGAATGGGTTGGAGGACGGTGACTTTCTTCTTCTTCCTTTCGCTCGCTCGCCCGGGTCGCTCGGCCCCTTTTCATAGCGTGCTTCGGGAAGCCATTGCCGAAGAGGGTGAGACAGAGGGGTAGGGGCGCATCTGCTCGGGGAAGTAGGATGTCATGTCCTGTTAAATAGGATCGGAATTGGGATATAGGAGGAACGGAATGGGGACAGGGGGCGTGACGATTCAGAAGGCTGGCTGCAAGGAGAAGGGACAGCGAGGAAGAAGGAAGAAGAACAATCATTTTCAGCGTTCGGGTCTCCCGTGGCAAGAAATCAAAATGGCATTGGGAATGAAATCTCCCTATCCGTACTTGGTTTTGTTTTTTCAATTTAGTTGTCAACTCTTTTCGTGTCGCGTCCCGTTGGGCTCAACCACAGGCGACGGCGACGCGGCTGTTGGTATCGGATAGCGTTCCATGCTGGGAAACTGGAGCATGGACAGAGCCAATGCTTTGCCACCGGAAAAAATGGTAAAGCTTGTATGTATGTGCAGCGGCGCGTGCACTCAGGCGTCAGTATTTAGGGTACGATCAAAGGTAAAAGCTTCTTGGATAGAAAAGTATCTTGCGCTAGTGCAAACTTTTGGAATTGCGATTGGCAGACACAGACGGAATTACAGGCGGTGTTTTCTGAACATTTGTTTACCGCCAAAAGAAACGAGCCAGACAGCCAGGCAGATTGTAACGTAGCATGGTGCACGCGATGCAGAGCAGGGGAGTCCCCATTGGTACGAAGCTGTCACAGGCTCGGGCGAGACGGAGACGGAGACGGGAGACTTGAACAGACCAGACGAGCTCGCGTCCGTGAGACGACAAGTATCTCGCTTTCGAGCCCGGACGCATGTGAATACGCGATGCACGGGAGCCTGGGACGTCGGCTAGCGGCTAGAGTACAAGCGATGCGCGCGCAGCAGACGCGGCAGCGTGGTTTTTGGCCCGGCCGGGCGGGCGGGAGCGGCACGTGAACTCGATCTCCATTCTCCCGTCGCAATTCGCATGTGACCGGTTTCGATGAAATAGACCGTAGCCCCGCTATATAAATATAGCAACAACCCGATACAACCAACAGTCTCGCAATGCTGGGGCGGCAGCAAACATACACCCAAAGTAAGGGAAAGAGAAGAAAAGAAGAAAAAAAACAATGGAGACATAGGGGATCGACTAAGCGACGGTGACCCGCGACCGCTGCGCCCTCTGAAAAAGTACCACCACGCTCCTAGCGTCGAATCGTCGAGTACCAAGCAACACCTTCAAGAAGGAGAGCACTGCTGCCCGGACCATAGGTCCTAGGGTTTCCCCCGGCACACGGATGAAGCGGACTACGGGTAGCCACGACACCCTTCAGGAAGGGGAGATGCCACCCACAGGTGGCACCGCGTCGGTGTCAGGCGAGCTGATAAGGATTTCTCCCGAAAAAACCCCAATCCACACCCCCGGACGATCTGCTGCACAGAGCCCCACGAAGACGAAGCCTCGAAGCCACCAGGCTCTCCACCCACCAACTTGCGCCACCACGTCACGAAACCACCATCGTCGTCTCACCGAAGCTGCCGTCACGAGGTCTGCAAGACGACTGCAAGGAGTAGCCAGAAGCGGGGACAGCAGTACCACGGCCACGCGGGAGGGAACTACCTCCACCGCCGAAGGCGGTAGTCGACCGGACGCAGCCGCATGACATACCAGTCCCAGTTAGGTTCGGCCGAGCCCATCGGGCCCGTAAAGCCCCCGCAGGGGCACACCAATCCCAATCGGGTCTGGCCGGGCCCTGGATGGGCCCGTAAAGTCCGCTGCCACGCTGCAACAAGCCGGCCGCCGTTGCCGCTGCACCCAGCACGAGCTATAACCGCTGTCATCTGCAGAACGGGCCCCTCGCAGGGCGATGCAGCCCGCCCCAACCCAGATGGGCCCCGCAGGGCCAAGATCTGGGCCGAGGGGCGCCGCCCATCGTGCTGCCGTGCCACCCGCCCCGCAGCACCACGAGCCACACCCGCCGCCACCGTGCTGCCCTCGCCGGAGCCGAGCCGCCGCCGCCCGAACTGCACTGCCGCCATGCCGGAGGAGCCCCGTCTCCATCTTCACAGCGCAGGGAAGGACCAGCCCCGCCGCCGGCGCCGACCGGGACGAGCCCGGTGGCCTCAGCCGACGGCGGCGGCGCGGGGAAGTGAAGGGAGGAACCCGCGCGAGGAGCTCGACCGGCGCGTGCCACCACCACGGGCGGCGGCCACGCGCGCGAGGGGGGGGGGGGGGAGGAGCCGCCGGTCTATTTTTCCTCTCTCTTCGCGCACTTCGTCAAAAAAAGTGGTAAGGCCTATGTCAAAAAAAGTGACCGGTTTCAGACTTTCAGTCTTCCAGAAAACAGAAAGCGGACGGCTTTGGCGTGAATCCGCAAAGCGAAAAGGAACTTAGGTTTTTTACAACAAAGTTGTTTAGTTAAATATAAATTTGGCACGTAAAATCTGGAATACAGTCTCAGTCTATGTTGCACCTCATAGTAAAAGATAAACAAATTTTCTCATAGAACAGTGCATGTTTTGCGGGCTGGCTTTTTTTTCCTTTTGTTGTTGGATGTGATTTTAACATCATTGGAAAAAGTAATGAGAGCAACAAACCTAGGAGATTGTCCAAACGGTTTAGTCTGTTTAATGCTATAATTAATAACAAGAGCTTAAAGAATTAGTATTGACCGGTAAAAGATTACTCTGTCAAATAATCAGGAGAATTTTAGTAAGTATGGAATCGGAAAGTTCGTTTCCTTTAGTGGTAGTGAGACCTAGAACTATTTCAAATCATTGTGCCCTTGTTAGAGAAAATGTCTTAAATAATATTGTTTAGATTTGAAGTATGTTGGTTCTTGAGAGAGGATTTAAACAGTGTGGTGAGTAAGATTTGGTCAAACAATAGAGGTAAGAATCTTTTGGATTCCTCAGAGAATGGAGCTAAGGAGGTTAGGAAAGTTTTAAAAGGTTGGATATTAATTACAACCGTGCTTTCAAGAAATAGAAGACATTCTTAATGGAGGAAATATATAGGATTGATAAAGAAAATGCAGTCTTTGGGTTAGAATAGATAAATTTCTTGCCTGGAAAGATTTGGAAAAAAGGCTTTAGATTGTTTATAGGGAAGAAAAATTAAGTGGGTATAGAGGGCCAAAGAAGAAGACCTTTTGGAAGGAGATGCTATGACTGTTTATTTCATGGCTAAAGCTAGTAGTCGTAAAAGAATAAATAGAATTCTTTGTTTGGAACATGACGAAGGGGTGAGCAGGGGGATAGAGATATTTTACTCTATGCAACAAGTATTTATAAAGCTTTCTTTTGGTCTGGTTGCTAGTGATATTTCAGTTACTTTGGAACTTCGCAGATTTTGAGTTGCATCATTTCGATAGGTTTTTTAGAACAAGAGTTTTTCATAGATGAAATTCTAATATGAAACATAAAAAGCAGCAGCCCCTGATGGCCCACCTGCCGAATTTTATCAACATTTTTGGCATATGTTTAAAGTATGTACTTCCCTGTTTGTTTCAAGAATTTTATCATGCATGATAGATTTATCTAAAACTTAAGCATGATATTTTCACTTTATTACCTAAGGTCGGTGATGCTAACAAGATTCAAATGTATAGTTGTGTTTGCCTTATAAATGTTTTTATTTAAATTGGTGACTAAAGCTATTAATAATAGAGTTATTACCTTGGATGATAAAGTAGTAGAAGATGTGCAAACATCGTTTATTAAATGAAGATTTATTCTAGATGGGGTGCTTATCTTGCATGAGGCTTTGCATGAATCTATACCAATATAAAAAGGCCCAGAGGGGGGCAAATCCAACATATCATAGCCATCAGTTCAGCATCTAGTGGTTCAAATCTCATCCATGATTAGCGCTAAAACGTCCGGGACGGACAACTCCACACGCTAATCAAACGAGCCGTCTCACTATTCATCTTTCCCCAAACCGCCTAGCCCCACGAGGCACGAGGCCACGACCCCAGCGCTACGCCGCCGCCGACCGTCCCAGCGCCGCCACTTTGCACGCCCAACGCCGCTCTGGCAGGCCATCGCCGCCTACGGTGTTTGAGGATCTAGCGCCCACTCGATGCTGCTCCAGGCCTCCGCGTCTCCCCACAATCCACTGCCCGCCGCGCCCACACCAAGCTCCCTGGCGCCGACGGCCTCCCCGCAGCCTCCTCTGCATGCGCCTTCAGCCCCGCCACTCCCCATGCCAAGACATCGCCATTGTATAGCTTGACGGTAACGACACGCAGCCTAACCAAACTTACGAATCTGTGAGGTGCATCTCCATTGCGTGGTTGTCAAACGATTTTCGGATTTTCTATGGTTGTAAATTGTGATGTAGTGTTCGTGATACTTAACACAAAGAGCATATTCTTGAATTGCAATTTTGGGAGAAACTAATAGGAGGATTGAAGTGCATTCTGTTCCTGTTTTTAAGAATGCATGTCTTGCAAGTTCGCATGACTGTATTTGTAAAGGGCGATGCGAACCCATCCCCTTATATTTGTGAAGTAAACTTAAATGTAGTAGTTTGTGAGAGACTGATATTTGATCATTTTCTGTTGTTCTGCTTCTAAGATCAATTGAAAAGAAAAATATTGTTTCTTTTAGGCAAGTTCAGCTCAAACTATTGCATGATTTTTATAATGTCTGTCCAGATTTCATATCATATTCATTTTTACTGCTGTACATGTGTGTCAAGGAAGATATCAGTATCGATGTGTCTTACGTTCACTAAGGTTCTGATTTGCTTATAGGAAGGTACCCACTCTCGGAGAAGAGGTTGCCTCTTTATTACATGCCTGATTATGCATGTCTCAGAAATGCAAAAATATCATTGCATAACTGTGGCGCCCGACCCGACTGTTATACAGTGATGCTGTGTCTCACCGGTTAAGCGATACAACCGGAGGTTACGGGTTTACCAATCCCCGGCCAAAACTTTTGGCAGGCGTTGCTCGGAATGGATCATCGGCAACGCAACTCCCCGATTAATGCCTTAACACAGGCACAACCCTCAATGTATAATAGAGAGATCAAGACTTGTGGAACAACTGGCACATCACAGACTCTACGACACAAAGCATTATAGTTCAACTCTTATAATAGAGAAAGATAGCAAATTACAACCAGAGGTCACGGACCCAACATTACAACATGCGGAAGCGAATTAGGTTGTTCTAAACAACAAGATCCAAAATATGGCCTAAGAGGCCTACAGATAACACACAGCGCCAGCTGTTCCGGGATGTCCCAAGCTGCCACCTGGGGAACCCCGACTACTCGTCGCGTCCACAAAGAACCCACCTTCGAGGTCGGTGAAGTCCTCCTCTGAAACAAAACAAAACGACGTTGAGTTCGACGAACTCGCAAGATTATATATAGAGCTTTACCTCGATGAGGCTTTCAAGGTTGTATGGCTGTTTTGCATAAAGCTGATTTTATTTATGAAAACAAATTCAATGGCGTCGACTATTCAGAATATTTTAAAAAAAAGGGTAAGAAGTGACACTTTTCTTGATCACTTTTCTCATCATCAACCATCATCAAACACTGTACCTTTCATCAAAGGCACCTCCCCGAATCACCCTCGAGGAAGTCAACCTTGCATTCGTGAGTGGTACCTCTAGTACCCAAGTTTTAATCATTCCGTTCAAGTTATTCTATGGTCTTATCGTCCTTTCCCAAGTTGTCCGTAACCGTGGACACGGCTTTTCGAAAAGATTTAACCCTGCAGGGGTGCACTGTTTTACCTTGGTACCGCCCGGCCCATTGCCTACGCTTAGCTCTCTTCCGGGGAAAGCCGGCTGAGTGGGAACGGTTACAACCTTTACCTCGCTTGAGACTAACCCAGGATCATCAGTGGCGGTAGGACAAGGGGTACCTCCAGCACCCTGTCCCGCGGCCACCTATTTCCTGACACCACCATCCTCATCTCAGTCTGGCCACCATCTTCAACGCACGCGCAAATGGAAAGCCAAACTAGAGGACCCTCGGATAGTCCGCCACAAGTTAGTCGGTCGACGAGGGCTCCATATACCCCCCCGAAAGGAAGCGCGCTCATTCTTGGTTCAAGAGGTAAAGAACTCACACCTAGGCGGCGAGAGTGAGACAAAACACCGCCATACCAAAGTGGCCTCTCATCCCCACCTTTAAGCATCTTATTACCTGTCACCACAAATTTTCCACCATCATCTGAACACTTCAACAACCTGTTTCCAACATGAAGTATCCATCGGACGGCTAAGCATTTAACTAAGCATGGCTAAGCATCACATTGCATAGTTAAGTATTTCAGGCCCACAATACAATCCTATGGATAATAGGAGGGGAAACAGGTAGTTGGCATCGGAATCTTAATGCAACTATAGGATACTCTAATCCAATCAAATTGACATTTGGAACCGCATGCAATATTATAGTGGAGAAAATATTTGCGGAAAATAGGATAAGACATGCTCAGAGGGGGATTACGCTTGCGTTGATCAAGGTGCTGGTAGTACGGATGCTCGGGGTATTGTGGAGTAACCCCGGCTGCTTGATCTATCGAAATGTAACAACGGAGGAGCAATCAATTCACCACACATGCTTAACAAATGCAATGCGCAAACACATGATGGCATGACCTCTTTAGTGCATTGAATTTATTATAGCAAGATCTACCCATTTTAAATGGGGTGCGAGATAATTATTCAACAAGAGAGAAATATGGCTTCATTTTGTTTTAATGTTTTCCTGTGCTATAGATCATGTAAACATGCATGAAAATGATGCTACTGATTAACGCACATTTTTCTGTGCATTTTATATAAAGAACACATTTTTCGAAGGTCCCGATAAAAAGTTATTACTTTTATAATTTTCTCTTTTAAATTTTGATTTTAATATTACTAGAAGCACCGTAATTCAAATGTGATCAAAAATGCATAATATTTATTTAAAGGTTTAATCACAAATTTCTGGACAGTTTTGGTATATCACATGCATTTTTCGGATACACCGATAAAAGTTATTATTTTATACATTTTCCTTTTTGGATATGATCTTTTGATGATTTATTAAACAACAATAATAATTTATATCATTTAGGGATACAAGGGTGAAAAGAAATAGAAATTTCAAAATCAGTATTGAAATCCGGAATTTATTCCGGAATTTTCCGGATTTTTCACCGGGAGAAATTCATCCGGAAATGTTTCCGGTCCAATTCCGGTTATAACCGGCTAAAACTGGTCGGTTCCAGTAGCATTTTCTTAAACCCGGTCTAGATTCCGGAAAAATCCGTTTTTTGCACCGGTGCGTCCAACGCGATGGAGAGCTACGTCTACGGTGGCGAGCGCGCTCGCGCAGCAACGGCGACGGCGACACAGAGCACGGGGAGGGGAGAGGGCAGCAAGGCCAGTAGCTCACCACGCGCGTGGGTGGTGCAGACGGAGTGGCAGAAGGGGGACGG